>JALHLI010000001.1:5531252-5971252 GCA_023349425.1 Anthopleura sola
CGAGGATAGTCAAAAAAGGTAAAATAGTTTCAAATAAAGGTTGTTTTTTTAATTATCTAAATATCAAAGCAGCTAGTTTGGTTGCAATATTCAAGCAAGCGAGGATAGCTAAAAAAGTAAATAGATACGGAAGAAAAAAGTGTACAATAAACGTTTTTATTTTATAAACCACAACAGAAACGTCAGTTATCTAAATCACGAAATAACAAAAGCTAGTTTGCTTTCAAAATATTTAAGCAAGCGAGGATAGTTAAAAAAGGTAAAATAGTTTAAAACAAAGGTTTTTAAAGATATCTCATTTTATAAAACACACGAAATTATCTGCTGAAATCACAAACAAGCCAGTGTGCTTGCAATATTTAAGCTAGTGATGATAGTTAAAAAAAAATCTTTTTTTTTAAATGTTGATTTGCAAGCCACACTACACGCTCAATATCACGCAGTAAGCTGAATAAATCATGCATCTCTGATGAAGAGAAAAATATCTTCTAGAATATTTTAGGAAAGATTTAAAAGCTTTTAAGGAAATGCGACAGTCTAGAGAACTAATGTTATAGCCTTTAGCTGTATTATCTTCTAACTCTGTCAGTTATATAAGTACTCGTACTCGTGATACCTCCCGCGGAGGAGCTTCTCGAGACAGCCGCAATACTACAAGAAAAAAAACTCAGATCAAAAAATTGAAAAAATTACTTCGTTCTGATACCATGTGTAATCACTATGAATAAACTATGACATGGTGAGTCTGTTAGTAGTTGAATAAGTTCAAGGTGATTTTCAAGACTTTTTTACTAGGCGACACCGACGGTGAATAGCATGCTCTTGTCGCTTAATTATTTCGTTGTCTAAAAACTTTTAAACTTCTGATACCATGTTTAATCACTATGAATAAACTATGACGTGGTGAGTCTGTTATTAGTTGACTATGTTCAAGGTGATTTTCAGGACTTTTTTTACTAGGCGACACTGTGAAGAGCATGCTCTTGCATGCCGCTTATTTTGTTGACTAAAAACTCTTTAACTTCTCGATATATAATTTGGTTTCAATTCTCATTTCAATTCTCAGTTTGGAGTTAGTATGGATAATGTAAAAAGTATACATACTAGAAATATATTCATTTGTTATCTAAAATGTCCTAGGTTAACTGATAGAAAAGAGAAAAACGAATAAATTTTAGTTCAGTTCACGATTAATGGCTCCCCCACTTCTAACGGTTTCCGACTGCTCTACTCGACAACTTGCCTGTTTTATTTACCATACAGTCGCGAGATGCCTGATAATGATATGTCTGGAGAAGGCTTGGAGCGGATATATTTAAGAATAGATAGCAGTAAGGCATCTTACATATTCATGATTTGAATATTTTTTCATTTATGCATGCATTAGCTTATTTATTCCTTTATAATTTTATACCATTCTATTCGTCTACCATTCTATTCTTCCATCCATCCATCCATCCATCCATCCATCCATTCATTCATTCATTCATTCATTCATTCATTCATTCATTCATTCATTCATTCATTCATTCATTCATTCATTCATTCATTCAATTCATTCAATCAATCATTCATTCATTCATTCATTCAAAATGAACATCAGAAATGAAAAGACCACCTCGATATTAGTAAGAAGGCGAAGTTTTAGCTCATAAAAAGTAATACGAGGGAAATGGCATTAAATATAAAATGTAATATTTTATTAGGATGTGTATGGGGGAAAAAAGAAATGAAAAAAACTACTTGATATTAGTAAGAAGGCGAAATCTCAGCTCATAAGATGTAACACAAGGGAAATGGCATTAAATACAAAATTAAATCAGTATTTTATAAGGATATGCTCTGGCGGGCAAACCAATCAAAAATATAAGGTATTGACCGAATGCCAATATGGCCGCCACTTCAGTATCATAATGTTTTAAATTCATATTTTAGTTGACCACTACATTAAAATTATAGATTAGAACGACATCAACAAAGTTAGAAAGTTTGAGAAAAAGTCGAAAATAGTGTTCTTTTTTTTTTTTGTTGTTTCTTTTTCCCCCTTAGTATTTGTGTGTGATTTTCTCTTTCAAATACTTAATCTTTTATTGTTGCCTTTACGAAGTCAATCTCCTTCTTCGCTTCTTCGCTTCTTCGCTTCTTCGCTTCTTCGCTTCTTCGCTTCTTCGCTTCTTCGCTTCTTCGCTTCTTCGCTTCTTCGCTTCTTCGCTTCTTCGCCTCTTCGCTTCTTCGCGCTCATCGTCAAAAAATGGAATAGCATGCAGAGCAATTCCATTTGGTAAGTCCGGGGCATTACTACAACCACCTACTACGCATTTATTGGGCATTTTTGTCCTATTTTTCTAGCCTTATACTCTCCGATCTCCAATATTCTTTCGTGTTTCTTTATATGTAGTCAGTAGTGAGCCCCCCCCCCCCCCCCCCCCCCCCCCGTATGGCGCGTTTGCTAGGGGAGGGGTGGTCTAAATTCCTGAATACCCCCTTGAGAATGTAGGGGGAGGGGTGGTCTAAATTCCTGAATACCCCCTTGAGAATGTAGGGGGAGGGGTGGTCTAAATTTCTGAATACCCCATTGAGAATGTAGGGGGAAGGGTGGTCTAAATTCCTGAATACCCCATTGAGAATGTAGGGGGAGGGGTGGTCTAAATTCCTGAATACCCCATTGAGAATGTAGGGGGAAGGGTGGTCTAAATTCCTGAATACCCCATTGAGAATGTAGGAGGAGAGGTGGTCTAAATTCCTGAATACCCCCTTGAGAATGTAGGGGGAGGGGTGGTCTAAATTCCTGAATACCCCATTGAGAATGTAGGGGGAGGGGTTGTCTAAATTCCTGAATACCCCATTGAGAATGTAGGGGGAGGGGTGGTCTAAATTCCTGAATACCCCATTGAGAATGTAGGGGGAGGGGTGGTCTAAATTCCTGAATACCCCCTTGAAAATGTAAGGAGAGGGATGGTCTTGAAGAGGAGAAATACTTTAGAGGATCAAAGGAATGTAGGATAGAGGTCAAAGTACGAAAGAGTGAATTCCACACATTCTCGTGGGAAGAAAAATGATTTTGACATATTAGAATGTCATTAGAATAAATAAATAAATAAAATAAATTACGATACGACAGTTCGATTAGTCCCAGTTGCACTCCGATAGTTCAGAGTAAAGACAAAAATTATTAGCGAACATGTCTTCTGGAAAAGCAATAAACCTAGGAGTCCGAGGATACGTTATTTTCGTGAAGGAGTTTCGAAATGAGAAGAAAACATATTTTCGCAAGCAAAAGAAAGATGTATCAAGTGGCAAAACTGTTCTTACCAATTCAGGAATGTCTTTGACGTTGGACGAATGGACAACACTAAAGTCGGCAATTAGATATGGAATTGCAGAAGGTAACCAGCATGGAAGAGTCACCGGAGTCGGTGTCCAAAGATGAGTCACAATTCTTAAATTAGTCTCAGAATACCAATGTTCATCAGAAGCCTCCATTTTCCGGATCATTTCAAATCCTTCAGCACAATGGCAATGCGCAAAATTACGAGGAACAGGAAAAAGACTATTTACCTAGAACTTTCAACACTTCTGAATTAAACTCTATTTTTGAAGCTCTCGGTCCGGAAATGGAACTGACAGGGGAACAGCAAGGGTTGGCTGTGCAGCACCAGGTACCCAGCTGGGGATCTGAAATGTACTGATACGTACCGATATTCAAAAACACAGAAAGCATAAAATAAAAGAAAATTTCGTTTCTGTAATACTATAGCTTTTATTAAAAAGTAAAATAAAGTAATGAGATTGTTACTATGCAAATGTTTGGTCTCTTAGTAATCAATGTACATGTTCGATATAAATTCTAGCTAGCTCCAACAGGGCATATTGTGTTGACAGGCACCATTATTTGCACTTAAGCCGGTTATTATCCCGGCTTAATAAGTCCACTACAGTTTGTCTGTGATAACTATTGTTTTTAAACGCGTGAATCCATTTTAATTTTTCAAACAATACGTTTCTCAGTTCATTTATAAATATGCATATCAACTTATTGTACGCATGCACTTCTGCCCATTCTTTAGATTCGCCTCTTTCCATGTATTCGTTTTCTAGAGCTTCTAGTTCCGTTTCGTGACGATCAATGGCTTCGTTTATCAACGGTGACCAGCAGTTATCTGAAGGCTGGTTTTCATCATCATCATCCTCATCATCTTCAGTATCATTTGACTCTGATTCACTCGTGTCTAGATCTTCCTCGACACTACTTGCAATTTCATCTTCGCTTGAAGTTTCTTCGTCGTATCTTGAATCATTTTCTTCGACAGCGTTCATTTTGCAAATTTGATCGTCTAAATGACGTCTTAGATTATGACCTCTGGAAAAGGTTTTGCCACAGTAATAGCACTGCTTAGACGACGACATGTGTCTCTTGTACTCTTGAAAATCGGATCGATTCAGCTAAGGGAGCTAGGAATAACTATTTGCCGACTTAAAATCAGAAGTGTGGCGAGAAAAAACCTGCTTAGAGCCTCCTCAGTTACACATACTCACTTAGGATTCTTGTCTTTCCAAAAATTTTCGCAGTTCATTTCCTAACGAGACTTCTTTGTGCACTTTTTCTTTTTTTTTTTTTTTCCATCAATTATCATTATTTATTAATTAAGGACCATACGTCCAGACGTAGTGCTGAAGCTCAGTATGGCAGCGCGAAGCATTTACGGCTATGCCGGAGATTTCGACCCCGACACCGCTATCCCTGGATTTACAGACTGATCAGGAAGCTCGGCCGAAGCCTAAGGGAGAGGTTAGTCGGCCCCTAGACCGTAGATGATTAACCCCTTGCTATGAACAGCAGACCCGAAAAATTCACTTGTGTCGCTGAGCACTAATCTCAAGTAGACAATCCTTTCCATGTGGGATGCGTTTTGAGAAACCTATCGGTGACGTTTATATGGAAAATTTAATTTTAACGCGCAGACTTGGGGGAACTCAAAAAGGAAGTCTTGGGTTTGTTTTTTCTTTTTCTTTTTTTTTTTTTTTTAACCTTAACAACCTTACAACATTCATTGAAAGGAAAAAAAAAATGGGCTCCCTGTGATCTTACTATGCGCATGTTTATTCCAGTTTTTCCTTTTTTTAGATAAAAGTAAAAGGTGAAAATAAATTCGGAAAAAAAATCGCGTTTAATTAATTTTTTAATTCCAGGTCAAGATAATGTCCTCCATAATACGAAAAAGCAAAAAAATCCGTAAAAAATGCACTAGAACATTTTTTTTCGCGCGCGCCTTTGTTTTTCAATGTAATTTCCCTATTGTATCCTACGTGTGGATTTATGTCAATATAATTTGACAAAAGAGGAAAGTCAAGTCGCCATCTTGAACAAAACAACACATTTTAAACGATTTCACCTTCTTTTAACACATATATAAATTCCCGAAAATTTTGGAGATTTTCGTACTTTTTCAGGGCAAAATTGCAATAAACAAATAATTTTGCCCTGAAAAAGTACGAAAATCTCCAAAATTTGGAGTTGAATGAGAGAAATCCAAGGCAAATTTCACTAAACCTGATATTGCGTTGGATTAACTGTAGTTATCTTTTGTTTTGCAAGTAAAATCAAGTAGCTAAGCGTAAAAATGTCGGCCATGGAGAAGTTTGTAGAAGGATTTTTCAAGAGCAAAACTAGCCGTGTGGGGTGGTTGGTGGTGAGTTTTGTACAAGTGACAAAATGCCTAAGCGAGGGTTTAGTAAGGTCAAAATTGGTCTCGTTGCAGTCCCGCGCCACGTAACACTCCGTACAGAACATAGTACGAAAATCTTCAGCAAGCGAAAAATTTTCTGCACGTAAATTTCGTTTCGAGAAATCGGTGAGGAAGATCAAAACGACTTTTAAAAAAATGAATCCCCCATCCTAGGGAACATTTTGGTCACGTTTTTTCGGGGATTTATGTGTTAAAAGAAGGTGAAATCGTTTTAAGTGTGTTGTTTTGTTCAAGATGGTGACTTGACTTTCCTCCCTTGTCAAATTATATTGACATAAATCCACACGTAGGATACCATAGGGAAATTACATTGAAAAACAAAGGCGCGCGCGAAAAAAAATGTTCTAGTGCATTTTTTACGGATTTTTTTGCTTTTTCGTATTATGGAGGACATTATCTTGACCTGGAATTAAAAAATTATTTTCACCTTTTACTTTTATCTAAATTGGGCTCCCTGTGATCTTACTATGCGCATGTTTATTCCAGTTTTTCCTTTTTTATTTTTTCCTTTCAATGAATGTTGTAAGGTTGTTAAGGTTAAAACAAAAAACAAAAAAAAACAACAACAACAAAAAAACCCAAGACTTCCTTTTTGAGTTCCCCCAAGTCTGCGCGTTAAAATTAAATTTTCCATATAAACGTCACCGATAGGTTTCTCAAAACGCATCCCACATGGAAAGGATTGTCTACTTGAGATTAGTGCTCAGCGACACAAGTGAATTATCGGGTATCCTGGTCATAGCAAGGGGTTAATCATCTACGGTCTAGGGGCCGACTAACCTCTCCCTTAGGCTTCGGCCGAGCTTCCTGATCAGTCTGTAAATCCAGGGATAGCGGTGTCGGGGTCGAAATCTCCGGCATAGCCGTAAATGCTTCGCGCTGCCATACTGAGCTTCAGCACTACGTCTGGACGTATGGTCCTTAATTAATAAATAATGATAATTGATGGAAAAAAAAGAAAAAAAAAAGAAAAAAAAAGAAAAAGTGCACAAAGAAATCTCGTTAGGAAATGAACTGCGAAAAATAGATCAATTTTGGAAAGACAAGAATCCTAAGTGAGTATGTGTAACTGAGGAGGCTCTAAGCAGGTTTTTTCTCGCCACACTTCTGATTTTAAGTCGGCAAATAGTTATTCCTAGCTCCCTTAGCTGAATCGATCCGATTTTCAAGAGTACAAGAGACACATGTCGTCATCTAAGCAGTGCTATTACTGTGGCAAAACCTTTTCCAGAGGTCATAATCTAAGACGTCATTTAGACGATCAAATTTGCAAAATGAACGCTGTCGAAGAAAATGAATACGACGAAGAAACTTCAAGCGAAGATGAAATTGCAAGTAGTGTCGAGGAAGATCTAGACACGAGTGAATCAGAGTCAAATGATACTGAAGATGATGAGGATGATGATGATGAAAACCAGCCTTCAGATGACTGCTGGTCACCGTTGATAAACGAAGCCATGGATCGTCACGAAACGGAACTAGAAGCCGCTAGAAAACGAATACATGGAAAGAGGCGAATCTAAAGAATGGGCAGAAGTGCAGCGTACAATAAGATGATATCCATATTTAGAAATGAACTGAGAAACGTATTGTTTGAAAAATTAAAATGGATTCACGCGTTTAAAAAAGATCCGCGCATAATCGTAAAATAATGAGAACCCGACAAGATTTACTAGACAAGGGGGATTACGACTGGATGGAAGCAACCCAGGTTGCTATTGATCATCGTAAATTTCTCTTGAACAATTTATTCGCTGTCCAAGAGTTACAAACACAAGATACAGCAGAAGACATGGAATAAGAATCTACACCAAGGAACAATAGTTATCACAGACAAACTGTAGTGGACTTATTAAGCCGGGATAATAACCGGCTTAAGTGCAAATAATGGTGCCTGTCAACACAATATGCCCTGTTGGAGCTAGCTAGAATTTATATCGAATATGTACATTGATTACTAAGAGACCAAACATTTGCATAGTAACAATCTCATTACTTTATTTTACTTTTTAATAAAAGCTATAGTATTACAGAAACGAAATTTTCTTTTATTTTATGCTTTCTGTGTTTTTGAATATCGGTACATATCATTACATTTCAGATCCCCAGCTGGGTACCTGGTGCTGCACAGCCAACCCTTGCTGTTCCCCTGTCAGTTCCATTTCCGGACCGAGAGCTTCAAAAATAGAGTTTAATTCAGAAGTGTTGAAAGTTCTAGGTAAATAGTCTTTTTCCTGTTCCTCGTAATTTTGCGCATTGCCATTGTGCTGAAGGATTTGAAATGATCCGGAAAATGGAGGCTTCTGATGAACATTTGTATTCTGAGACTGAGTTAAGAATTGTGACTCGTCTTTGGACACCGACTCCGGTGACTCTTCCATGCTGGTTACCTTCTGCAATTCCATATCTATTACTCTAATTGCCGACTTTAGTGTTGTCCATTCGTCCAACGTCAAAGACATTCCTGAATTGGTAAGAACAGTTTTGCCACTTGATACATCTTTCTTTTGCTTGCGAAAATATATTTTCTTCTCATTTCGAAACTCCTTCACGAAAATAACGTATCCTCGGACTCCTAGGTTTATTGCTTTTCCAGAAGACATGTTCGCTAATAATTTTTGTCTTTACTCTAAACTATCGGAGTGCAACTGGGACTAATCGAACTGTCGTATCGTAATTGATTTATTTATTTATTTTATTCTAATGACATTACATAATATGTCAAAATAATTTTTCTTCCCACGAAAATGTTTGGAATTCACTCTTTTCGTACTTTGACCTCTATCCTACATTCCTTTCATCCTCTAAAGTATTTCTCCTCTTCAAGACCATCCCTCTCCCCTACATTTTCAAGGGGGTATTCAGGAATTTAGACCACCCCTCCCCCTACATTCTCAATGGGGTATTCAGGAATTTAGACCACCCCTCCCCCTACATTCTCAATGGGGTATTCAGGAATTTAGACCACCCCTCCCCTAGCAAATGCGCCATACAGGGGGGGGGGGGGGGGGCTCACTACTGTAGTCTCTATCGATATCCTGGGGTGACGTCACAGATCACTAGTACCAGACCTCCTCTAAAACAGTAGATGAGAGTTAAGGCACTAGGGCATGTTGGATAGGCTCAGAGATAATAATATGCATAATGGATAAGTTGGGGGCCTTAATGCGAGGATAGTTAAAAAAGGGTAAAATAGTTTAAAACAAAGTTTTTAAAGATATCTCATTTTATAAAACACACGAAATTATCTGCTGAAATCACAAACAAGCCAGTGTGCTTGCAATATTTAAGCTAGTGATGATAGTTAAAAAATATATATATTTTTTTTAAATGTTGATTTGCAAGCCACACTACACGCTCAATATCACGCAGTAAGCTGAATGAATCATTTAGCTGTATTATCTTCTAACTCTGTCAGTTATATAAGTACTCGTACTCGTGATACCTCCCGCGGAGGAGCTTCTCGAGACAGCCGCAATACTACAAGAAAAAAAACTCAGATCAAAAAATTGAAAAAATTACTTCGTTCTGATACCATGTGTAATCACTATGAATAAACTATGACATGGTGAGTCTGTTATTAGTTGACTATGTTCAAGGTGATTTTCAGGACTTTTTTTACTAGGCGACACTGTGAAGAGCATGCTCTTGCATGCCGCTTATTTCGTTGACTAAAAACTCTTTAACTTCTCGATATATAATTTGGTTTCAATTCTCATTTCAATTCTCAGTTTGGAGTTAGTATGGATAATTTAAAAAGTATTACATACTAAAAATATATTCATTTGTTATCTAAAATGTCCTAGGTTAACTGATAGAAAAGAGAAAAACGAATAAATTTTAGTTCAATTCACGATTAATGGCTCCCCCACTTCTAACGGTTTCCGACTGCTCTACTCGACAACTTGCCTGTTTTATTTACCATACAGTCGCGAGATGCCTGATAATGATATGTCTGGAGAAGGCTTGGAGCGGATATATTTAAGAATAGATAGCAGTAAGGCATCTTACATATTCATGATTTGAATATTTTTTCATTTATGCATGCATTAGCTTATTTATTCCTTTATAATTTTATACCATTCTATTCGTCTACCATTCTATTCTTCCATCCATCCATCCATCCATCCATCCATCCAAGAAAATGTATTTTCGCAAGCAAAAGAAAGATGTATCAAGTGGCAAAACTGTTCTTACCAATTCAGGAATGTCTTTGACGTTGGACGAATGGACAACACTAAAGTCGGCAATTAGAGCAATAGATATGGAATTGCAGAAGGTAACCAACATGGAAGAGTCACCGGAGTCGGTGTCCAAAGACGAGTCACAATTCTTAACTCAGTCTCAGAATACCAATGTTCATCAGAAGCCTCCATTTTCCGGATCATTTCAAATCCTTCAGCACAATGGCAGTGCACAAAATTACGAGGAACAGGAAAAAGACTATTTACCTAGAACTTTCAACACTTCTGAATTAAACTCTATTTTTGAAGCTCTCGGTCCGGAAATGGAACTGACAGGGGAACAGCAAGGGTTGGCTGTGCAGCACCAGGTACCCAGCTGGGGATCTGAAATGTACTGATATGTACCGATATTCAAAAACACAGAAAGCATAAAATAAAAGAAAATTTCGTTTCTGTAATACTATAGCTTTTATTAAAAAGTAAAATAAAGTAATGAGATTGTTACTATGCAAATGTTTGGTCTCTTAGTAATCAATGTACATGTTCGATATAAATTCTAGCTAGCTCCAACAGGGCATATTGCCGGTTGACAGGCACCATTATTTGCACTTAATCCGGTTATTATCCCGGCTTAATAAGTCCACTACAGTTTGTCTGTGATAACTATTGTTCCTTGGTGTAGATTCTTATTCCATGTCTTCTGCTGTATCTTGTGTTTGTAACTCTTGGACAGCAAATAAATTGTTCAAGAGAAATTTACGATGATCAATAGCAACCTGGGTTGCTTCCATCCAGTCGTAATCCCCCTTGTCTAGTAAATCGGGTTCTCATTATTTTACGATAATAAGGATCTTTTTTAAACGCGTGAATCCATTTTAATTGTTCAAACAATACGTTTCTCAGTTCATTTCTAAATATGGATATCATCTTATTGTACGCATGCACTTCTGCCCATTCTTTAGATTCGCCTCTTTCCATGTATTCGTTTTCTAGAGCTTCTAGTTCCGTTTCGTGACGATCCATGGCTTCGTTTATCAACGGTAACCAGCAGTTATCTGAAGGCTGGTTTTCATCATCATCATCCTCATCATCTTCAGTATCATTTGACTCTGATTCACTCGTGTCTAGATCTTTCTCAGTGGCGGATCCAGGGTTTTTCAAAACGGGATCCAGATCGGGGAATAGATTGCTATGACGTCATATTGACGTCATATGATGTCAAAGTAAAAAAAAAAGGCGTTGAAAAAAAAAAAAAAAACGGGTGCAGCGGACCCCGTCGCACTACCCCTAGATCCGCCACTGTTTCTCGACACTACTTGCAATTTCATCTTCGCTTGAAGTTTCTTCGTCGTATCTTGAATCATTTTCTTCGACAGCGTTCATTTTGCAAATTTGATCGTCTAAATGACGTCTTAGATTATGACCTCTGTAAAAGGTTTTGCCACAGTAATAGCACTGCTTAGATGACGACATGTGTCTCTTGTACTCTTGAAAATCGGATCGATTCAGCTAAGGGAGCTAGGAATAACTATT
The DNA here is from genome assembly GCA_023349425.1 of Anthopleura sola. Classification (NCBI taxonomy): domain Eukaryota; kingdom Metazoa; phylum Cnidaria; class Anthozoa; order Actiniaria; family Actiniidae; genus Anthopleura; species Anthopleura sola. Next base: position 5,542,717 of record JALHLI010000001.1, read on the forward strand.
TGCCGACTTAAAATCAGAAGTGTGGCGAGAAAAAACCTGCTTAGAGCCTCCTCAGTTACACATACTCACTTAGGATTCTTGTCTTTCCAAAATTGATCTATTTTTCACAGTTCATTTCCTAACGAGATTTCTTTGTGAACTTTTTCTTTTTTTCTTTTTTTTTTTTTTTTTTTTTTCATCAATTATCATTATTAATATCATGATTACCTCGGGATCCATTGTTTCCAGAGGGATGTTTAAGGTCTAACATCCCCCTGGATGAATAGTGATGAGGGATATTTAGTCTAAATATCCCTCATGAATATAATCATGAGGGATATTTAGTCTAAATATCCCTCATGATTATATTCATGAGGGATATTTAGTCTAAATATCCCTCATGATTATATTCATGAGGGATATTTAGACTAAATATCCCTCATGAATATAATCATGAGGGATATTTAGTCTAAATATCCCTCATCACTATCCATGAGGCATGGTCCCTCATTTGACAATCACCGGGACCATGGCTGGGTAGCATCGACCCAATCGAAACTTTTCCGCAATGACTCTGGACTACACACTATTGAACACCCCAGTACTTGTGGGATCCATTGAATAATCTTTGCGCATACGTTGACTAGCCGAGAATTTTTCTTACTATTTGTGACGTAATCAAGACGGTTTCAAAACACTTCATTAATACCGCTCTAGGCCAACCAAAGTGAATTAGAATAAAGCAGCACGAATGAATGAATGCTGGTTCAATTCGCCATTGTCGCATTTAACAAAGGCGAATTCCCTTAAGTATGCCGCATATCAACAGCTTTGTAAAACTTTGTAATTTATGCATCGTACGAAAGCTAACATATTTCCTAAGAGCAGTTTTATTCCTTGGTAATCATAATATTACAAACTAATAGCATGAAATTTCGGGTGATTAGTGATTAAATGTCCCCTCAAGCCTCGGGAGGTTTAGTTAAAGTCCCTCCGCCTTCGGCGTCGGGACTTCAACAAAACCTCCCTCGGCTTTCGGGGACATTTAATCACTAATCACACTCAAGTCATGCTATTACTTATAATTATTAATTAAGGACCATACGTCCAGACGTAGTGCTGAAGCTCAGTATGGCAGCGCGAAGCATTTACGGCTATGCCGGAGATTTCGACCCCGACACCGCTATCCCTGGATTTACAGACTGATCAGGAAGCTCGGCCGAAGCCTAAGGGAGAGGTTAGTCGGCCCCTAGACCGTAGATGATTAACCCCTTGCTATGAACAGCACACCCGATAATTCACTTGTGTCGCTGAGCACTAATCTCAAGTAGACAATCCTTTCCATGTGGGATGAGTTTTGAGAAACCTATCGGTGATATGTCTATATGGAAAATTTAATTTTAACGCGCAGACTTGGGGGAACTCAAAAAGGAAGTCTTGAGTTTTTTTTTTTTTTTTTTTTTTTTTTTTGTTTAACCTTAATAACCTTACAACATTCATTGAAAGGAAAAAATAAAAAAAAAAAAAACTGGAATAAACATGCGCACAGTAAGATCACAGGGAGCCCAGTTTAGATAAAAGTAAAAGGTGAAAATAAAATCGGAAAAAAAATCGCGTTTAATTAATTTTTTAATTCCAGGTCAAGATAATGTCCTCTATAATGCGAAAAAGCAAAAAAATCCGTAAAAAATGCAATAGAACATTTTTTGTTCGCGCGCGCCTTTGTTTTTCAATGTAATTTCCCTATGGTATCCTACGTGTGGGTTTATGTCAATATAATTTAACAAGGGAGAAAAGTAAGGTCGCCATCTTGAACAAAACAACACACGATTTCACCTTCTTTTGACACACAAACTCCCGAAAAAACGTGACCAAAATGACTAAATGACGTCTTAGATTATAACCTCTGGAAAAGGTTTTGCCACAGTAATAGCACTGCTTAGATGACGACATGTGTCTCTTGTACTCTTGAAAATCGGATCGATTCAGCTAAGGGAGCTAGGAATAACTATTTGCCGACTTAAAATCAGAAGTGTGGCGAGAAAAAACCTGCTTAGAGCCTCCTCAGTTACACATACTCACTTAGGATTCTTGTCTTTCCAAAATTGATTTATTTTTCACAGTTCAGGAAAGTCAAGTCGCCATCTTGAACAAAACAACACACTTTAAACCACGATTTCACACATAAGCTCCCGAAAAAACGTGACCAAAATGTTCCCTAGGATGGGGGATTCATTTTTTAAAATTTGCCTTGGATTTCTCTCATTCAACTCCAAATTTTGGAGATTTTCGTACTTTTTCAGGGCAAAATTATTTGTTTATTGCAATTTTGCCCTGAAAAAGTACGAAAATCTCCAAAATTTGGAGTTGAATGAGAGAAATCCAAGGCAAATTTCACTAAACCTGATATTGCGTTGGATTAACTGTAGTTATCTTTTGTTTTGCAAGTAAAATCAAGTAGCTAAGCGTAAAAATGTCGACCATGGAGAAGTTTGTTGAAGGATTTTTCAAGAGCAAAACTAGCCGTGTGGGGTGGTTGGTGGTGAGTGTTGTACAAGTGACAAAATGCCTGAGCGAGGGTTTAGTGAGGTCAAAATTGGTCTCGTTCCAGTACCGCGCCACGTAACATTCCGTACAGAACATAGTACGAAAATCTTCAGCAAGCGAAAAATTTTCTGCACGTAAATTTCGTTTCGAGAAATCGGTGAGGAAGATCAAAACGACTTTTAAAAAAATGAATCTCCCATCCTAGGGAACATTTTGGTCACGTTTTTTCGGGAGTTTGTGTTTTAAAAGAAGGTGAAATCGTGGTTTAAAGTATGTTGTTTTGTTCAAGATGGCGACCTTACTTTCCTCCCTTGTCAAATTATATTGACATAAATCCACACGTAGGATACCATAGGGAAATTACATTGAAAAACAAAGGCGCGCGCGAACAAAAAATGTTCTATGCTATTTACGGATTTTTTTGCTTTTTCGTATTATAGAGGACAATATCTTGACCTGGAATTAAAAAATTAATTAAACGCGATTTTTTTTCCGATTTTATTTTCACCTTTTACTTTTATCTAAATTGGGCTCCCTGTGATCTTACTGTGCGCATGTTTTATTCCAGTTTTTCCTTTTTTATTTTTTCCTTTCAATGAATGTTGTAAGGTTGTTAAGGTAATGCGATAGCGCATTTTTTTTCCATGAATTTTTTTTTAAATTTGGCACAAATATTCCTTTTGAGCTGTAGTGTGAAAATATGAAATAAAAAATGGGGGTACCCGAATCCGTTCGGAAGATATAAATTTTCAAAGACAATGCTTGCGGCCGTGTTTTCGGGGAAAATAAGACAAAGTAAACTAGAAGCTATCGTAGTCCATATGGCTTGAAGAAGTAGCATAAACGATTTCAAATGATACATACCTTAACACATTATGATTAAAACTCCAAAATTGTTCATTTTATTGTGTTCAGAATGAGTTCTCGATGTTTAAATATCCAAAACAGTACATTTTGACTGTACTTTACGATCCGAATTTCCGGACATTTTCGCGATTTACTCAAAACTTAGTCGAATTATCTACCTTTATTTTTGGATATGTTGTAGCTTTAGTAAACTTGGACTTACAGTAAAAAAGTCAGGGTAGGTCACCGAGCAAGATTTTTAGATATTTCACGTTGAACGTGGAGAAAGGTCAAAATGTCTTATCCGCCATAGTTGAAAGACCTTGGCCACAGGAAACCCAATCACGAAAAAGTACTTTGAAAATTAACACTTCGTGAAATTACTAAAAATTTAGTCGAATTACCTGCCTTCATTTTTTAATATATTGTAGCCTAAGTTGTTCTGTACTCACAGTAGAAAAATCAGGGTAGGTAACCGTGTACAATGTTTAAATATTCAATAAAGCGCAGGAAAGATGCGCACGAATGCACGATCGCATTACCTTAAGGTTAAAAAAATAAAAAAATAAAATAAAAAAAATAAAAAAAATAAAAAATAAGTTTCTCAAAACGCATCCCACATGGAAAAGATTGTCTACTTGAGATTAGTGCTCAGCGACACAAGTGAATTATCGGGTGTGCTGTTCATAGCAAGGGGTTAATCACCTACGGTCTAGGGGCCGACTAACCTCTCCCTTAGGCTTCGGCCGAGCTTCCTGATCAGTCTGTAAATCCAGGGATAGCGGTGTCGGGGTCGAAATCTCCGGCATAGCCGTAAATGCTTCGCGCTGCCATACTGAGCTTCAGCACTACGTCTGGACGTATGGTCCTTAATTAATAAATAATGATAATTGATAATAAAAAAAAGAAAAAAAAGAAAAAGTGTACAAAGAAATCTCGTTAGGAAATGAACTGTGAAAAATAGATCAATTTTGGAAAGACAAGAATCCTAAGTCAGTATGTGTAACTGAGGAGGCTCTAAGCAAGTTTTTTCTCGCCACACTTCTGATTTTAAGTCGGCAAATAGTTATTCCTAGCTCCCTTAGCTGAATCGATCCGATTTTCAAGAGTACAAGAGACACATGTCGTCATCTAAGCAGTGCTATTACTGTGGCAAAACCTTTTCCAGAGGTTATAATCTAAGACGTCATTTAGTCATTTTGGTCACGTTTTTTCGGGAGTTTGTGTGTCAAAAGAAGGTGAAATCGTGGTTTAAAGTGTGTTGTTTTGTTCAAGATGGCGACCTTACTTTTCTCCCTTGTCAAATTATATTGACATAAACCCACACGTAGGATACCATAGGGAAATTACATTGAGAAACAAAGGCGCGCGCGAACAAAAAATGTTCTATTGCATTTTTTACGGATTTTTTTGCTTTTTCGTATTATAGAGGACATTATCTTGACCTGGAATTAAAAAATTAATTAAACGCGATTTTTTTTCCGATTTTATTTTCACCTTTTACATTTATCTAAACTGGGCTCCCTGTGATCTTACTGTGCGCATGTTTATTCGAGTTTTTCCTTTTTTCTTTTTTTCTTTCAATGAATGTTGTAAGGTTGTTAAGGTTAAAAAAAAAAAAAAAAAAACCTCAAGACTTCCTTTTTGAGTTCCCCCAAGTCTGCGCGTTAAAATTAAATTTTCCATATAAACGTCATCGATAGGTTTCTCAAAACACATCCCACATGGAAAGGATTGTCTACTTGAGATTAGTGCTCAGCGACACAAGTGAATTATCGGGTGTGCTGTTCATAGCAAGGGGTTAATCATCTACGGTCTAGGGGCCGATTAACCTCTCCCTTAGGCTTCGGCCGAGCTTCCTGATCAGTCTGTAAATCCAGGGATAGCGGTGTCGGGGTCGAAATCTCCGGCATAGCCGTAAATGCTTCGCGCTGCCATACTGAGCTTCAGCACTACGTCTGGACGTATGGTCCTTAATTAATAAATAATGATAATTGATAATAAAAAAAAAAGAAACAAAAAAGAAAAAAAAAAAAGAAAAAGAAAAAGTGCACAAAGAAATCTCGTTAGGAAATGAACTGTGAAAAATAGATCAATTTTGGAAAGACAAGAATCCTAAGTGATTATTTGTAACTGAGGAGGCTCTAAGCAGGTTTTTTCTCGCCACACTTCTGATTTTAAGTCGGCAAATAGTTATTCCTAGCTCCCTTAGCTGAATCGATCCAATTTTCAAGAGTACAAGAGACACATGTCGTCATCTAAGCAGTGCTATTACTGTGGCAAAACCTTTTACAGAGGTCATAATCTAAGACGTCATTTAGACGATCAAATTTGCAAAATGAACGCTGTCGAAGAAAATGATTCAAGATACGACGAAGAAACTTCAAGCGAATATGAAATTGCAAGTAGTGTCGAGGAAGATCTAGACACGAGTGAATCAGAGTCAAATGATACTGAAGATGATGAGGATGATGATGATGAAAACCAGCCTTCACATAACTGCTAATCACCATTGATCGTCACGAAACGGAACTAGAAGCTCTAGAAAACGAATACATGGAAAGAGGCGAATCTAAAGAGTGGCAGAAGTGCATGCGTACAATAAGATGATATCCATATTTAGAAATGAACTGAGAAACGTATTGTTTGAAAAATTAAAATGGTTCACGCGTTTAAAAAACAATAGTTATCACAGACAAACTGTAGTGGACTTATTAAGCCGGGATAATAACCGGCTTAAGTGCAAATAATGGTGCCTGTCAACACAATATGCCCTATTGGAGCTAGCTAGAATTTATATCGAACATGTACATTGATTACTAAGAGACCAAACATTTGCATAGTAACAATCTCATTACTTTATTTTACTTTTTAATAAAAGCTATAGTATTACAGAAACGAAATTTTCTTTTATTTTATGCTTTCTGTGTTTTTGAATATCGGTACATATCAGTACATTTCAGATCCCCAGCTGGGTACCTGGTGCTGCACAGCCAACCCTTGCTGTTCCCCTGTCAGTTCCATTTCCGGACCGAGAGCTTCAAAAATAGAGTTTAATTCAGAAGTGTTGAAAGTTCTAGGTAAATAGTCTTTTTCCTGTTCCTCGTAATTTTGCGCATTGCCATTGTGCTGAAGGATTTGAAATGATCCGGAAAATGGAGGCTTTTGATGAACATTGGTATTCTGAGACTGAGTTAAGAATTGTGACTCGTCTTTGGACACCGACTCCGGTGACTCTTCCATGCTGGTTACCTTCTGCAATTCCATATCTATTGCTCTAATTGCCGACTTTAGTGTTGTCCATTCGTCCAACGTCAAAGACATTCCTGAATTGGTAAGAACAGTTTTGCCACTTGATACATCTTTCTTTTGCTTGCGAAAATATATTTTCTTCTCATTTCGAAACTCCTTCACGAAAATAACGTATCCTCGGACTCCTAGGTTTATTGCTTTTCCAGAAGACATGTTCGCTAAATAATTTTTGTCTTTACTCTGAACTATCGGAGTGCAACTGGGACTAATCGAACTGTCGTATCGTAATTTATTTTATTTATTTTTTTATTCTAATGACATCACATATTATGTCAAAATCATTTTTCTTCCCACGAGAATGTTTGGAATTCACTCTTTTCGTACTTTGACCTCTATCCTACATTCCTTTGATCCTCTAAAGTATTTCTCCTCTTCAAGACCATCCCTCTCCCTACATTTTCAAGGGGATATTCAGGAATTTAGACCACCTCTCCCCTACATTCTCAATGGGGTATTCAGGAATTTAGACCACCCCTCCCCCTACATTCTCAAGGGGGTATTCAGGAATTTAGACCACCCCTCCCCCTACATTCTCAAGGGGGTATTCAGGAATTTAGACCACCCCTCCCCTAGCAAACGCGCCATACGGGGGGGGGGGGGGGGGGTTGCTCACTACTGTAGTCTCTATCGATATCCTAGGGTGACGTCACAGATCACTAGTACCAGACCTCCTCTAAAACAGGTCGTTGGTCCATTGAGATTTGTTGAGGGGGAACATAATTGAATCTTTAGCTGATCGTAAAAAAATCGGAATTTATCGAAATGCAAAAAATTTTTCACAGAGTGAGTGGAATTGAAAAGGGGTTTCATTTTAAATGTGGTCTTCTTGGGGGGTTAGGAGCACTTTAATCCAAAGAAATGAAAATAAAAGAAACATATAATATTTTATTTATTTACACATTTAGGGTCGATATCCGTCAAATAAAGCCGTGAATAAAAACCATATCAGTGAAGTGATACGATATCCCTTCACGGCAAACTGTCCAATAAAATCTCGCGATATATAATAATATATAATCGACCCTAAATGTGTAATAAACAAATTTTTACATGTTAAGAGCTGATATCATTTTTATTCACTCGGAAACTCGTGAATAAAAACGATATCAGGCTCTTAACATGTGATAATCTCTATTTATTCTATTTTCTTTCGATTAGTAAAACATTTTTTCTTTTATCTGTTTATTTTTGTAAAGAACATCGAGATAATATGTAATGTCCTTTTATGTTTGCTCATGGATATAGAATTGATAAATCTCAGAGAATGCTGCTTTACCGGACGCTCGCTTACTTGGGCTTATTCATAACAAAATAATCACCATCAACAAGTTCACAATGGAAATAACCCTATCCTAAAGAGAAATAAACATGAAAACCATGAAACTTACCTGATAAACAGTTGTAAAGTGAAGGAACTTGACAAAGTTGAAAGTGTCTTGTTGACTGTAAGATTTCGCAACAGACTGATCACGCTATCACGCCTGGCTGGATATAAATATATGATATACAAATATATAAATAAATATACACTCGATTGCAGAAACGTTGTAGTATACATTTATACATATATACAAATACCTAATGAGACTGATGTAAAAATGGAAAAAGTCCTAAAATATGATCGAGTATATGTTGAAAGTTACCAAAAACACTTCTATGCCTTGCTTTGATGCAAGACACGTCAAATACATAAGGTTTTGAAGCATCAGATATAAATAAATTATATTTATTTATCTATTTTCACTTTTTAGGCCTAAAAACTCTCTAATATATATTTAATGATACCTAATAGCGCGGAAACAATATTTTCCATGTTCGTTATTGATAAAATATTTTGAAAAATATTATTTAGTGAGATATGCACCAATGGGTACAGAGTTATTAATTGTTTTCATGTTTTTGCATCTCATTAGTTTCTACAATCGAGTGTATAAATGTTAATAGCATAGCATAGCATAGCATAGCATAGCATAGCATAGCATAGCATAGCATAGCATAGCATAGCATAGCATAGCATAGCATAGCATAGCATAGCATAGCATAGCATAGCATAGCATAGCATAGCATAGCATAGCATAGCATAGCATAGCATAGCATAGCATAGCATAGCATAGCATAGCATAGCATAGCATAGCATAGCATAGCATAGCATAGCATAGCATAGCATAGCATAGCATAGCATAGCATAGCATAGCATAGCATAGCATAGCATAGCATAGCATAGCATAGCATAGCATAGCATAGCATAGCATAGCATAGCATAGCATAGCATAGCATAGCATAGCATAGCATAGCATAGCATAGCATAGCATAGCATAGCATAGCATAGCATAGCATAGCATAGCATAGCATTCCACGGATGTTACTGCTACGTATCACAATTACGTCACTTAAACTATTCAAGACAACCATAAAAATTCTATTTGTATCAAATATTTTGTTTTTAAGAATTATTATTCGAAAGTTATTATAACCGAATTTTTCTGTCTTAAATAATACATGTGTATAACTTAGACTGCAAAACTGGTATCAAATAAAAATAGACTGATTGATAATCCTTCGAATTCTTGTTTATTCATTCAAGCGAATTCAAAAAAAAAACAAAAAAAACATCTGGTTCTTTCTTTTAATTCATCACAGAAAAGCGCTAAAAAAAGTTCATGGTATAATAAAAAGTTATGATTATGTGATATCGTTAATTACCTCCGCAAGGTCAGCATGACGCAGCTCACATATTTAGAAATGTTGACGCCAACTGACTGCGCTTATAAACCCTCTTCCTTTTTGCATTAGCTCAAAGACACCCCTAATTGCAAATAGGAATTGATTATTTTTGCAAAACAAGTATAATTATTTCATTCTTTTGAAGGTGTAGGCTGATATTTTTGAGACTATCCAGCTAAGCGCAACTACTAATCAATGCTTTAAAAAATATTCAATAAGGTAATTCTATGGTAAAACCTGTTAAAAAAGTCTTTTCGCCCAGCTAATAGTAAGTTTTTATCTTTCAAAACAAAAGCAGCCGTGCGACCGCGCGAAATTTGGGTTATACGAGAACCTGGGGCAAAACAGCCAAACGTATTGTGATTGGCTGAAACAAATTTCACCGCTCAGCTGGAACTTGTTGGTATATACTAAAAGCTATATTCTCAAGAAGCTGTGTAATAGGAGACTGGACACTTGCTTCAACTTGAAAACTCTGGCCAAGCGTTTTCAAGATTTCAATCATCGAAGAGTGCTGAAAATCGTAAAAATCTAAGCAATCCTGCTATCCCAAGTCATATTTTTACTTGTATTCTTTAAATTGATGCGAAATATTCAACTCGTAAAAAAATCATGGCTGTAACCGACGCGATATAGGAAGAAAAAAGCGATACAAATTCATCCAGTAAAAAAAAAACAAAAAAAAAACAGGTTCCACCAAATGACACACAAACGAATTTGCCTCGCGATCGAGAATGAGACATCCCGGTGATTTCGCTTCTCTCCGTCTGAAGGAATTAGCCAATCAGAGAGCATTTTGTTCGTAGCTCAAAGTTTCCTAGTTCCAGGTTTTCGGCCCGATTTACGACAGCTTTTGCTCAAAAATAAAGAAAATAAAACTCATCCATGCTAAGATTCACCAAGTATCTTTCAGAAAAAGCATATTTCGTCGTTGTTGGTGGAAAATATTTCATTTTGACAAGAGATAATAGAAAACACTTGGAAATTTTCTCTAAGAAAACATCACCTGGATATCTTGCATGAAATAAATCTAATCAACGCCATGGTTACAGAATGGATAAAGCATTTGGTTGCAAAAGACAATGAACATAACATAATGTTCATAAGACAATGAACATAACCTTACCTTACATGTAGGCCGTGATGTAGGCCGTATCGAGAATTTACAACACGGTTTGGAAGCGGTCACGTAGTTTTAGGACAGTCAAAACATTGAGTAGCAAACTAAAAAGTCCCCAGATCTTCCCTGTTCCTATCAGATGACTTTTAGGTCATTCTAGACGAAATTTTAGGAACATTCACTAACCATTATCAAAGAGTGAAGTTCAAGACATATTAATTCCACTGCTGTAAAATTTTTGGGGGTGGCGCTACATCTCAAATTAGGCAGCACGTGGTTTTCTATCGCTGTGCTAATTTTGACACATACTACCTTTCAATTTTCTAATATACGTAGAACTCCTAGTCTAACTCTCAATTGCAAATGGACAAAGATCAGTATAACGGAAAAGACAAATTCAAGATCCATTATTAAGTGTTTTTCACTTCTTAATGCAGTTTTTCTAGCCTACTTACCGTTATTTCCCCCCGTAGTCTTACATGTACAAAGTTGAGCCAGTAATATCAAAGTTCATTTTAGCTAGCTGGCGATATTTTTTGGGTCTTTCTTGGTGGTTGCAGTAAGAGCCAAATTTATCTTAATAGTTTCAGATTTCAATTGTTTTTCAATCTAACGTCACGTACTGCTAGCTTTTCTACCTATTTAATTAATTTATTGAGTGACTTTCTAAACTACTTGCTCTATCTTCTTTGCTTGCTTTAATTGTTCATTTCATATCAGTATCTTTCCTTCCTTCCTTCCTTTTTTTGACAACGGCTTTCTTTTCTCGAGTAAGATAAGTGTTTGTCCATCCCTGACTCCATCACACCCAATGTTAGATATTAAAAAGTTTCAAACTCACCTTTTTCATTACTCAAAAATTCGCTTGTGAAGTGACTACTCGAGATATAAAGGTTCTGTAGTCCAGATGGCTTGAGTTATCGGAAGACTTCAATACTGACTCTACAGAGATGGATAATGATTAGTTCGTGAATGAAGGTCGATTCAATTCCAATTTCCAATCACTCAGCGAGGGGGCGAACTACTTGATATACATATAGTGTAAACAGTGCAGTCCAGTGTAATATTAATAACGTCCAGGTCGCAGAAAATTCAAATCGAATTCAATTCACTTGGTTCATGTCTCGCCAATTTCTCCTTGAATTCATCTTGAGCTTGATAATAGGGTGACTCACTACTAAAGCAAGAAAATTAGAACACTTTCTAGGCACCATTTTTTCTTTCCACAGAATTTCTAAAATGCTGATCTAAAATAAAGAAAAAAAAATGGGGTTTCTCGAGCTTGTTTTTTCTCGAGATATTAAAATTGAAATCATTAATTCCATTTTAATAAGTTTTCGAAAACGGCGAAAACCGAGCTTCGCACAAAATATTTTATAACTCGAAAACTAAGAAAGCTATGGAAGTAATTTCTGTGAGAAAAAAATTCAAGGAAACGGAAAAAACGTTCTTTAAAAATTCAAAAGATAACAAGAAAACGTAGACTACAAGTTGATCAAATTGGGTTTTTTTTCTCATCTTGTTTTAGAAAAGCAAAGAAAAATATTGTCCATTTCTTGTTTGATGTTCGTTAAACAAACAACACTTGTTTCTACAGTGAGTCATTCTCCATTCTGCAAACATGCGCAAAGTATAGTTACCATGGTTACGACCCACGATCTCAGACCTGCTCATTATTTGTTATATACTAGAGGCTTGAATAACGTAAATCACGTTTAATCAAACCGCTAGGTGTAAGCCACGTCTTGATCAATCTCCCACGCATCCCAAACACCAAGGCCTAGTTGAAACATCGATCTTCTCATGAGCCGAACCTAATGACATCAAAGAAGACCGCCTTATTATCCATTTTTTTTCAATGCGTTCGACTTATGTGAAGTTCGATGTTTGAACTGGCACTAAGGTTCTATATCATTTATCATCTTCTACATTCAAGCCAAGTCTATTTTGGACACGTTAAACAGAGTTGCAAGAAAGATAATCACGGAGTAAAATATATTGGTTTTTTACCTTTTCAAGTAATAACATCATTAATTTTTTCTGGTCAAAATTGGTTCGTTGTTTACCCAAGAGTTCCTTGTTTAATTTTTTGGCAGGTGATGTTCAAAACCGATGATATGATAGAAGCCAATATAAATAAAGGATGAATGGAAGGGAAAGGAGAGAAGAGATTAGGAGAGACGAAAAGAGGAGAGGATAGAAACTCGTAGAATAGAAACTCGTTGAAATAAAAACGAGATTAGAAAGCAAGAGAAAAATGAAAGAATCTTTTCAGAAACCTGCGGAAATTCTTCAGTAAAAGTCATGTTGTTCACTAATGAATAAATATTCTGCTCTCTCTTTCTCTTCACCGGAAAAGATTTAAAACGTCGCTTCAGCGCAAATTAAGAAGGTACTGTATTCCAATGTTCACTCGTTTTTAATGTGCTAATGATTACAGTTGCCAACTAATTATGCTTTCTACACGTTAGCCGAACTGAAAGCCGGGAAATTAGCTTTCAATTGACAGCCCCAACTTCAGGTTACAATACGAATAAAAAAAAAACCGAACTCAATCAATGTCATTCAAAGGAAACATCTCTGATCTCTGATTTGGGTATGTGTGTGGGCACGGTAGCACAAGTCACTGTGGCGGAACAGGAATTGGCGGAGTTTGAATTTTGACCACCAGGTATCTTTCAGCAACATAGTATTTTTGGAAGGTAGTTAGTACTAGGTCTTTTTGACGTGACTCTGGTGGTATTCGAGTCGATATATTTTTTAAATCCTGAAGAGCATAGCTCACGCATCCTGCCCTCTTTGATTTCAAATTTTTATTTCTTGTTTGTCTTGTTTTTCGTCTATAGCTGAACAGTTCTTAATTGGGTTAGCCGTTTCTTGAATGATCTAGAAAAGTCAACAGGGTCGTAACAAGGGAAGGGGCGGAGGGAAAAAGGAAAAATGAAGTAAAGCATGTATGGAATTAAATTTTCATTTTTCGTGGCCACATGTTGTTTTGTGCCCCCCCCCCCCCTCCCCCCAGTTTTTCAAGGCTTGCTCCTTGCTCCGGCCTGGTCAAGACCGTGAAATTATTCATGAGACATGTCTGTTTGGACACTGACACTCCTCAATCTAATCTCTCTTGAAAATAAGATATATCTAATAATAAGAATAAGAATGTTGGGGGAAAAACATTCCACTAAAGCAGCAATGAAATCTACAGTACGCACGCTTTAAGAAGTTGGAGTAGTATTTATATAGGGGGAGATTGTCGGGTCAAACCACATGCCTCTAGCTTCCTGATACTCGTTGCCACGCGCGGTACTCCAGCCGGAAGAGGCTCGAACCACGCGTGCTTTCACAGACCTGTGAGTTCCAAATTGGTCTCTGAAGAAATTAAAGATGGATTTAAAATTGGAACGAAATATGATCTTCCAGCGATGACCAATTCCTTATCTGTAACCTTACACCACTATCATATTTCTGTCCACTGTAGTTACGTCAAAACATTATCTCTGCATTACGCTACGAGTATATTGTATATATACAACCACAAACCATCAGATTTTAAGTTATTCTCATCGAAATTTAAGCCTAAGAGAGCAACACTTGGATATCACCGTTCATTAAGGTAAAAGGTAGTATAGTTGTGGAATTCATTATCACATGAAGAACGTAGAAACTTGCGTACCGTGTACGTGTGGTGCTTTATCGCCTTGTGCCAAACGAAATCATATTTAATCCTTAATCTTCATGTAAAAAAATATTCTTAATACTCCAAAGAGTGGTCAGATACTGACCTTGTCTACGAAGGCAACCGAAGCTACAATTGTGGTCGTATCTAACTTACCTGAATTTCTAATTTTCCAGGAGATATCAATTCAATTATGTTTTCGTTTATGATCTTAGCTTCGGTTCATAGTCGTTGTATATTAGATTGCTTAAAGGTTATCGTTATAGGACTATTTTTCTTTCTCCTGTTATTCAGTACCGAACTTTGTTTATTTTGAACGATTTATGCTTTGTTGGCTGGCGGCCATTCGGCGATTGATTACTGCGATTCTCAATATTTTGCGAACTCAGACATTTCAACGCATTGTTGTTTTAAAAATTGGTTTTTCGCTGCCGTCAATCAAAGCTAATCAGTCGGTACCTTTTTAATTTATGACTGGCGGCAGTGAAAAACCAAAATTCCAACGGGCAACTCGCAACCCGAGTTGACTGATTTGACTAAATATTCTATCATTCTCGTGTGCGTGCTGTCTTAAACACAGCCCATTAGTTGCAAGACAGAGAACACGTCAGTTCACGGAAGCGACATTTTATCGAAATTTGGAAAATACCGCTGTGTTCCTTGCTTGCAGGCTCATTTACTCAGGGTTAGCCTCAGTTTCAGTGTCAAAATATTCACAGAATACCAACGGTAAAGTTGCACAACTTCAATTTATCAATATGTTTACAACTGAACGCTTTGAAATTCCATGGACCTTCACTGGAATACATGAATATTCGACACAAAATTGAAGAAAAGCCTGAGCAACAGATTTACTTTTTGAACAATGCTGACAAAAATTTAGGCATTGAAGCAATGTTTATTGACTCTTTCATCTTTACTAGTTGTTTTATTTTTTTCCAGAATGTTGGTGCTGACACGTTTCGTATCATTTGCTTTTATCTTCAACCAGATTCCTATTTATTTGGCAGGAAGTAAGTATTCACAATTTCACTATTAATTTGAAGCGGAGGAGAGGTTAGTATGAAAGCTCGAGAAAACGCGAACAGACAAACCAAAACTCCATATTCCGTGCAAGGGTGTGTATGCGTGCTTGGGTGGGGCTGGGGATGGGTCCATACCCAGCACACCCTCCTTCAACCAACAAGAAAAAAGCATTCCTTTCAGCCTCACACTTCTGAGACACCTCAAACCTCTTTTGTGATTAGTGCTGAAATAAGTTTCATTCTGCGACACAATGCCCGTTTACACGGACCCGGTTTAATTTGAACACGATTTCATGAGCAAGAAGCCGGGTAGAAACCGATACGACTACAGAGAACGGTACAAGAACGGTATGATCATGAAGTATATTAGTCTCAGACAGCGTTTTCAAAATATCACGGTTTCATTACATATTCAATCGATGTCGTGTGAACGCAAGGCGTAACCAAATAGAAAAAAATCACGGTTTGAAAGGAAACCGCGTCCGTGTAAACGGGGCCCCAGACTTTGGCTTCTTTCCATCATATTTCCAACGCTCTGAGTGAGTGATTTTGTTCCAAATCAAAATAAATCCAGTCAATTTAGTTTAGGAAGTCTAGAGACACGAAAACAATATAATGATGGGATCGTCGAAAAAAGTAGAACTTGTCTCTTGCAAAACCCGCAATAAAATTGCTAGTTAAGTATCTGGAGTGGTAGATTCAGAATTTCTCGTGTAACTTGTCTAGTATGATGTTACACAACCACACTCCTCCGCCCTAGTCCTCCTACTTTGCATACAGTAGGCGCGTCGGACCAAATTTTTTCTCATTTTAATTTTTTTTTTTTTAATTCATATTTTCATTCTTGGTTTCATTTTAATTGACCCTTTCTTCCGCGAATAGTTCGGATTGCCGCAGGGCTTGTCATTAGGTCCACCTTTGATTATCTTTCTCTCTCCTAATTTAGACGTAAAATAACTCTATGCTATTCAAATTATCTCAACGTAGTGGCTAATTAGTCCCACATCCCATCGTAAGTATGTACATCCTGTGGATGGGTTTAATGGGTCTCTTATCTTGAAGGAAGCTGGAGATTATGGTTGAAATAACCTAGACACCGTTATATTGACACTACATCATAAGGACGTATCAGCAACACGTAAATGGCTTTTTTGTGACCTTCAATTTTGATTTTGTGAGCTTCAGACATGACTTCCGTCAGACAGGATATGAAATAATTATGATACATTTCCACCAATTTCATTTATTTTCAATTCTGACGTCATCAGTCCGTATTTTTCATGCAATCGACATAAGAGCAAATCATTCAGAAAATGATTCATTTTCATTTAAGATCAATTATGTTTGGCTGTGATGTGCGTCACATTTGAACTATAGGTAATCGCGTTTGATATGAAAAGTTTTCCGTTTTGGGATACCTGTGGTAGATATTTAGCACTTAATGACTGGTCCCGAGGGAAACAGTTAGTTTTGTTTCCCGAGATTCGAGGGAAACGAAACTAACTGATTTCCCGAGGGATCAGTCATTAAGTGTTTTATTATATACTCTAGTCAAACGAAGAAAAATTTTCTCTCCATTTTGAACATTTTTTATTTACAAAACACGAACTTTCGATGGACTTTGACCTGATCACGTGGATTTATTCCCCTCTCACGCTTTGATCACGTGCATTTATTACCCGCGCGGGAGTTATTGAGATTTATTTCCCTCCACGTGATGTACTCTCGACCAATAAGAAAACGAGTTTGACTAGGATATATAATAATCAAGTTTATTGCCCAACGATGAATTTTCGCGCGCTGTCATTGGTTCAAATGTGTCACGTGCACAAACCCCTGCTTTGAGTGCAAATGTTATATTTTGAGGACCATTTCTCATCCAAGGACATTATCAGCCGATATCCCAGAGGTTTATCTAGTAAATGTATCCCAAGATCTGTGGCTGGCTGAGCATGGTCATTTTATACTACACAGTCGATTCATACAACTTTAATTGATCTAAAAATATAATTAATTAATTATTGATTTGTTTTTAGAATCCAAGCCGTTAACAGTCTCCTCGGCATGCGCCGGTCTTCCAGACGGTTTGTACCCAGACCCCAGGTCTTGTCGCAAGTTTATTCATTGTCATCAGAATGGACAGGCAGCGCACAAGAAATGCCCTTCGGGAACATTCTTCAATCCTTCCTTAAAAGTGTGCGACTGGCCCCGGAATGTTAAGTGCAGGCCTAGGGCACAGAAACCTGTTGGTAAGCTGATCATTACGTCATTTAGTCTTCCAGACAAATCAAATCAGACAACAATTTCGGGAAACCCAGAAACAATCTTTGTGTTGCTTTAAGCCATGGATGTCGATACCAAACAGCCTTAGAGCAAATATGGTTCTTCAATTAGGCAAATTTTTCTCAAAAAAAAAATCACTTCGAGTCCTAGGCCTAACCTTCAGCTATAAACTACGAAATCGGTCAAAATCGATATGACTTTTCAAATTGATGATAATAATAAAATTTAGCGATGCAAAAAGGAATTCCCATACCGGGAGTCGAACCCGGGCCGCCTGGGTGAAAGCCAGGAATCCTAACCGCTAGACCATATGGGAAACGACAAAGTTTTAAAATACGAAATCGGTCAAAATCGATATGACTTTTCAAATTGATGACAATAAAATTTAGCAATGCAAAATGGAATTCCCATACCGGGAGTCGAAC
This sequence comes from Anthopleura sola, assembly GCA_023349425.1. Lineage (NCBI taxonomy): Eukaryota > Metazoa > Cnidaria > Anthozoa > Actiniaria > Actiniidae > Anthopleura > Anthopleura sola. The sequence continues at coordinate 5,560,651 of JALHLI010000001.1, forward strand.
CCGGGCCGCCTGGGTGAAAGCCAGGAATCCTAACCGCTAGACCATATGGGAAACGACAAAGTTTTAAAATACGAAATTGGTCAAAATCGATATGACTTTTCAAATTGGCGACAATAAAATTTACCAATGCAAAATGGAATTCCCATACCGGGAGTCGAACCCGGGCCGCCTGGGTGAAAGCCAGGAATCCTAACCGCTAGACCATATGGGAAACGACAAAGCTTTAAGATACGAAATTGGTCAAAATCGATATTAATTTTCAAATTGATGATGACAATAAAATTGAGCGATGCAAAATGGAATTCCCATACCGGGAGTCGAACCCGGGCCGCCTGGGTGAAAGCCAGGAATCCTAACCGCTAGACCATATGGGAAACGACAAAGTTTTAAAATACGAAATTGGTCAAAATCGATATTAATTTTCAAATTGATGATGACAATAAAATTGAGCGATGCAAAATGGAATTCCCATACCGGGAGTCGAACCCGGGCCGCCTGGGTGAAAGCCAGGAATCCTAACCGCTAGACCATATGGGAAACGACAAAGTTTTAAAATACGAAATTGGTCAAAATCGATATGACTTTTCAAATTGATAATAATAATAAAATTTAGCGATGCAAAATGGCATTCCCATACCGGGAGTCGAACCCGGGCCACCTGGGTGAAAGCCAGGAATCCTAACCGCTAGACCTATGGGAAACGACAAAGTTTTAAAATACGAAATTGGTCAAAATCGATATGACTTTTCAAATTGGCGACAATAAAATTTACCAATGCAAAATGGAATTCCCATACCGGGAGTCGAACCCGGGCCGCCTGGGTGAAAGCCAGGAATCCTAACCGCTAGACCATATGGGAAACGACATAGTTTTAAAATACGAAATTGGTCAAAATCGATATGACTTTTCAAATTGATGATGACAATAAAATTGAGCGATGCAATATGGCATTCCCATACCGGGAGTCGAACCCGGGCCACCTGGGTGAAAGCCAGGAATCCTAACCGCTAGACCTATGGGAAACGACAAAGTTTTAAAATACGAAATTGGTCAAAATCGATATGACTTTTCAAATTGATGATAATAATAAAATTTAGCGATGCAAAATGGCATTCCCATACCGGGAGTCGAACCCGGGCCACCTGGGTGAAAGCCAGGAATCCTAACCGCTAGACCATATGGGAAACGACAAAGCTTTAAGATACGAAATTGGTCAAAATCGATATTAATTTTCAAATTGATGATGACAATAAAATTGAGCGATGCAAAATGGAATTCCCATACCGGGAGTCGAACCCGGGCCGCCTGGGTGAAAGCCAGGAATCCTAACCGCTAGACCATATGGGAAACGACAAAGTTTTAAAATACGAAATTGGTCAAAATCGATATGACTTTTCAAATTGATGATAATAATAAAATTTAGCGATGCAAAATGGCATTCCCATACCGGGAGTCGAACCCGGGCCACCTGGGTGAAAGCCAGGAATCCTAACCGCTAGACCTATGGGAAACGACAAAGTTTTAAAATACGAAATTGGTCAAAATCGATATGACTTTTCAAATTGATGATAATAATAAAATTTAGCGATGCAATATGGCATTCCCATACCGGGAGTCGAACCCGGGCCACCTGGGTGAAAGCCAGGAATCCTAACCGCTAGACCTATGGGAAACGACAAAGTTTTAAAATACGAAATTGGTCAAAATCGATATGACTTTTCAAATTGATGATAATAATAAAATTTAGCGATGCAAAATGGCATTCCCATACCGGGAGTCGAACCCGGGCCACCTGGGTGAAAGCCAGGAATCCTAACCGCTAGACCATATGGGAAACGACAAAGCTTTAAGATACGAAATTGGTCAAAATCGATATTAATTTTCAAATTGATGATGACAATAAAATTGAGCGATGCAAAATGGAATTCCCATACCGGGAGTCGAACCCGGGCCGCCTGGGTGAAAGCCAGGAATCCTAACCGCTAGACCATATGGGAAACGACAAAGTTTTAAAATACGAAATGGGTCAAAATCGATATGACTTTTCAAATTGATGATAATAATAAAATTTAGCGATGCAAAATGGCATTCCCATACCGGGAGTCGAACCCGGGCCACCTGGGTGAAAGCCAGGAATCCTAACCGCTAGACCTATGGGAAACGACAAAGTTTTAAAATACGAAATTGGTCAAAATCGATATGACTTTTCAAATTGATGATAATAATAAAATTTAGCGATGCAAAATGGCATTCCCATACCGGGAGTCGAACCCGGGCCACCTGGGTGAAAGCCAGGAATCCTAACCGCTAGACCTATGGGAAACGACAAAGTTTTAAAATACGAAATTGGTCAAAATCGATATGACTTTTCAAATTGATGATAATAATAAAATTTAGCGATGCAAAATGGCATTCCCATACCGGGAGTCGAACCCGGGCCACCTGGGTGAAAGCCAGGAATCCTAACCGCTAGACCTATGGGAAACGACAAAGTTTTAAAATACGAAATTGGTCAAAATCGATATGACTTTTCAAATTGGCGACAATAAAATTTACCAATGCAAAATGGAATTCCCATACCGGGAGTCGAAACCGGGCCGCCTGGGTGAAAGCCAGGAATCCTAACCGCTAGACCATATGGGAAACGACAAAGCTTTAAGATACGAAATGGGTCAAAATCGATATGAATTTTCAAATTGATAATGACAATAAAATTGAGCGATGCAAAATGGAATTCCCATACCGGGAGTCGAACCCGGGCCGCCTGGGTGAAAGCCAGGAATCCTAACCGCTAGACCATATGGGAAACGACAAAGTTTTAAAATACGAAATTGGTCAAAATCGATATGACTTTTCAAATTGATGATAATAATAAAATTGAGCGATGCAAAATGGCATTCCCATACCGGGAGTCGAACCCGGGCCGCCTGGGTGAAACCATATGGGAAACGACAAAGTTTCAAAATACGAAATTGGTCAAAATCGATATGAATTTTCAAATCGATGATAAAAATAAAATTGAGCCATGCAAAATGAAATTCCCATACCGGGAGTCGAACCCGGGCCGCCTGGGTGAAAGCCAGGAATCCTAACCGCTAGACCATATGGGAAACGACAAAGCTTTAAGATACGAAATTGGTCAAAATCGATATTAATTTTCAAATTGATGATGACAATAAAATTGAGCGATGCAAAATGGAATTCCCATACCGGGAGTCGAACCCGGGCCGCCTGGGTGAAAGCCAGGAATCCTAACCGCTAGACCATATGGGAAACGACAAAGCTTTAAAATACGAAATTGGTCAAAATCGATATTAATTTTCAAATTGATGATGACAATAAAATTGAACGATGCAAAATGGAATTCCCATACCGGGAGTCGAACCCGGGCCGCCTGTGTGAAAGCCAGGAATCCTAACCGGTAGACCATATGGGAAACGACAAAGTTTTAAAATACGAAATTGGTCAAAATCGATATGAATTTTCAAATTGATGATGACAATAAAATTGAGCGATGCAAAATGGAATTCCCATACCGGGAGTCGAACCCGGAAGTCATTTCTTGGTACGCAGGTATCGACATTTTGGATTTATATGGTTTTAAGTACGTTTTAATTAAACAAAACCACCAAGCTTTCGGACAAAATTAAACTATATACATCCAAAATATTTTCAATCGATAATTATTTATGTATATATGTATATGTCCAAGGAAAGGATAGAAGCATGTATGAATATACAGTAAAATAAAGAAACAATTAACGACCGAAGGCAAACGTTTTGCCCGACCCTAAAGAAAAAGTGAGAAAAATCTTTATAAAACTGCTTTTCGTTTTGGACCCGGAAGTCGTATTTCCATTCGATTGACGTCACACTTAAAAACTCTATCATGCTTTGCTCCTTTGTTCTCAGTGCCGTCCAAGCCTCGCAGTTTTACTGGTACAGAACTAAACGGGACCACCTTCCACCTGACCTGGGCACCACCAATCCGTTATTCAAAAGCTCTTCTACACTATGTGATTGGCTATCAAAGACAACACACTGTACCATCCTACCAAGCACGGGTCATCGTACAGCCCAGTGTTCTGTCTTATACTTTATCTGGCCTTTTTCCTGCCAGTAATTATTTGATCGAGATCCAGGCGGTTAATAATGCTGGATATGGTGAGAAGGCGATGTTGACGGTAAACACACCATTAGAGGGTAAGCAGCGTATATGATAGTGAAGTGAAGTCTAAGGGTAGGCGCGCGCGGCCTGCGGTGAAAGGAAGTACAGCTATTTCATAAAATGGCGATCGGTGTTTGGCGATTGCACGAGCCACCCGCTCCTATCCAGTCAGGCACCTTAAGGCATTGGCCCATTGCCTAATTAGCATAAATTAAAATCAGTATTTTCTTATGACTCAAAAGATATTCATTCAACATTTCAAGGTAAAACTTAACAAGATGCTTTAGTACAATGATTTCTTGGAAATTCCATTGTCATAAAGCCATAAGGCCAAAAGTTTTTTTGGGAGAACCACAGGGAGCCCGGCTTTCCTTTGCCGCATTCAATATTCATTATTCGTATAGGAAATCGCACGACCTCGAGTACAATTTGGAAATTAATAGGTACGAGTAATGTTTTGAAAGTTCTTGTAATTGCACGAGCCTTTAGGCGAGTGCAATTTAAGAACTTTCAAAGCATTACAAGTGCCTATTAATTCCAAATTGTACGAGAAGGTCGTGCGATTTTTTATTTATAGTTCACTCGACAAAATTTTATGAAACATGCGAAGCGAAGACATTCATTCATCTTCATTGCCTTTGCTATATTAACCGACCCTTCTCCAAGAACGCTAAGTCAAGAACAGCATAGAAAGTGTTAACGTTGCTGTAAAACCTTTTTAAATTAGTATTTTATGTATGATTTGAACTACAAAATACTAGAAAATAATTTTACATCTCAAGTAAAAAGCCATTTTAATGCATGTTTACAACTATTGAATGACAGTACTGACAGCTAAACAGCGAATCAAGAAGCGACTTTTCTTTGAAAACGTACTGTGTGAAAACTAAGCCAAAGTTGAGAGTTTACAGTTTGCTAATTTAAGTTTTTTTCCTCTTTGCATTTGCTAATAACTGCAAAAACACAATTTCAAAAATACTTTCTTTGAAAACAAGTTAGCTGGACAATATCAAAAGGGATAAAAGCGACAAATATGTCGTTCAAGTTAAGAGTTTTCAAGTACAGCTTGCCGTGAACGAGTCGCCAGTGATCAGACCATGTGCTTTGGATATTATTCCCTCCTGTAGCTTGAAGAATTTCGCTGCTATTTTCTTTGAATGGTGAATTATCTGAAGATTTTATTATTTCAAGACTGGATTGACAACTTAGGATCAATTAACTTGTGATAAATAGCTGAATTCGTCTCTCTACAACTACTCGACAGTTTCCCGGTAAGATTTGATCTTAACTATTTTCAAAACAAAAAACGAGCCTCTTCTCGCTGTGTTTTTTTGCTAAACGGAAAGAAATTTGCTTTAAAACTATTGTTAGCTGTTTTCTACATATTGTACAATTATTGTAGATGTGGTGTTGGATATATTTTTCGAGAAGACGACAGAAGACAACAGGTAGTAAAACGAGAACATTTAAAACTCCAACTCAAATTGTTTGGCGAAAACTAGAAAGAAAAAACGACTTTCTACTACAAAACATGATTTATTACGTCTTGAATTTGTCTAGTTATCATAGTTTGAGGCCTTCCTATGTGTGTATTAAACAGTTTTCTGAAATTTTTGCATTTTAATGTATAAAACACTTATTTTTTTGGGAATTTCACTCATTTCACTGGGGAAATTTGCCGCTTTTGGCCGTGTTTCCATAGCGACCTAATTGGTACTCCCGCGGAGTACCAATTAACGCTCTAATTGTACTCCTCTAGACCAATCAGAATCGAGTAATTTTGTCGTGCGTACTATAATTTACGTAATTGCTTTTTATGGGTTTCCTGTGGTTTAACATCGGCTTCCTGTGGTTTGGGATCGGTTATGGTTACACAAGCTGTAATCAGATCTGTACTGTAAATTGATAACCGTTGGTAACGCACTCTCTATAAAGCATTCAAAAGAATGCTTTATAGACGGTGCGTTACATTCAAACAACACAGGCAACCCATAAAGAGCACGTTACCAACGGTTATCAATTTACAGTACAGATCTGATTACAGCTTGTGTAACAGAAGCAGATGTTAAACCACAGGAAACCCATAAAAAGCAATTACGTAAAGAATAATGAATATTGAATGCGGCAAAGGAAAGCCGGGCTCCCTGTGGGTGTGATGCATTGTATCTGTATAAATACATTGCGTCAACTGCTTGCTACGTAGGCTCTCCCAAGGTTTATTCAGTTATTAACATTTCGGTTAAAAATTAGCCTATAATGTAGGTAAGTCTATTACATTGTAGTTGGAGTCCTCGATGGAAATTAATTGAAACAACATATTGCGCATTCCTCTCAACAGTGCCCCAGGAACCGTTTAATCTATCCGCAAAATCATTAGGACCAAGAGCTGTAAGTCTTGAATGGAAAGACCCTAAACTAAGCAACGATCATATTCTAAGTTACACCGTAACGTACGGCCTAGCAGGACTGGCGATGGGACAAAACAGTTTCCGTCTCCATGGTTACGCTAATACCGCTGTCATAAGTAATCTACTGCCGGGGATGGAATATGAAGTTAAGGTGCAGGCTCTCTCGTTTGGAGGGTTTGGTAAACCAGCTGTTGTTAGTGTTCTGACTTCCCCTGGAGGTAAGGATAATCTTTAGGATAGTCTTATTTTAATGGTTTAATTGACGTTACCTTCAGGTCGTGTTCCATCTAAGCCCCACAGGTGATCTCGCTTCTCTCAGGCCGAAGGAATTAGCCAATCAGCGGACATTTTGTTCGTTGCTCAATGTTTCCTAGTTCCAGGTTTTCGGCTCGATTTACAACAGATTTTGCTCGTAAATAAATAAAATAAAACTCATCCGTGCAAAGAATCGCCAAATACCTTTTAGAAAAAGCATATTTCGTCGTTGTTGATGGAAATACTTCATTTTGAAAAGAGATAATAGAAAACACTTGGAAATTTTCGTTGTGACAAACAATGCATTGCGCGCCTAGATTCCAGATCACCTGACCCCGGATCATGTATGTTTATGAGGTTCAGAATCGCGCATGGATACTGAAATACGAATCTGTATATATGGGGAACGAGTGTGGCTAGGATGGTATGTGTGTAGGCTTTCTCGTTCATATACTTATTTCCGCAATAAAGTTAGTCACCCGAAAAGCTGCAAAGCGGCAAGGATTATGGGTAAATACATTTTACATATTTTAACCGCTTGATAACGATTGATGGACTTTTGATGAATTGATGAATATTTTACCAGCTACTTTTTCATCTCCTGTGAGCATCCTCAAGCTGCATTTGTAGCAAAAGTTTTATTTGTTGGATATGAAATGTTTCCCATGATCCTCAGTGGTCTCAGCTTTGTAGGTTTTTGGTGACTAACTTTATTAAAATGAGTGTATTCCCTCAAACATGTTCGAGAACATGAACTACTAATATACTGACTATAAATATATGTCAAAACAAACCGGAAATGGGCCGCCCGTTTTAAGCGGAAGGAACTGAGAGGCTGTGTGAATGAGGGAAAACATCCAGCATTCCAGTATTATATTGTCAATAGCTCCTCCGCGAGCGTCACTCTTTGCTTATGGGTTTCTCCCTTTGTTTTTTATTTGTTTGTTTGACGGGATAACTGCGCGATATATTAATTTGACCAAGGGGACTGGCTCTCCCCAAACTCTCCTCCCTTTTCTTATAACAAAGGGATCCCAAACGTCAAACAGAATTAAAGAAGAGAGAAAGTTGTGGAGGAGGTTGTAGTGTCAGTTAATCATCGGGACAAAGAAAACACGATTTATGCAATGGTAAATCAAAAAGCCACAGGTCTCTAAAGACCAGAAAAGGAAATCTTGATAAATGACGTAATGTAAAAATTGTTTAGTGCCAACGTGCTGTGACAAGCACGCGCGCAATGTCAGTTTTGTAGATCGATTCTGTAACGTCCAGTTTGCGGTGCTTTTCACTCGAAGGTATACACTTATTTCAAAACACCTTATCGGAGCCAAAGGAGATAGTTGTGGGGGGGGGGGGAGAAGTGAGCCATAAGGGAATAGAACGAGAACTAAAAACGGTGGCGAAAAAGATACAGGCGATCGATAAATTTTCCAAAGACCAAAAGTAATTATGGGCAAACATGTATCCAAACACAAAGAAACGATGTTCAAAATGGATTTATTCCCTTCAAAAACACTGGGTATCTCAACATTAACCTTCGTGTTCTTGACGAGAATATAAAACAATAATAAGACACCCGTCATTCCAGCTATTCTGGGGTCTGGAAATTATCTCCTATCTTTTTTGGCTCCGATAGAAAATCTAGTTGAAATAGGCATATATTATTTAATAAACAGCTCTCGGATAGGTTTCGTACTTTTACTTTCTGCTAGCGCTGCTTTTACGTGTTGATAGGCTCCTCTTCGGCTTGGGCGTAATTTTGTCCCATTTCAGACCACGTGTCATTCTCTTGAGAATAAGATGCCTTGTTTTAGTTGCGTCCATATGTGTCATGTGTCTTACGCAACTGTTAAACAAAGAAATGATACTCTAGGGAATGACGCGTGGTCTGAAATGGAATAACATTACGCGCAAGTTGAAAGTCTATTTTACTTGAATCACGAAACTGTTCAACTTACATAAATTGTGTACATGTTATGTTTGCTCCAGATTTCTGTCCACCTGGTCATTATTCAGAGACAGGCAAGAAGCCGTGTTGTAAGTGTGCGTATGGTCGCTACCAATCACGAACCGGCAAGACAAGATGTATCAAATGTCCACGTGGAACGATAACATTGGCACAAGGAGCTAAATCAATGAAGAACTGTGTTAAAGTCACTACCGATTAATGTTGGCTTCGGTATCAGCCATGCACTCCGAGGTTGAAGAAAAACTGGGTCGAGTTTACATTAAACTGCAGTGCATTATGGGACTGTATTAGGATTCGAAATAGATGGCATCTTCAATACATGTCCCCCAGTATAAAACACTCCCACAATGCACTGTAATGCCAACTCGACCAAGTTTTTTTCACAGCCTCGGAATGCCTAATTGCATGCAATTTTAGATTTGACAACAAAACGTGTATCCTATATTGATACGGTTTTCTCACACGCTGCCAATTTAAAGAAAAAAATAAAGTACAATTTCGTTACCAGTGAAAAAAAAGTTTCGTGTAACTTCATTTCGTGTAGCTGGCCTTCAATCACGTGGGCTACGAGAGGCTCTTCCAAGCAAAGGCTTTCCAGTTATTTGAAAAAAATGTTGGTGAAGGTTTCGCTGCATGTTGCTAGCATACCAAGACTCCGCGCGCCAAATTCAGGTACATCAATATGGAATTTTACCAAACTTTGTCTGCACGTATTTTCGTCTGTGCTGACATTATCAGTCACATTTAACAAATAGAAAACGTTTGCCGTGTTTACATAGCCTGATATAAACACGAGGGAAGTCTGGGAGAAGTCGAGAGGTGTTGTGTAAGACTGAGCCGCAGGCGAGGTTTACACAGCGCTCAAGACATCTCCCAAAACTTTCCCTCGTGTTTATGTCAGGCTATGTAAACACGGCATAGCGTTTTCAATTTGTTTTATAAAATATTGAAACTTGCCGTGTTTACATAGCCTCGTGTAAACACGGCTATCAGCCAATCAGAGCGCGCGTTATATCTGAACTATTTTATAAATGAATATAATACATTTGAACCTTGATAAGAAGCATCACGGATTTATACAACTGAACATGTCATAACATCGTCAACCTTTTTTGAGCATATCTTAATAAACAGTCTGGAAAATATCAATCATTAAGATTATCTTAGACATCATTAATGTAAAATATTTAATAATCCAAAATCTAGAACATTAATTTAGTCAGTCAAAACCAAACTGTTACAGAAAATGAAATATATATTTCTGAACTTTTTAAAGCGTAAATTTCATTTAAAATTTCTCCAAGGCAGCTTCAGGCATGCGCAGTAAGGCATATTTTGAGTGATGTTTTATTGTGGTCTATTTTCTTCGTTTTCGTTCCAGTCCTGCTCTTCTTCACCATTATCCTCTTCCCCAGGCTCTCCTCGGAAGCTGATACTTGTTAATAATTCTCTCATAGCGGTCATGAGGGTCTCAACGCTTTGCCCAATGTCTGATCCTCGTAAAGGCCTGGGTCCTCCTTCAGCGCCTTCGACTTCTTGGGCTACCTGTCTGTCTCCTGGCCGAAAATATTCTGGGTCGTGAGGGGCCTGGTAAATACACAAGAATAAAAAATAATATTCACGAAGACACGAGGTTAACGAACGAAGAATTATTGTTCACGCATGCGCAGTTGGCAGTGACTGGAGCCTCGCATTCGAGATTATTTTCAGAAGGGTCCATTCTTTTTCCAAAATGTAGTATTCAACAATCCCCACGCATAGGTTCACTGGTCAAACACAAAGTATTCAAGTCGAGCTTGCAAGGTTCAAATTTGAATAAACCTTTGAAACTACCTTTAGTTAGAGCCTTGTTTGAGAGCTTTGTGTACATGTGTGTGACCAATGAACCGATGTATGGAAAATGGTGAATTGCCATTACAAGGGCATTGCAATCGAAAAGAAAATTGGCTAGGATAAGCCTAGGATAGTGCTTTTAAAGACATGAAACAGTCTTTACGTTTGAGTACATATTTCAGGTTACCATACAAGAGCCTTGCTACTAAATAATGCTGTCTAGAGACCGCTTGATACGCCGACAAATAAATATTGTTGAGTGGGATACCTGTGCATTGTAAGACGGGAGAAGCGAGCGGAAAAAGAGCGACAACGGGCTGTGTTCTTCGGTACTTCTGGTAGACCTGTGGAATATAACGACATCCTTCATTAGATCGTTTGCGGTATTTGACAACGGATTTCTTATTAGCTTTCTTCGTCAATACTTCAACCATGGCCGCCATGTCCTTTCTTTGGACGTTTATGAGACGTTTTATTGGATTTGAAGCGATCTTTAAAACATGTATCCCTTGTGCCAAATTATTTCTGTTTGCTTAGATTCATCCCCAGATGGACTCACCTCTGAGGCCTGGAGTAGGAAGACACGGAGTCTGCTGGAGGGAGGGGGTCGTAGGACATCAATGGTACATCTTGTAAATCCTTTAAAAAGTCGTAAAACAAATGGAAACGTGAGATCATTATGCGGATCCTGATAAGTACCGTCAGTACCTGACGTCATCATGACGTCATCATGACGCAACTATGACTTCTTTTGAAGTGCTTAGGTTAATCTTCACACCCCTTTTCAATTATTGATTGTATTGATAGATATTGCGATTTTTCAAACATTATTACCATCGGTAGAGAAGCAGAAGCATCCTTGATATCTGAAAAATAAATTACAATATCTCGTTAGGATATTCTCCTTCATAGCATCGGGCGTGGTAAAATAGAATCAATGTTAAGTAGGCTGTTAACAGCGCCTCTTTCCCTCCTAACATGGTCGCGCGGGAGTGGGGGCGAGTGAGGAACCAAACTCACTCCCGCGCGTCCAAGGCAGGGAAAAAACCCGACTCGACTGAGTTAGGAGGGAAAAGAGGGACTGTTTACAATCTAAAGTAAAGTAGATTGCAACAAAATTTCATTGTGTGAGCTTGTACGTCTAAAACAACTGCGTATCCATGTCAGACAACGGGATGTTTTTGGAGAATTATAGTTTGTTTTAACTATAGTCCATAGAGTAATGTAGGTTACCTGACATGATGATGTGTCTATAGATGGCTCTCGGTGTTCCACGGTATCTCACGGCTCGCCTGAAAGAAACAGACACATCCGCGTGATAACACATGGGTTTAAGATAAATGTAAGTACAAAATAAGTCAGATCAAGATTATAGATGACCTCACCATATCGTCACCTTTTTCATTTCGGACAACCCCACCCTCTCCTTTCAAATCTGTGGATCCGCTCCTGTATGGCTACTTACTTTCGAGCACAGTCTTCTACATACGGGTCTTTAGTAACTACTCTTTCTAAGACCTTCCTGGCATTCCCAACCATCCAGTCGATAACCTAACAAAGGGCACTATCGTTAGAAAACCTCAACATCTTATCATTATGAGTAATAAACACATGTATAGTTAATCACCTGAGGGTCCTTCCACAAGTGAAGCGCTCTGCCAACGTAAAGCATCACCAGTTGACGTAAGGCTGTGGACTCGCTGCGGAAAAATAGTAATCTTATTAGAAAATAACCACGAGCATTCATTAGTGTCACCCGGCACTGTTTTCATTGCTATGCGCTGATTGAGACAACAGTCGCGACAAGGAAATCGGGCTATAAGCCAGTTCAAAGTTTAAGAATCGTTTTCAGTGCGCATGCGATTTTATCCCGAATTTCTCAATTTATTTTGTTTAATTAAAAACAAAAGAAGGTTAAAACAAAAGAAGGCGAGGAATTCGGGATAAAATCGCATGCGCACTGAAAACGATTCTTAAACTTTGAACTAGCTTATATATACTGTTGTCAATCAGAGTATGTAACATGAGGTACTGAACAATTTGTTTTATTGACGGCCGTCTATTGCCCGATTTCCTTGTCGCGATAGTTGTCTCGAACAGCGCGCAGCAATGAAAGCAGTGGTAACATTATGGAAGAGAATTATTCTCGCCCGTCCCGCCACAAATGTAATCAGGGATCGATTCCTGGGCTTGGTATTCTCTCCTGGTTTTGAGTTTTCTTTTGGGATTCTCCCTACCACAATGTAAAAATCAAAATTGGTTTACATGCTAAGTAAATGCCTTCAAATTTCATCGAACCCTGAAATAACCTCTGGGCTGATTAAAGTCCGGGCACGCGGCTAACTCACAGATCGAATTGGAATTTAGCGTGCTAGGTTTTGGTGGGAGGAAAACCGGAGAACCAGGAGAAAAAACCCTCGAATCAACGGAGAGAACCAAGAACCTCTAAGCACATTTAATGCAGAGCAAACGAATCGAATCCAAGACCCGCTAACGCTATGCCGCGGGAGGAATCCCTCAGTGGGAAATGCAACTGCTGAATCCGTTAGTTTGTTAGCTAATAAAATCATCATCATCAACATCAACACCGTTATCATAATCATCCTGGGCTTTACAGTGATTGAAGCTCAGCTCTGTTGTAAGTGTCCAACGCTGCGATACAACAGCAAACGCTTAATAGATAATAGAAAAGCTTTATGGAACCCACTTTAGGGAGTATATATAGTGGTCACCTTGTCTTAGCATCCACGGAATAGAATTTGTGGCTCGCTATGGAAGAGTCTAACGACACACCACACTTGTCCATCAATGGCAGCAAAACCTGAGCAAAAATAATTTATTTCAGTATTTTTTGACCAGTTGCTAGTCACTTGATCTCTTGTCAAAAGGTAATATATATTTTGAATATTAATCTAGTATTAAATTATAAATTTACTTACCGATGGAAACATGATGAGGGAGTTTTGGAGCTGCAATAATGAAAAATGTTAATCCATTAGAATCCATTAGACATGCGTAAAAAGGTGGGGAAAATGAAACGTGCTCTGCATAAGACTGCCTCGTGCAACGATGATACCAACAAACAGATGAAAAACAAACAAACAAACAAACAAACAAACAAACAAACAAACAAGCAAATCATATACTTAGCAATGCATCTTACCATTTCATCGGCCTTCTTTGTGTCGTCTTTGTTCTTGCTCAGATGAAACAAAGCCAGTGGCACCGACAAAGCAAAATTTGGCAGTTGAGATAAGTTTCTGTGACTCTGAAATCAAACATTTGCAAAGGTTTAATGGGTACTTTCCGAAGCACTGATCGAGAAAGAAAATAACTGAGTTGCATGGGCGGTATGCGCTATTACGATGCTGTCTCTCACCCCTACGTAGTCCACGCCTGGGGTCACGGGTTTGATTCTCGACTGAGCCGAATATGTGAGTTGAGTTTGTTTGATGTGTTGTTCTCTCCCTTGGGGCGACGAGGGTTTTTCTCCGGGTTCTTAAGAATTTTCCTCCCTCAATAATAATCAACATGTGAGTTGAGTATTGTATGTTGTAGATATTAGAATGTAGTGGTATTGCGTGTAGAGCGAACCTCATGGAAGAACCCTTAATGACATGCAGCGAAAATATTTTTTTTAGCTAATAGCGCATAAAATCCCATATCACAAAATAAACTCGCGCGCTGATTGGTCCGAGATGACGAATATGTGACGTAGATAGCGAAGGATTCAGCGCGGAATCCAACGCTTTCAAAGCTGAATTCAATGAAAGATCAGGGATCCCGCACAAAAAAAAAATACTTTGTCTTATCATCACTTGATTTTCTTAACGTATGACATTAAAAACAATTCGCGACTCGTGCGATATCGTTTTTACTCATGAAATTCATCGTGGAATTCCCTCGTCATCCAATGAATTTTTCTATAGGATTGTGGGGATGAATAGCATGAATAGATGAACTGTATCAAGGCGTCAATGCTGTAGGAAAATAGACAAACTATTTTTAACTGAAAAAAACACACATAAATATGAAACTTTGCTGCGTATTTGAATGTCAGTGTAGCACCTTACCTCCCATTCGTCGTACATGCGCACTAGGTACGAATACTGGTCTGACGTCACAGCATAGAAATCAATCATGAGTAGAGTACACAGTGGATCGTTCTCGGGGTCCAGACTGAGGGAAAATACGAACGCTGGATTAGCAGAAGAGCTTGATTTTTGTCGGCAATAAAAACCAAGAGTTCCTTCCTTTCACGTGACGTCAAAGCAGCTGAATTTGGAGGGCAAAGCAAAAGAATTTCAATTTCTTGAGAATTGGAATCTATTTTCTTGTCCTCCAAATTGAGCTGCATTCCGACGTGCTGCGAGGGATCCTTAACGATGCAGTAAATGACCCTGTATCCTTGACTACAGACTCACTGATTCGCATAGTTTTAGCCTCGTTTAAGCCAAATCACGGTCAAACATTCTCGGTACGAACAAGCCGTGCACCGTGACCGTGACGGCGCTATTTCCAAGAATTCTAATTGGATAGAGCTCCGAAACACTTGGGTACAGACTCGTGACGGAACTATGTCCAAGAATTGATGACCAGTGATGTCGCGCGCGATGCGATTCCCATCATGCACTGCGCGTTGAATCTATGCATTTGTATTTTCTATGGAGTGGGATAAAATGGTTATACAATGTTTTCTCGTGGTATACCGTAGATATTCTACTCGTCACTTGTATTTTCTTTGTATACACACTCGCCTAAAGGCTCGTGTGTATACTAGAAACTACAAGTGACTCGTGGGATATTCCAAGGTATGTCACTCGAAACCATTGTATAACTAGTATGTTGTCAATTCTCATCCCCACCCCGTGACGTTTCTACAAACTGATTCACTCTAAGCAATATTCCTAAATATGTTAACATAATTGTACTGTACCTGAGAAGAAGTTTACATAATTCAAGTGCAGTTCGGTGACAACCTGCAAAATGAGATCAGAATTAGTTTCTTTCTTGTCATCCACATTAATGTACACACGTGCTTTCAGTTCGACCACGTTGAACTGCGCCACTCCTGTAATTGCGGTGGTGATTAGCGAGAACACCAATAACAATATTGATGTAGATGACAAGACTGGCAATGAGGGTTAACCAATCGATAGCTAGCATTCAGCAGGGGCGTAGCCAGGAGTTTCCCATGGGGGGGGGGGGGGGGGGGGGCAAAACCCGAATTCAGAACATGAACTAAAAAACGGCCAACCAAAACAAACAAAGAAAACAAATTTAAAAGGCCCACTAAAAATCCGGCCAACCAAAGAAACGGTCAACACCATGGAGGAGGCCCCCTTCCAGGCTACGTCTCTGTTAAGCCAGTGTTCAGTGTACCTTTATTAATTCAGCTCACCTTTTTGGCCAACAAATATCAATTGTCGAAAAAGAGCGATGAAGAAAGGCCTGTAAAGTAATCATACACATTAGACACGTGTTGGTACTTCATTTACAATGCAAAGTACGAAAACTTTATAAGTTGCCCGGTTTAGACATCGAAGTCTTATATGAATGTACCAAATGCGTCAGGAAAAACCCTTAAAATTATTGAACTCTAAAAAAGCTTCAGGGCTCATCTAAGTCAGGGCACGGCTAACTCATTTATTCACCATTTACCATACATCGGCTCTCTGTTCAAACACAAAGCATTCAAGCAAGGCTGCAAGGTAATTTCAAAGGATTATTCAAATTTGAACCAAATTTTTACCTGTTTTCTGTTCTCGAGTAGTCCAGACGACACGTCCCTTGTGAGAGGCTGAATAACGTGTGAAAACTGCATTCAAAACAGTACAAAGCTCTTTCTGAAAACGAGAGAAAAAGAGAGAAAAATATAAATATTGTGGATCACAGATGGGTTCATTAAATTGAGCTGCTTTGACGTCACGTGAAAGGGCTCGATCTATACCCTGGCAGTGTTTATGAGAGTAGCGTCGACATTCTGAATGAACTAGAACTAGTAATCCTAACACGCTGTGGCATGCTTGACAAATGGTATTCAATCTCTAGTCACAGAGAAGTTGTCGTACGTGAAAAACTCACGGTACGGAGATGTCAGCGACACAACCCTGACGTCACGAGTGATGTGCGTAATCCCACACGGGCTATCGTGTCCTTACCGACTAAGTCTGCTGCCATCTGGTAGTCCTCACCCATCTTGCAGATCTCACTGAGTTGGAGTAAAGAGTCGATGTGGAATGGATGCGAATGTAGAATGGCCTATTGTGAGATTAAAAAAGAGACTTTTAAAATTGTGCTTAAAAGTGAAACCTTGATCAATGCACCTTTCCGTAGTCTTCCCACAATCCCTTATGATCCCAGCGCGAGCTCGAGGTCAGGGTAAAATTTGCATATTTTTTATACATTTTTATGCAAATTTTACCCTGACCTCGAGCTCGTGCTGGGATAATAAGGGATTGTGGGAAGACTACGGAAAGGAGCATCATTGTCATTCACGCACTGTTAATATATTAGAGGAGAAAAATGGCGTCCTGCCGTCGGTCTGTTGTGAGAGCGCTCGCCGCTCACCAATGCGACCCGGGTTCGAGTCCCGCCAGGCTCGGTATCGTATGTGAGTAGAGTTGTTTGCTGGTTCTCTCTTGTGTTTCGAGGGCTTTTCTCTGGTTTTCCTCCCTCCGCAAAATTCAAATTCTAAATTTTAATTCGATCCAGAAGAGCCTAGGTGAAAATTACTCTGTGTGACTCTAAGAACCCTCCAAATCAGTTGTGTAAATTGTGTAGTGCGTCAGACTGAAGGCCTGGAAGTCGCAAGTTCAATCCCAGGCCAATGACACGCAGATGAAAGCCAAAATTCATTGGGAAGGGGTAACCTAGCAACATTCTTCGATGGACAAGCATCATCATCATCATAAGTGAACCGAGCTGCTAAGAGCGGCTTGTTCCAGGGATTGAACCCATGCCATCAGCGGTGAAAAAAGTGCGATCATCACGTATTTGATTTGCGGGCACTTCTTCCAAAAACGTTGACAAAAGTGTATTTAAGGTAATACTTACTGATATGTTATTAGGATCAAGCGATTCCACTGCATCTAGAAATAGAAACTGGATCTTTTGGTAGGCTTGAGAGTGCTCAAAGGCAAAGTAGTTGCACCTGAATGACATAGAATACAAAATATTGTATAGTATCTCATAAAGTGCACCATCAGTTCCCACACAGAAATAGTCAAACAAGCAAGGATGCAAACGTACCCATTCTTGGATTCCACCAGTGACATACTAAGACCTATGATTAAAACAAGTAAATTTATCGAAGTAACAATATTTGTCGAAGAAACAATATTTGTATTATGATCATCCGGGTGGATGTAGTCCTGAGAAGGACTGTTTGATGTGACTGACGTTTCGACAACCTGTGCGGAAGTCATCTTAAACACAATTATTACAAATGCAATTTAGATAGAGTGTTCTTTTTTTTTTTTTTTTTTTTCGTACGAGCGTCAAAATTCGTATTCCTAAAGTAGCCCTTAGCACATTACCGTAACATACGTAAACTACGTGTTGTGATTGGACGATTTACTCAAAGACAAAAGAAAGCCATTTAAGATGCTACATATGATTGTAATAATCCAATACCTGATTTGGACATGTTGGGCCATGATTCTTTTGGAGCTACCAGCCTAAAACCATCAAGAATGTAAGAATATTCATATTGCATTAATAAATAGCCCACTTTCGATATTCTGGTTGAGTGATCAAGCACAAAGCAATTCAAAACGAGGCTCCGGGGAAACAAAAGAATAGTGAAATACCGACGAATATACAACGGCTTTCCTGCATTCTGATTGGCTGTATCTTTTTTCTATGGTGTGGGATAAAGTAAGATAGAAAACTTGCTTTGTAATATAATACATGATAATACATACAAAGAACTGCGTTGATAAACTCTTCTGTGCGCTCTCCTTTGTCTGTAATAACAACATAAGGTAAGAGTATCAGTAAATACAGTAAGGATAGAAATAATATATCAAACAGATGAAAAACATATTTTTTTATGAACTAAAGCCTTTCAAAATTACTTTTTATCAGTAACTTACCTGTTCTCACTTCTAACAATGTTGGATCCAAACCTTTTTTTCATTTCATTTTCTGCATTTAGATTCCTACATAAATATTATTTACTTAATATTATTTTATTAAAAAAATCAATCATCAATTATTAAAGGTCAATCCTAATACGTAACCGAATATGTACAGTAAATGTACTATTGCCGACACTGTATCAATGATCTACTGACACCCTACCAACACACCAACATCACACTGACCTGATACCCTATTGCTGACACTGTATCAATGATCTACTGACACCCTACCAACACACCAACATCACACTGACCTGATACCCTATTGCTGACACTGTATCAATGATCTACTGACACCCTACCAACACACCAACATCACCCTGACCTGATACCCTATTGCTGACACTGTATCAATGATCTACTGACACCCTACCAACACACCAACATCACACTGACCTGATACCCTATTGCTGACATTGTATCAATGATCTAATGACACCCTACCAACACACCAACATCACACTGACCTGATACTTTCTCTGCAAATACATAATAGTCCTGACTTTAGTTTGGGCATTTGTTTTGTCCATTTCAGAAAACGTGTCATTCCTTTGAGAACAGTAATATTCTATAATAGGATTCTTTGTTTCATTTAAATCTATACAAAGAAATGATGCTCAAGGGAATGACATGTGGTCTTAAAAAGGGCAAAACATAATGCCCAAGGTAAAGAAGTCTGTTAATCAATGTCTTACCTATTTTCAACTCCTAATAGAGCCTTGGTGTCCAGTACTGATGATGCTGAATCTGATGTTGCTGCATTATCTGTACAATGTACCAGATGGACAAACGAACACACATCATATGTAACATGTATAGTGATATACAGTGAACCTCTGAATATAAGCTGTGGGTTTATATTTGCTCAGTGCACCTTTATGGTCTTAGAACAATAGAAGAACAATAGAATCATGTGATAATAAGGAGCTTATTTTTGGAGGGGCTTATATTCAGAGGTTTACAGTACTTGCATTGGGCTTCCTGTGTATTACTGGTCTTTACCAAATGGGACCCGTTTAGATATATCACTTGTACGTTCCCAATAAGTTATTGCACTTCAAGCTAGCATCTAAAAACTTCCTGAATATAACAAGTATTGGGTTTCCTGTGGCAAAAAGTGGATAACACAGGAAGCCCAGTAAGATTAAGGAATGTCATTCTTATTTTGGGAAGTTCCATGTGTACCACAAACAGTCTAGCTACATGATACGATAACCACAACAAAAAACTCCAAGTTATGCAATAGAACCAAGCTACTATTAGTAACAAAGAATACAATAGGTTTCTATTGAATTACGTACAGAGTCCTCTATAATTTGTGTTGTACATGAAGAAGGAACCCTTATTTTTCACTAAAAATCTCATAAAGGAATAAAAATACATTATTAAGAGTAACTTCTTGTATAAACCTCACCTGTAACTGAAATATTTTGTGTTATACCAAGCATATCATTGACTTCACGGATTGTTGCATCAATATCCTCTTCATCCTTAAATGAGAAGAATCACCATTGAAAACTTCATGTATTGCTATCTTTTCTCTCTTCCCCTATCCCTACCCCTCCCCCACATGCTCAGCCTTGTATTAAAGTACCTACTGTATGAGCTCTATTTTTTTCCTTTTTTACATAAAAATATAAGCTATTCTAAGACTTCTGGTGAAAAACATTTTGGATTCTGATGATTCTGATGAGTCTATTTTTGAGGCCGTTAAAACCACATAAAAGCACTATTTTGGGCTTCCTATAAAGTCAATACAAGGAAATAAGCTATCTAGCTAGAGTGGCCGAGCATGAGGGGTCAGGGATGGGGAACGTAGAGGAAAATAAGATGTAAAATTATGGCATTGTTCATTCAAAATTTACAACACACCTTGCTCACACACACAGCATTTCTCTGTTCTTGATCACTTTTATTCCCCTTCCCTTTCCGTTTCTTCTTTTTCTTATTCTTCTTGCTTGATGCCGGAGATATCATATTATTCTCAACTTTCTCCTTCTCTTCAGGTTCTTCTCTCTCCTCAGTGGTTTGTAGTTCTTCATTTTCTTCAGGTTCATCACTTGACACATTGTTGCCTTCATTCAGCTACACAACAGAGTTCGAATTTCAATTTTTTAGTGACAAGATAAATTTATCTTGTGCATTGAGCAGCTACAAGATAAATGGATTGAATGCAGATGCAAAGATTCTATTTTTCTTTGCATATCATAATTATTTTCTAAAAATAAAAACTAGAAAAGCTAGAAAATGCAAGTTCAATTTCTTTTCACTGGATATTTGTAATTTTCAACTCGCATTTAGCCAATTATCTGGTGGGAATTTTGAACCCTGCACAAGGAATAAGAATAATATCAAAAACAAACAACTAAAACTGTTTTAATCAAAGGTAAAAATTGCTATGTGCTGATCAAGACACAGTCATGACATGGAAATCAAGTAATACACTGCTGTCAATCAAATAGATTGTTCAGTACCTTTACATACTCTGAATGATGGCAGCGTATTTCCTAATTTCCATGTCATGACTGTTAACTGTCTCAATCAGCTCATAGCAGAAAACAGTGATAAATATTTGACTTGTATTTCTCCCAAGCATTTGAGCTTAATGTAGAAGAAACTATTTAGCAGTGGCTGGATTGTCTAGACCATTGTTTTCTTATGCTTTACTTTGACTGTTATTCAGTTTTTATAGAGTCATTCCAATAAACCTGGCAAGTACTACTAAGTACAGTAGGTTCCAGTGTTTATTAGATGCAAAGAAACAAAAATGTTAAGCATTATATTACCATGATTCTCAATATTCTGCGAACTCAGACATTTCAATGGCTTGTTGTGAAATTGGTTTTTCACTGCCATCAAACGTATGGTCAGTAATCAGTCATTACAGTTGTATTTTTGACTGGCGGCAGTGAAAAACCAAATTTCAGCGGGCAACTCGCAACTCCTGAGTTCACAGAATATTGAAAATTGCAGTAATGATTCTTATTAGTAGTATTAGTAGTGCCCTGCAGGGTTATTGGAATGACTTGATTACCAATTTCTTTCTCTTCCCAAGCTTCATTTTGGTAAGTGGTTCCCCTTTTTTTAATCCACTAAAAATTGTGACCTACTTTTAAATTCCCACCATCCTAATTCCTATTTCATTGTTGTATTTCAAAGGCACCAGAAGCACATGAAAAATCTCTAAACGACATAAGCTTATGTAAATGGTTTTTAAAATCAGAAAAATTCAGAGAAATGAACGATAGAAAAATACTAGCTAGTCAAAACCTGGTTCTGGGATTCATACAAAAGCTTATTATATGACTGTATTTAAAACTTAAGTTACTGTAGAACATTTCTTAGCCTGTACCAAGTCAAACGGATTGACCGCCAGATTCTTCTTCTTCTTCCTTTTCGATTGCACAATGTTGACCTCATCTTCATCATCTTCTTCCTCAGGTTGAAGATCAAGCTGTCCATCTCCCTGTAATTTTCTTAAAACTCGAGAGGACATCCTTTATTTAAAACTTTAATTTCTTTCCATTCGACTTTAGTGTCTCTTTCTTTTTCCAAGTCAACAAGACTGGGTAACCACTCCTTTTGGACTACTGAGTGGGGGTAGGATAGGTAACGTTTGTCGCAAAATTATTTTGAAGAACATGGTTAGGATTCAAGGTTTTTTGACGACATTATTAGACACTGCGTGTTAAAATAAGATAGGGCCAGGAATTTCAGAGCGATATAGCGAAATTACATGAGATATAGACAGTTTTATATCCAAAAATCACCATACATTTTCTCTTTTAGACGGCTGGATTTAACTTGATTTGGTCAGTGCAAAAATTATAAGAGAAAATATAAAAATATCCATTTCTACTACTCACGGCCACAATAACATTGACAGAAATGTAGGCAATGTTGTGTTTTCTTCAAATATGAATATTTCAAAACTAAATTGCAAAATTTAGAATTTGATGACGTCAAATGAATTTAATGTATAAACATCATGTACTTCGTCACGAAATTTATGTTGTCATGCGTAGTAAGCAACACGGGCTATTTTTAGAATATTTTCATTTTGTTTTCGTTTTTAATGCGAATATGCCAGAATTTTTGAGGTTCATCGCTTTTCAAACTTTCAAGTTTCTTCTGAGTTAAGCATACTTTTATCCCAAATTAACAGCAATGTATGGAGTATTTGTTATTATTATTACATATAATTATTATTGATATTAATATTATTTAGTGATTACAGTTTTGTTGAGCTCAAAAGCGCTTAGAGTATTGCAGATAAGGCGCTATATGAATGAGGTTATTATTATTATTATTATTATTATTATTATTATTATTATTATTATTATTATTATTATTACACAGAGAATCCACTAATAAGAACAAAATAGAAAAATAAGTTAAAAGAAAATAAGCATTTGAGATTGAAATCTTGAGACACCTGGCAGTGCCAAGGAAAAAGTCAAGGATATATTTTAAGGGAAAAATTCACAAATTCCGTGTAGTCTTTTCGGCTCGTTCGCCATGTGGTTTTGAACAATAAATACGGAAAAAATAAGGAGGCGCTGTCCTTGTTTTACCTACTTCCTCGAGCAATTTCAAAGGTCATTTGATACGAACGTCACAAAATAAGCGAGTCCTCCCACTCAATGCGTATATCATTTGTTTAATGCTAACGACTTGCCGTAGAAACGTGCCCTTTTGACCGTAGTAGTACCGTGACCAAGCATTATGATTGGACGATTAACAAAATTATCCTCACAAACTATGATGTGATTGGTTCATTGATGTCGTCAATTGGAACTCGTGACACTCGTGTGACCGGTGACCGTGTTTCCCGGTGTTTCACAAATAAATGCTACACTCATACTGAATCAGTCTTTTTTTACGAAGATACTACTGCAAGAGAGAAGTTCAAAAACTTAATCAAGAAAAGAAGCTAACAAGAAAAGAATTCAGAGAAAGAGGACGAAAATACCCTCAAAAATGACGGACAGGTAGGTTTTAAAAGCTACGGTATAATTTGTAAAATAGCATATTTAGAAAATTATAATATTAGGACGATTTTTCCATTATTCCTGTTTTGAGTAGTTTTTTTTTATTATTATTATTTTTTCTTCATTACCGTCAATAGTTGGCCTTAATATTACGAGACGCTGGCACAAAAAAAAAACAAAAAAATATTAGAACTAGATGCGAAAATAATTTAGATGTTTAACTTTTTCATACATTTTTCATTCACTTCTAAGTGGATTCGAGGAGTACTTAAAATACTGTTGACACAGTTCGTTAACTTTCCATCAAAACATTTCGTACGAAAATAAATCCGAGAATCGTTTTCAACCAATAAATATTTTCCAAAGTAAAATCATCAAAGAATTGCTTTTTAATCACTGAACGGCCGAAAAATAAAGAGTCAAAACGATCCACTTTCAGTTTCAGTATAGGTAGGTGCCGGAATGTTGCCGAAATTGTGATCGTAACATGACGTGACTTGACAGTAAAGGTCGGAGAAATGATTACGAGACTTGCCGGGGTAACCTGTTCCAGTATAGTAAGCCTGCTAAAACAGCCTATATATATTTGAAGAGAGAGCTGAAATAAGATGTAAAATGTTGAAATTGTGATCATATTATCATTTGACTTGATAGCCAAGGTCGGAGAAACGAGACAGCTTCCGGATCAGTTAACCTGTTCCAGCAAGTCTTTTTATTCTAAGATAAAGACGAAAGACGAGTTCCGATGGATTTGAAGTTCACATAAAATTCGGATTTTTTTTTACTCGATTATATAGTTCGGGCTACCTTTGGTGGGACGTCATGTGATAATATTTTGCTGTGAGACTTTTGGTTCCCTGTGGATCGAGACTGAGTCAAAATATGTCAAAAAAATTTCTGACCCTTGTAACGCTATGCTAATGTTGTATTTTTGTATTTTCAAGGGTAATTGAGGATCTATTGAACGATTATGCTCATATCAAAAGTCACGCGAGTCCAATCGTGCAAGAAAAAGCCGTCAGAGATCTGATCTCAAGACTCCTCCCAGAATACACTTCCTATTTCCACATTACAGTTGATCCAAGCCTGAGTGGAAATGCCAACCTGGACATGTTTGAATATCAGTCTCATGGCTCCAAGCTGTTTATCAAAGGCACCACAGGAGTCGCTTGTTCTCTTGGTGTGAATCACTTCTTGAAATATTACTGCAAAGCACATGTTTCATGGAGTGGTGACCAGTTGAATATTCCTACACCATTCCCAACGGTGTCATCACTGGTCACAGTACGTGTTCCATACAGGTGGGTTAAGTTTGTTTTATAGTATATTATTGTTTATTTTCCCTGTTAATTAACCAAAAGAAAATACCGTTATTCAGAAAAAGGCACTTTATAGAATTGCGTGTTTAGACGTTGGTCATGTGTGAAGGGGGTGGGGGAGGGGGAAGGTGTAGAGTGAGTACACTGATACTCTCTCAGTCCTATTTACATAAAGTCGTGATCTAATATGCACAGAAAGATAATAGGTCCATTGGAAGCTAGCTAGAGATCAAGAGAATTTCAATCTCCTGATAATAAAAAAAAACAACATAAATATGTCCTCCAAATTGAGCTGCATTCCTAAGCTCTGCAAGGAGTCTATTATGAGGGGAAAATAATAAATGTTCTGTTTTTTTTTTTTTTCAGATTTCGCTACTTTCAGAATGTCTGCACCTTAAGTTACTCATTTGTGTGGATGAACTGGACAAAGTGGCAGAGACAGATAGACTGGATGGCACTGAACGGCATCAATCTACCATTAGCGTTTAATGGACAAGAAGCCATCTGGCAAAGAGTTTACTTGAAGATGGGACTGAAACAAGCTGACCTTGACTCTCATTTTGGAGGGCCTGCATTTTTAGCCTGGTAAGAATATTTTATACAGCTTTAGAACTGCATAATTTATTGAAAAATGAAAATATAGAAATTAAAGATTAATATCCTAGTACTTACCCCTTGCAGCACGTCAAAGAATGCAGCTCAGTTTGGAGAACAAAACAATTCTCAGGAGATTGAAATTCTTTTGTTTTGCTCTCCAAATGGAGCTGCTTTCACATCACGTGAATGGGGTCTATACATATTTTCATACTAGCTTTGGAAATATTTGTTTATTTTATTTACACATTATTTGTTTGGTATTTATTCATCAGGGCTAGAATGGGTAATATAAAGGGATGGGGTGGCCCATTACCATCAACATGGCACAAAATACAGCTGGAGTTGCAGCACAAGATTCTGACAGCCATGAGAAATTTTGGCATGACGCCAGTTCTCCCAGCATTTGCAGGTCATGTTCCAGACGCTATAACAACACTATATCCAAAGGCAAATGTGTCAAAACTTGGACGATGGTGCAATTTTAATGATACATACTGTTGTACTACTCTGCTAGACACCACTGATCCCCTATTCAAGGTAGGCTTAATTTTGTTTGTTTTTTTGTTTCTGTCTGTCTGTCTGTCTGTCTGTCTGTCTGTCTGTCTGTCTGTCTGTCTATCTGTCTGTCTGTCTGTCTGTTCAGATGTCTGTATATCTGTCTGTCTGTCTGTCTGTTCAGATGTCTGTTTATCTGTCTCTCTTTCTGTTGTTTAGATGTCTGTCTATCTGTCTGTCTGTCTGTTCAGATGTCTGTCTATCTGTCTGTCTGTTCAGATGTCTGTCTATCCTGTCTGTCTGTCTGTTCAGATGTCTGTCTATCTGTCTGTCTGTCTGTTCAGATGTCTGTCTATCTGTCTATCTGTCTGTCTGTTCAGATGTCTGTCTATCTGTCTGTCTGTCTGTTCAGATGTCTGTCTATCTGTCTGTCTGTCTGTTCAGATGTCTGTCTATCTGTCTGTCTGTCTGTTCAGATGTCTGTCTATCTGTAGGACCTTATTTTGTCTGCAAATGAATTTGCATTAAGTTAAATAATTTCCTCTAATTTTATTTTCCATGAATTCAAATAGCAAATTGGAGAGGCATTTATCAAGGAACAAATCTCAGAATATGGAACCAACCACATCTACAATGCTGACACCTTCAATGAAATGACACCAAGATCCAGTGACCCTTCGTACTTGAGTGCCGCAAGCAAAGGTGTCTATGAAGGGATGACTGCAGGAGATCCACAGGCTATCTGGCTTATGCAGGGATGGATGATCCAGTTTGATTCTAAGTTTTGGAAAGCACCACAGATTAAGGGATTGCTTGATGGTATGTGCTTACACATTCTGTTTGTTGTTCTTTTTGTTGTTGTTATTGTTGTTGTTGTTCTTATTCTTCCTCTTCTTCTTCCTTTTTTTATTTTTTTAAATTTTTAATTTTTAATTTTTTAATTCTCTGTATGTAGAGGCATTTAGTCGAGTTTCATTCAACATTTGATCAAAAAGTTAGGAATTGAAAATACTTCTCCTAGCCATCTCCTCTTTCACCACTATATAATACGTCTACTCAGTGCAGGGAGTAGTCTCTCTTGCAGTTGTTCTTTATAGTGTTAGTTCTTAACTCTCACTGCCACTTAGAACAGTTACAAAGGAGATCATGCAGGGATTTGAAGGGCAACATGGTTTTCTGTTCAACTCACATGTGTAAAATGTATTTTAATCTCAAGAATTCTGTTACAATTCATAGGAGTCCCTACTGGAAAAATGATCATCTTGGATCTGTTTGCTGAGATAAATTCTATATGGCAGAAAACTTCTGCATTGTACGGCCAGCCATTCATCTGGTGCATGTTGCATAACTTTGGAGGAAACCATGGTCTATATGGCGCTATAGAAAGTGTTGCAACCAGTAAGTCAAATGTCTCATTATAAATATAGATGCTGAATCACTGGAAAGAAAAATAAAATGAGAGTTAATGACTTAGTTCATGTTAAGCATTTTATTAAGTAAACATACCCTGTGTTCCACTGCCTCAGTTTGGACTAGTTGTCATGCAATTTTCAGACATACAGCATTCCTAGCCTCTTTAAAAAGCAGTATAATGAAGATAATAACCTGAAAAGATTGTCTCATCAAGTTGAGAATTAGCATGGTATATACAGTAATAACAATTAGTTTTGATTCCTTCATGGTAGTACCTTCACAATTATAATGCCTAAAAGTCATCCATTAGTTTATCAGTCTCAAGTGTCAAATGTTTCATTTTTTTCTCAGACCCGGTCAAAGCCTCCCTCAGTTCTCACCATACCATGCTCGGCACTGGCTTGGCTCCAGAAGGAATATTCCAGAATGACATGATGTATGATTTAATGAATGAGATGGGCTGGAGAAGTACTAGTTTCACTCCAACAGATCTACAGAACTGGGTGATATCATATGCTCAAAGAAGATATGGAGGTATCAATGACCAGATTGCCGAAGCTTGGGAACTGTTAACAAGGAGTGTGTACAACTGTAGTGAACTCTTTGAACATCACTGCACCTCTGTCATCGTAATGAAACCATCATTTAACATTGCTCCAAAAATCTGGTTTAATCCTGCGGATGTTTATGCTGCATGGCGCAACCTGCTGTCTGCAGCTGATGAGTTTGCAAAAGTTGAGACATTCAGGTACATTACATTTTTTCTGATTATGATGATGATTGACAATGATGATAGTGATGACGATGTTGATGATGATTGATGCGGATGATGATGATGATGATGTTGGTACTGTATAACTTTACTCAACTAGGGTAGATATGGAGGATATTAAAATAAGGATTATTTTCCATTATTTTGACCTTTTTTTCAATATCAAGCAAGTCCAAAACTGTTAGATTTTTGGAAATATATGGACTGTTTTCATAACATTATGAATTCTGTGGGTCTCTAGACAGATTTCATAACGTTATGAACACTATGATTCTCAATCAATACTAGATCTTTTTATTTTAGAGAGAGTGCAAAAATGCAAAAACAGAGTGCACCTTGTTTTTCCCTGCTTTTCATATTCATACCACTTTGTTGAGAAAACTAGAAGCCAAAATATAAATATAATATAATCCAACATCAAAGGTTTTGGTCATGACCTTCTGAAATCATTCACTGTGTTTACATTGACCTTTTTTACAATTTTCATACAGATATGATTTGGTGGATGTTACACGAGAATCTCTTCACCTCATAGCCACTGAAATCTACAACAAAATAATCAATGCCTACAAAACCAAGCAAGCGTCACAGCTCTTCCATAATGGCACCAAGCTAATTGAACTGTTAGCAGACCTGGACACTCTCCTCTTGACCAATGAGCATTTCTTACTGGGACGCTGGCTGAATGCAGCAAAGGAATTGGCCACCACTCCAGATGACGCTGCACTTTATGAATACAATGCACGCAATCAAGTAACCCTGTGGGGTCCTACTGGGGAGATTGATGACTATGCTAATAAGATGTGGAATGGTTTGGTTGGTTCATATTATCGACCTCGATGGGTACTTTTTATTAAAGAACTTTACGAAGCCGTCTCTCAAGGCAAGACAATGGATTATGACGCATTCAGTAAACAGTTACTGGTCCAGGAGACTGCATGGACAGTTGGAAGAGAAGGATATCCAGACAAACCTGTAGGAGACAGTGTTGCTGTAGCCAAGCATGTATACCAAAAATATGCTGAATTCCTAGGTAATAACTAAGCTGGTTAGTGGCGCATTTGTGTGCTACTATTTTGTACAAATTAAGATACAGTTTAAACCACGAACTTTAAGAATTAACAGAATTCGAAACAATTCATTTTTGATTTTTTGATTTTTCGTTTATTCATTTAAAATATTTTTCTATTAAAATAGAAATAAGTTATGTAATAATTTTAAAAGCTAAAAGCGAAAGTTTCATTGTAAAATAAGTTACTTTATAGGATATGAAATATTTTCTAGGTTCAAATGGTGTACAGTACAGTTCAAAAAGCTTAGTCCAATCTACGAACCAATTTGAGAATCAAAACTTATTTTTTGAATTTTAATATCAAATTCAAGATATATCAAATTTTGTGAATTTTAATATATTTGCTTTGGTTTCGTTGTAATTCAAAGAGATTTCATCGATATTTATAGAATTTGGGCTTTTAAAAAGAGTATAGCTAGTGATACATTGTACAAAATTGTATTATATATAAGAATTATTTAAAAGTAATAAAATTATTTATATAGAATATAATTCTGCTCATTAGTAAATGTCTCAGTGTTCTATAGATCCCTTGCAACACGCCGGAATGCAGCTCAATTTGGAGGACAAAACAATAGGTTTTCAATTCTCAGGAGATTGAAATTCTTTTGTTTTGTCCTCCAAATTGAGCTCCTCTGACGTCCCGTGCAAGGGGTGTATTCGAGAGTAGCTAAACGTTTCGCAGTGGGCATGGTGGTTTTGCGAAATTGATTCTGACATACATTTGAAGCATCCAAACCATCTAACAATCATTTGGGGATGAGTTCAAAACACCTAATATCTGGTGAAACCTGATTCAGATAGGAGGGGTGGGGGTATCCGGTACCCACCTCTGGAAGTGGATCCTGCATTTTGTACTCAAATCTGATCCCAAACAAGAACTCAAACTGCGGTAATGAATTACTACTGTCTGGTTCGAGTATACGCTAACCTAGAAAAAGTCACTACAGACAGCCATGACCATCTAAGTATTGTTTGTTTATTTGTTATTTCCACCATCCCTGTGATATCGCAGAGGTATCACTTCATCAACCAATGATTATGAAGTCGTTTTCAGTCGTTTCAAGGAAATGGGGGGAAAAATGCAGCCAGGTTCCACTCATCAGACCATAATACACCAGAATATCTGAAATAGTGACGTAGAAATGACGTCACTGCAAAACTGAGGTGTCATATTTAATAGCCAATGTGCATGAGCTCGAAATTCTAGCACAAAGCATCATGGGAAAGTAAGTTCTTACGTTTTTTGGCTAAAAATTCATCTGATGATTTTTCCTTCAACATTTTTTTATGGAAATTTTTTTCTGATACTTCCTTTGATTTCCCTGTTACATTTTTAAAGAACTCACTTTCCCAGAGTGCTTTGTGAGCTTTGATGCACAATACCTATTAGATGCGCCGCTCTCTGGCACGAGCTAAAGATAAAAACATTGCAATAAAAATATAAATAACATTAATTATTGTTACACTGTTATGAAGCGCTTATTAATAACGTTTGTTTTTTTTTGTTTTTTTTTTGTCGGCCTGGAAATCCATAATTTCAAGAAGAAATGTGAAAGGCCAGACACTATCAAGGGTGACACCTCAGTTTTGCAAATTTTCTCGATTCTTATTGGTTAACTTTTTTCCTCCGATCAGCTGGCAAGGGCTGTCAACTCAGACTAGAAAAAAATGCAGTGTCCAAACTGAAATGTAGCTCAATTTGGAGGACAAAACAATGGGTTTGGAATCCTCAGGAGATTGAAATTCTTTTATTGAGCTGCTGTGACGTCACGTGCAAGGGGTCCGAAGCCCCTTGTCCGACGGGCTTCCTTTGTTGGAATGTCATGTGACGAGCATCCGTGACTTGTCCTTACGGCTTCGTGCAGAAGCCAAAACATGTATTCCAAACAGTTTCTCCTCCTTCTAACGCTATGCTATTGCTGTATTGTTGTATCTTCAAGGGCAATCGAGGATCTATTGAACGATTATGCTCATATTAAAAGTCACGCGAGTCCAATCGTGCAAGAACAAGCCGTCAGAGATCTGATCTCAAGACTCCTTCCAGAATACACTTCCTATTTCCACATTACAGTTGATCCAAGCCTGAGTGGAAATGCCAACCTTGACATGTTTGAATATCAGTCTCATGGCTCCAAGCTGTTTATCAAAGGCACCACAGGAGTTGCTTGTTCTCTTGGCGTGAATCACTTCTTGAAATATTACTGTAAAGCACATGTTTCATGGAGTGGTGACCAGTTGAATATTCCTACACCATTCCCAACGGTGTCAACACTGGTCACAGTACGTGTTCCATACAGGTGGGTTATTAAAGCTCGTAAGCTGTTATTATACCCCTTTTTCATAATGATTTTGCTATGACTATCGAATAACTTCTGCACGGTACAATGCAGGGCCTTGCATGGAGGCCAGCTGGTGGACCATGATTGGATGACAACTGGTTCCTAGCTAGGGGGGGCAGGGCAGAGGTTCAGGAAACATTTTTTCTTCCATCTTTGTCTGTACACTTTAAGTATTTTATTGATCTTCTACGAGAAATATTTGCGATATTGAAGAATTGTTCCAAATACCAATTTAACACATAAAATATTCAATGCAATCCTTATTCTTTACCCTTTCCCTCCACATTAAGGTAATTTTAAAATTATAATTCAAAACAAGTTAGTGTGTGACGGGAGTGTAGCCAGGATTTTGCCTTTGGGTTGGGGGGGGGGGGGGGGGGCAAAAACCCATTTTCAGAACATCGGTAAGTCAGGCATAAACTTATTACATGACTGCTCATAGGTTTTTAGATTTCTACGGCATGATGATGTTTTTCTTTAATACAACAGCTGAATAGAACTGCCAACAGGATAGGGGGTGGGGGTGGGGAAGGAGGGCTATGCCTTTGTAAGAAGTCACTCTTCCACTCTTCTAAATTCTAAGTTAAACACCAAAAAAAAAAAAAAACAATGAAAGAACAATTTTGGAATGGTTATCACAGCCTTCAATAACAGGGATTTTATTGAACTCCAACACCTACTTTCCATATTACCTATTTCCCTACTTGTGCCATTCCACATCCCATTTGTGCCTTTGAATTGTCTTTAAAGTAAACCATCTGCTTATATGAAATTTTAATGAAATCCTTGGAATACATTTGAACAAAAAAAATATCTTTGTAGATTTCGCTACTATCAGAATGTCTGTACGCCAAGTTACTCATTTGTGTGGATGAACTGGACAAGGTGGCAGAGACAGATAGACTGGATGGCACTGAATGGCATCAATCTACCATTAGCTTTTAATGGCCAAGAAGCCATCTGGCAAAGAGTTTACTTGAAGATGGGGCTGAAACAAGCTGACCTTGACTCTCATTTTGGAGGGCCTGCATTTTTAGCCTGGTAAGAATATTAATGCTATATAGAATGCCTTTGTGATTTTTAAATGAGCCCTTAAAAGTGACATCTGTTCATTAATATCTCGTTTGATTATAGAGATATTTGCAATTTAGAAAATGATGATGTATGACGGAGGGGCAAAGGGGAAATTAGAAGCAGTAAGCAAAAGAATGTTATTGATATGAAGGCTAAGAAATCATTTTTAGCGTATTATGTCACAAAAAAATATTGTCATCAATATTATATAAAGCATTTATATCTGGAGAATTTTAAAAAAGCCTTCAAATTTTATAAAAACTTTTAATTTCATTAATTCTCTAGCTAACAGGAACTGTTTAGGCAGGTCAGTACAGGGGTAAATCCAGAGGAGGGGTGTAGGGGGTGCACACCCTGGCCCCTCGGAGCAACTTTGTACCCCTATTATGAGGATACCCAATACAAAATTATGTTTTCTTTCTTTGATTCTGAGGCTTGCACCCCCTCCCCCCTGGGCTGACTTTGTGCCCTGCACCCCTCCCTGAACAAAATCCTTGACCCCCCTGCAGTGCCTGTTAATATTTCAAGTAGTTGCTTTCTGTGAGATGGAAGTTAAATATATTAATTGTCG
Source organism: Anthopleura sola (assembly GCA_023349425.1). Classification (NCBI taxonomy): domain Eukaryota; kingdom Metazoa; phylum Cnidaria; class Anthozoa; order Actiniaria; family Actiniidae; genus Anthopleura; species Anthopleura sola. The sequence continues at coordinate 5,594,074 of JALHLI010000001.1, forward strand.
CCTATCTCCTTCTGTTGTGGGGGTACTGTAATCTAGTATTTATTGTATATATATATAACCAGCCGAGTTGATCACCTTCTCCGAAAGGAATTATGGGTCAACTGTTTTGGTTAGCATTTCCCAATCATATTCTGAGTCTACAATGTAGAATTCTCTTGTTAATAGAAAAGGAATTCTGCCATGGGTTCGACATGCATATACAATGAATTTAAAGAAGAAAAAAAATTGGTATTTCATAGGTTTTTTTGCAGAATTATAAAAAAGTGCTAATCAAAATAAGATGTTGAATCCTCAATTCTGATTGGTTGACCTTGAGTTTGTTCTGAAGGTCAACTCAGCTGGAGAGAGAGGTAAGAGGTTATTTACAAGCCTGGAGGTCTGGATAGAGAAAAACTGTGTCCAAGGTCTTTCAAGGCCAAGGACACAGTTGTTCCTATCTGGACTGAATTTAGGATAGTAAATAACTTTTCCCCCACTGACTTTTCCACTTGTTTTGCAATTTGTTTTGTTATTTAGCAATCCATTATGATACCTGGACACCAGACGGCATCAAATATAGAAAATACCACCTGCTCCAACAGCCAATCAGAATGCATGATTTTTAGCATACCAGGCTGAAAATTTTTTTTAAATCTTTTTGCACTTTCTGCAGGGCAAGAATGGGTAACATGAAGGGATGGGGTGGCCCATTACCATCTACATGGCACAAAATACAGCTGGAATTGCAGCACAAGATTCTGACAGCCATGAGAAATTTTGGCATGACGCCAGTTCTCCCAGCATTTGCAGGTCATGTTCCAGATGCTATAACAACACTATATCCAAAGGCAAATGTATCCAGACTTGGGCGATGGGGTCACTTCAATAGTACTTATTGCTGTACTACCCTGCTGGAACCCAGTGATCCTCTGTTCAAGGTAGACTGAGTTTTGGTCTGTCTGTCCATCCATACATCCACACACTTGTATTTAGATTAAATTAATAAATCAGCTTATGTAGAGAGGGTGACACTTGACAGTCACAACTAGTAAACTTGTGGCACTCTATTTTTAGCATCTCTGTATGAGAACAGGAACACCATTATATGTGGATCTGAGCAACAACAAAAGTTTGCAGATATTTTTAGAGCAAAAACTGTGAGTGTTCAAGGTCCAGCTGAGGCTTGAATACCCAACCTCGTCTGTCTTTCTGTCTGTCTGTCTGTCTGTCTGTCTGTCTCTCTGTCTGTCTGTCTGTCTGTCTGTCTGTCTTTCTGTCTGTCTGTCTGTCTGTCTGTCTGTCTGTCTGCGCCTACATCCCACACTCTGCTTCTTAACATGTTTTGCCAACAGTTCTTATATCTGCCTGACCCTCAGTTCTGCCCAACCCTCCATCTGCCACTCATGCTAATTGTTTGAATAAAATTGAATAGCAAATTGGAGAAGCATTCATCAAGGAACAAATCTCAGAATATGGAACAACCCAGCACATCTACAATGCTGACACCTTCAATGAAATGACACCAAGATCCAGTGACCCCTCGTATCTGAGTGCGGCAAGCAAGGCTGTCTATGAAGGGATGACTGCAGGAGATCCACAAGCTATCTGGCTTATGCAGGGATGGTTGTTTCAAAATACTGCATTTTGGAAGGCACCTGAAATTAAGGCATTACTAACTGGTATGTAATCCAATTACTGGTATTCTTTCCAAGGTTAATTAGGCATTAATTATACTTACTATTATAAAGAGCTACTATAACATTTTTATATCATTTATAAATTATTTGGAATCACAGACCCCTTGCAGCATGTCTGAATGCAGCTCAATTTGGAGGACAAAACAATAGGTTCCATTTATCAGGAGATTTAAAAAAATTTGTTCTGTCCTCAAAATTGCGCTGCTTTAACGTCATGTGAAAGGGGTCTATTCTGCATGTAGGGATGGCCTGAAACTTAGCTAACTGTTTTATCCATCCATTCACTCACTGCTTCTCAATTACTTTCATCTAGAGTGAATCATTTGAGACTGATCATTGCCATGTTTTTTTTTCCTTCTTTTTATGCAGGTGTCCCTACAGGAAAAATGATTATTTTGGATCTGATTGCTGAAGTAAATCCTATTTGGCAGCGCTCTTCTGCATTGTACGGCCAGCCATTCATCTGGTGCATGTTGCACAACTTTGGGGGGAACCATGGTCTATATGGTGCTATAGAAAGTGTCGCAACCAGTAAGTCAAATGCCAAAATATGGATATTGTCAGTATAAGACAATTTATTTAAAAAAGATATTTAATCCTCTATTCCTCTAAAATCTTTAATTCAGTCTAACATTTCTCTCAACAATGGAATTTTTCTAGTTTAGTTCTTTGATTGATGGCTGTCAAAATGTTAGTTGGCAAATGAGAAATCAAACTTTGCGGGTCGCACTTCAACAAACAAAAGAAACTTAAAAGTGCAGATTTGCACTATTGCTTGTCGAACAGGGTTACAACACTTGTAATTAAGGCTGAAGGTGCAGCCTTTGTAATTGCATCATTCTGTAAATGGTTAGGCCTTCACAATTATAATGCCTAAAAGTCATCCATTAGTTTATCAGTCTCAAGTGTCAACTTTTTCATTTTTTTTTTCAGACCCGGTCAAAGCCTCTCTCAGTTCTCACCACACCATGCTCGGCACTGGCTTGGCTCCAGAAGGAATATTCCAGAATGACATGATGTATGATTTAATGAATGAGATGGGCTGGAGAAGTACTAGTTTCACTCCAACAGATCTACAGAACTGGGTGATATCATATGCTCAAAGAAGATATGGAGGTATCAATGACCAGATTGCCGAAGCTTGGGAACTGTTAGCAAGGAGTGTGTACAACTGTACTGATGGCTTTCATGATCACTCCCACTCTGTTATTGTAGTCAAGCCATCACTCAGTGTTTCTCCCCATGTCTGGTTTAATCCCGAGGATGTTTATGCAGCATGGCAAAACCTTCTGTTTGTAGCTGATGGGTTCTCAAAAGTTGAGACATTCAGGTCTGATACCAATATTAAACAACTAACATTTATTATCATCCCTATTAGGCCCCTCTATGCTTTCTCATCATTAGTATTATTATTATCATTGTCATCATCATTGCACCCATATGCATCATCACCAAAATCATCATTGTAGCATCATTGTCATTACTATCACCACCATCATTACAATCATATATGCAGCAGCATTGTCATCTTCACCATCACCACCATTATTGTCAACATCATCTGCAGCAACATCATTGTCATCATCACCATCGCCACCATCATTGCCATCATCTGCAGCAACATCGTTTTGATCATCACCATCATTGCCATCATCTGCAGCAGCATCATTGCCATCATCACCATCGCCACCATCATTGCCATCATCTGCAGCAATATTATTGCCATCATCACCATCATCACCATCATTACCATCATCTGCAGCAACATCGTTGTGATCATCACCATCATTGCCATCATCTGCAGCAGCATCATTGCCATCATCACCATCGCCACCATCATTGCCATCATCTGCAGCAACATCGTTGTGATCATTACCATCACCACAATCATTACCATCATCATCTGCAGCAGCATCATTGTCATTACCACCACCATCATTGCCATCATCTGCAGCAGTATCATTGCCATCATCACCATCGCCACCATCATTGCCATCATCTGCAGCAGCATCATTGTCATCAACACCATCACCACCGTCATTACCATCATCATCTGCAGCAGCATCATTGTCATTACCACCATCACCATTAGCATCATCATCTGCAGCAGGGTCATCACCACCATCATTGCCATCATCATCATCTGCAGCAACATCAATGTCATCATCACCATCACCACCATCATTGCCATCATCTGCAGCAGCATCATTGTCATCATCACCATCGCCACCATCATTGCCATCATCTGCAGCAGCATCATTGTCATCATCACCATCGCCACCATCATTGCCATCATCTGCAGCAGCATCATTGTCATGTTCATCATCACCACCATCATTGCCATCATCCGCAGCAATATCATTGTCATCATCATCATCGCCACCATCATTACCATCATCTGCAGCAGCATCATTGTCATGTTCATCATCACCACCATCATTGCCATCATCCGCAGCAATATCATTGTCATCATCACCATCACCACCATCATTGCCATCATCTGCAGCAGCATCATTGTCATCATCACCATCATCACCATCATTGCCATCATCTGCAGCAGCATCATTGTCATCATCACCATCACCACCATCATTGCCATCATCTGCAGCAGCATCATTGTCATCATCACCATCACCACCATCATTGCCATCATCTGCAGCAGCATCATTGTCATCATCACCATCGCCACCATCATTGCCATCATCTGCAGCAGCATCATTGTCATCATCACCATCGCCACCATCATTGCCATCATCTGCAGCAGCATCATTGTCATCATCACCATCGCCACCATCATTACCATCATCTGCAGCAGCATCATTGTCATGTTCATCATCACCACCATCATTGCCATCATCCGCAGCAATATCATTGTCATCATCATCATCGCCATTATTACTATCATCATCTGCAGCAGCAGCATCATTGTCATCATTACCATCATTGCCGTCATCATCACAAGCAACAGCACCATTTTCATCATCACCACCATCATTATCTGCAGCTTATCATCATAATCAAGCATCATAATAAGATGTTATTTCATGTCTATCATTTTGTACACAACAATTATTAATTAGTGACGTTATTTTCTTCAGATATGATTTAGTGGATGTTACTCGGGAATCTCTTCACCTGATATCTATCCAAATCTATGACAAAATGATCAGCGCCTACAATAACAAACAAGGACCACAGCTTTATACTTATGGATCTAAGCTCATTGAACTCTTCGAAGACCTTAACACACTCCTCTTGACCAATGAGCATTTCTTACTGGGACGCTGGTTGAATGCAGCAAAGGAATTGGCCACCACTCCAGATGACGCTGCACTTTATGAATACAATGCACGCAATCAAGTAACCCTGTGGGGTCCTACTGGGGAGATTGATGACTATGCTAATAAGATGTGGAATGGTTTGGTTGGTTCATATTATCGACCTCGATGGGTACTTTTTATTAAAGAACTCTACGAAGCTGTGTCTCAAGGCAAGAAAATCGATTATGATGCGTTCAGTAAACAGTTACTGGTTCAGGAGACTGCATGGACAGTTGGAAGAGAAGGATATTCAGACAAACCTGTGGGAGACAGTGTTGCTGTAGCCAAGCATATATACCAGAAATATGCTGAATTCCTAGGTAATAACTAAGCTGGTTAGTGGCGCATTTGTGCAAGTAGGTAAATTAAAATACAGTTCAAAAAATGAAATTAAAAAATACCAATAGATAGAAACAATTATTTTTTTGAAAGCCTTTATTTTATTTTTTACTATCTCTTCAATTGTAATATATGAAACATGGAAAAGCACTAGATTCTAAGGATTTACACTGCAAATTAACGAACTGAATGATTATGATTTAAAAAAAAAAAAGAATAATAAACAACATAGAACAAAACTCCATGCTCGGTGTTTGGTATCTAAAACTCGTGAGTTACCAGCTATTTGTAAAATCTTAGCAAAATGTATTCACTACATACATTCTCTAATAAAAGTGGATAGCTATTACTTGTCCGGGTCCTAGTAGTGACTACTACTTGCACAATACGTTGTTTGGCATGCATCCAAATAGAAAATATGTTCATTTAATCTGTGATTTGGCTTTTAGTCATCGAGATAAGGTCAAAATCCAGGCTTCAAGCCGGTGGTGGATACCGGGTAACCTCACCCATCTCCCTTAAACCCGGTACCGTAAAATGACAGTTGTTTGGACCTTATCTCTTTTAAAGTGAGAAATAACTAGAATGGCAAATTTTTATGTATTCAATTTTCAATATTGATAACCATTATTAAGAAATCAAACAGAGCATCTTATGTGTTACTTATTCCTATTCTAAAATACGAATGTTTGGAAATTACTTTACTACGAAGTCCAAGAGCATGCACCACGTTTTTTTTTTTTTTTTTTTTTTTGTAGACATGAGTCGATGTCTACAGATCTTTACACTATCACTATATGATCCAAGTAGACCACCGTTCTACAGGCAATCAAGTGCCGAAGTAGAGTCAATTTCTACAGATCTTTACACTATCACTATATAATCCAAGTAGACCACCGTTCTACAGGCAATCTAGTGCCGAAGTAGAGTCGATTTCTACCCCCCATCCCCCGGGATCCGGGATTCCTACAGATCTTTATAATATAACTTATTTCGATTTTGAGCCGCCAATAAGGGTTTATATTGGCGGCTAGTTGGGAGAAAATATTGTAACGCACTTATCAGACGTTAGGGTACGCAATTTTAAATAAAGTCATAAGAACCCAGTATTTTGAACTCGCTGTAGTAGTTTAATCAACAGACGACACGGTATTATACGGAATTATACGGTTCGAAAACTACAAAACAAAGCAAGGAAAATACGGTTATAAACTACAATAAATACAGAGAAATTACAAACAATTATCTAGGAAATCCTTACTTACATTACTGGGCCTTTTTATACGAATGGAAGTCGAGAGATTGAAATAAAAATGTAGAAAATATAGCAAGAACTTATATATTATTACTAGCACATGGGTTTCTTTGCTCAACGTCTTCCCTACGTTATACCCTCCGGCGCGACTCCGCTGACCGGAAGTGTCAGAAAATTAACCGGAAATCACAACAATATGAACGACAAAAACAGTACAGTATCAAGAACGTTCAGCCATTACATCCCGCCTCCAATGCGTTGCCACTGCGATGCATTTAGATACACGGATGGCTGAAATATTGATATCTTCAAGTGTTCATTGTTCCTGGATGAGCCGTGGATATACGGACAAGATCAGTTATCAGACTGCCGCATATCTCCCTCCAGTAGACAAATCTTGTCAACGGGCCGATCGTACACTCCAGTTTGGGTCTTCACTTGAACGGATCGCACAAGGCCATCTGATCCTGGATAGGTGTCGACGATGAGCCCAAGAGGCCAACGTAGACGTGCAGTATTGTCGTGCTTCACTAGTACCAAGTCTCCAACTTTAAGGCTACGCTTTGGGCGCAGCCACTTCTGGCGCACTTGAAGTGTTGGCAGGTATTCGCTCAGCCAGCGCTTCCAGAAGACGTCTGCCATATATTGTACCTGACGCCAACGTCTCCTGTAGAGATCTTGTTTAACGAACATTCCTGAAGGAAGGGTTGGGCCCGAACGAAGCAAGAGGAGATGGTTTGGTGTCAGAGGAGTAAGATCCTTCGGATCGTCCGAGATCCTTGTGATGGGACGTCCATTGACAATTCCTTCGACGATGCACATCAAGGTTGACAGTCCTTCATCATCTAAGACCTGTAGGGGAAGTAGACCTCTCAGAACTGAACGAACAGTACGGATCTGTCTCTCCCAGACACCTCCCATATGGGAAGCACCTGGTGGGTTGTAGATCCACTGTATTTCCCTCTTGCGAAGAAAGTCATCAATTTGAGCTTGATTCCACTGTTTGAGGGCTCGTCGCAGTTCTACTTGAGCACCGGTGAAGTTAGTTCCATTATCAGAACGGATCTCAACAGGTTCGCCACGGCGAGCGAAGAATCGCTGAAGTGCATTTATGAAAGAATCAGTCTCAAGTGTGTGACTAACTTCAATGTGGATGGCTCTTGTAGTGAGGCAGGTGAAGATGCAACCGTACCTCTTGAGTTCGCTCCTGGCTCGTTTTACGAGAAAGGGTCCAAAATAGTCCACCCCTACGCGTGTAAAGGGTGCTTCGTTGGGTGTTATGCGGTCCTTAGGCAGATCTCCCATGAATTGAGACACTGGCTGTGCCCTCAATTTCTTGCATGTGATGCATTTGGATAGTACTCTTCTTACCGTCGCTCTACCCTTCACGATCCAAAACCTTCGTCTTGTCTCGGCGAGGACGCGTTCAATGCCAGCATGGCCAGTCATGGCATGGTAATGCAGAATGACGAGATTAGTGACGTGATGATTGGCAGGTAATATCAAAGGGTGCTTCGTCTGGAAGTGAAGGTTAGCATTGTTGAGTCTTCCACCTACTCGCTTAGTTCCATCCTTGCTCTGAAACGGGGACAGCTTCAGCAACGAGTTATCCTTGCGCCTTCCAAACGTTTGGCACTGCACATGGACAATAATAGCCGTAGCAGCGACTCTGAGTTCGTTTACGGTTAACCTGCCAGATATTGGTTTCCTGGTTTTCATGTATTGCTTGAACCGAAGGAGCCAAGCAACCGACTTCTTAAGGCTATCCCATGACGAGTGTCGCTGTACAAGTAAATCAATGGGGTCTGCGTCACCAGTAGCGACAGTGTAAACCTTGCGGTTTGGTTTGACTTCAACTGCGTCTTCCAGCATTGAGCATTTAAACTCTGGTTGTGTTGGCCATTCCGTCCTCTCTTTCCACAGGAAAGGTGGACCATGGATCCATCTGGAGGTGCTCACCACTTCTACTGCCGTCATACCACGGGAGGCATAATCGGCCGGGTTTGAATCTGAATCAACGTACCTCCACTGACTTGGGGTCGTGTGCTCTTGTATAGCAGCAACTCTGTTAGCAACGTAAGTCTGATACCGCTTGTCTTCCTGTTGCAGGTACCATAGGACTATCATACTGTCTGACCAGTAGACCGATTCCTGAAGGGGTACTTGTAGCTCTTTCCGCAATAACTTATCAAGCTTCACTGCTTCAACAGCGGCCGCCAATTCCAATCGAGGAATGGTGGTAGGTTTAAGTGGGGCCAGTCGAGACTTTGACATGAGGAATGAACAATGGAGGGTTCCATTATTATCAACCATCCTGAGGTATGATACAGCTCCATAGCCTTGCTCTGAAGCATCTGCAAAATGGTGTAGTTCTGCAGAGGCTGTTTCGAAACCCTTAGGCTTTATGCAACGAGGAACGGCAAAGTTCTGGATCAGTGGTAGATCTTGTAGCCATCGGCACCACTGCTCCTTTATCTCTGTTGGCATGGGATCATCCCAGCCAGATTTGATTCGGCAAAGTTCTTGGAATAACATCTTCGCCCTTAGTACGAAGGGGCTCACAAACCCAAGCGGGTCATACACTGAGCTGACGGTACTCAGTAGCCCACGCCGAGTAAATGGCCTTTCTTCTGGGTGCACATCAAATCCGTAGGTGTCGGACTCCACCTGCCATAATACGCCGAGAGTTCTTTCAGCAGGCAACAGCTCTTGATCTAAGTCAAGTGTCTTGACTTCCTTGGACCACTCAACTTCCGGCACGGTGCGGAGAACTTCTCTTGAGTTGCTGATCCATTTGGTAAGGTTGAAACCGCTCCTTGATAGCAGCTCTCGCAACTCTTTGACTAGACTCACTGCCTCCCCAAGGGAGGCAACAGACTTTAAACAGTCGTCGACATAAAAATTTCTATCAACTGTGGAGATCGTGTTTGGATCAAAGTCCTTTACATTGTCCTGTGCACATTTCTTCAGTGCAAAGTTGGCACAACTGGGGGACCACACTCCTCCGAAGAGGTGGGTTTTCATCCGGTACACCAATGGAGTCTTAGTCGGGTCATCATCTTTCCACCAAAGGAATCGAAGAGCATCACGATCATTTTCACTCACATGTACCTGGTTGAACATGCCCTGGATATCTGCCATCAAAGCAATAGGCTCCTGCCTAAAGCGAAGCAATACGCCGACAAGGCTATTCGTCAGATCAGGGCCTTGATGGACTTTGTCATTCAAAGACACTCCTCGATACTTGGCAGCGCAATCGTATACAAGTCTGCACTTGTCTGGTTTTCTTGGATGCAACACCGGATGATGGGGAAGGAACCAAGTGTAGCCTTCTCTACCTTTCAGATTATCATCTGTCACAGGCTCAGCATACCCTTTTTCAAGGAGTTCGTGTACACTCGCAATATACTTTTCCGACAACTCCGGGTTTTTCTGTAGTCTCTTCCCAAGAAGATGCAGCCGATGTTCGGCCATCAGACGGTTGTCTGGCAACTCAGGTGGTCTTTCTTTAAATGGAATATCCATGGTGTAGTGTTGATCAACAAGCTTTACTGATTCTTTCCAAACATTCAAGGCCTTTCTGTCGCTGCTAGTTGTTCAGGTTGTCTTGCAACTTCAGATTCTTGGGGTAGCCTGGGTGGCAGATGTAGGAATTTGCTGTGCTTTTGACCACAGCCATCGATGGTGCACACAAAGGGCCTACTACAGTCCCTACCCAGGTGACCAGGCTTAAAACAATTAACACAAAGTCTCTTAGATTGGATAAAGGCTAGACGATCTTTCACGCGAAGAGCCTTGAAGTCCTTGCACTGAGTAAGGTAGTGGTGTCCTCCACATTTCACGCAAGGCTCCTTTGGCGTACTGTAGGAACTTGTGCTAGTCACAGGCGGGAATTGCATTACTGCAGGTGCTGGATTACTTCTAGGCACAGCCTGAGTGGCATGGCTGCCTTTACTTCTCCGTTTGGAATCTTGAGACCTTCTGCTGTCAACCCTGGCCGGTGTTTCCTTGGGTGCCAGGGTTTTTCCGAAAACTGGATCCGATTCTTGTTGTGCTGCATCCGTCACTAAACGTATAACATCGCCGAGAGTGGGCTGGCGATTTTCCTTGTACTTTATCGCGTGGTTCACTTTCAGCCAGCGGGAGTGCAGATAAGCTGGTAACTTCTCCACTATCTGACAGAGGCTTCTGCGGGTCTCAAGCTCATTTAGGTAACCCATCGTGATCAGAGTTTCCCTACAGGTTCGGAGCTCATCGGCGAAGGTCTGCAAACCTTGTGTGTCCTTAATCTTTGGTCGATCAAGTATCTTGGCTATCCAAGCCTGGGATATGACATCATTGTTACCGAAGCGTTCCTTAAGTAGCTCCCATGCAAGCTGATACCCTTCCGTTGGCTCTTTCACAAGACAACATTGCAGCAAACTTCTCGCCTTTCCGGTGCAGTATTGCATAAGGCTGTTCAATTTAGAACCACCATCATCTGATTTGCTGTCAACCGCATTAGTAAATGCTCTGATAAAGGGCCAATACTTCAAAGGGTCTCCATCGAAGATCATCAACTCAATCTTCGGTCTCTGCAAGCTATCTACAAGCGACTGTTGGTGCATTCTGGTGTCATTCATCATCTGCTGAAGCACATCTGCAAAGGTAGTATGTGGTGCATGCTGAGGCATGGGGTCCCCTCTATACGAGGCTGAGGGGGTCCAGGGTGGTTGGCGTATCTCGGCATCACCGGGTTTAAACTGTGGGGCATAGTGAGCCCCTCCAACTGACTGAATGGGCTCCGGAGGGGGTGGCTGTAGGTCTCGCTTCGGTGTAGATACATTTGGTGTGGAGTGGGTGAAGCGCAGATCTACTTTGGCAACTTTCGTTGCCACGTCAGTAGGTGTATCCTCCTTGGTTTCAGTATTCATCTTTAGTTGGGCTAACTCAGCCTTCATATGCTTCATTTCTTCTTCCATAATTTTGCGTCGTTTCTCTAACTCTAATTGTAGCTTGATCCTTTGACGCTCCAGATTCATTTGTTCTTCGAGCTCCTGACTCTTGAGCTCGAATGCCTCCAATTCTAGAGCTTGTTGTCGCTTGACAGCCTGCACCTTAGCTTCAAGGGCAGCATTATGTTGTACTGTTTGTTCAATATCCAATTGCTTATATTGTAACTCTTTAACCTTTTCATCCTCAGCTTCATCGTCAATTTCATTGTTTTCTTCATTTTCATCATCGTCTTGTTCATTATCTGGTTCATCGTGGTCTTTGTCTTGATCCTCCAACTCAGCAATCCAGGCACCAACTACATCGTTGAACTCATTTGCCGGAGCAATTGCATTTTGCCAATATTCTTCTGCAACCAGATGGTCGTTGTCATCTGTAAGGCGGTCAGAATACGCATTGTGGGCAGTGGCAAAATCTTGCCTTAATTGGTCAAACTCTATCATTCGCTCCTTTACTGCCACAAGATTGGAGTCAACGGCCATTAGCTTATCCACGGCTGTTATGATTCTTGTTACTGCCGCCTTCGCTACGGCACGACGTGACTTGAGATGGGTAATTTCATCTTGTAATTCATTAGGCTCTTCAACGATTTCAACATTTTCTTCTCCAGACATATTTACAGCAAATAAGCCAAACAACGGCACAAATATAGCTTGGTTTGATCTTGATTTCGGTACCTGTCCCAACGGCGATAATTTCAACCACTGCGATAATTTCCAACAATGGCGATAATTTCCAACAATGGCGATAATTTCCAACAATGGCGATAATTTTTCGAACTGTAACGCACTTATCAGACGTTAGGGTACGCAATTTTGAATAAAGTCATAAGAACCCAGTATTTTGAACTCGCTGTAGTAGTTTAATCAACAGACGACACGGTATTATACGGAATTATACGGTTCGAAAACTACAAAACAAAGCAAGGAAAATACGGTTATAAACTACAATAAATACAGAGAAATTACAAACAATTATCTAGGAAATCCTTACTTACATTACTGGGCCTTTTTATACGAATGGAAGTCGAGAGATTGAAATAAAAATGTAGAAAATATAGCAAGAACTTATATATTATTACTAGCACATGGGTTTCTTTGCTCAACGTCTTCCCTACGTTATACCCTCCGGCGCGACTCCGCTGACCGGAAGTGTCAGAAAATTAACCGGAAATCACAACAATATGAACGACAAAAACAGTACAGTATCAAGAACGTTCAGCCATTACAAATATCAAAGCTACAGATAAAATCCTGCCGACATATAAGTAGCAAAGTTGAGCCATTATTACTTGGTCTCCTCACCCGAATCATAGTTACTAACTATGCCCGAAAATCATATCAAACATACCGCGGTATGATATATTGTGAACTTACACATTTGGCGGGAACTACGCTATAGAACAAAATACGCACTATTACTCAAACAAACGAACAATCTGTATCTTGCTGTGTTAAAGTGACGAATAGTAATAGTAATGGCTTCAGACAATGAAGTTAGTAACTCAGCTTACCATTACTAGCTGAAGCACTCGTAGATTACGGAGATGTGTGTAGTACGAGCGAATTCAGTGAATAAAACGGAAAGTTTGTTTATAAACTCATGTTAATCATTGACATGGTACGGAGGTTATTTATGTTAGAAGCTACTCTTACTCTTCTCTTACTTCATCGTTCAAAGGCGAGGAAAGATATGCCTTTTAACAATTAAAACTTAAAACAATTTGCAGATTTGCTTCTTTATATAGAGTAAAGTCACTTATAACCTGCGCGTAAAATAAAATTTGCTTGTTAAAGTGTAATAGTCAAATAGACACAAAAGAAAACGATGGGATTTTTGTCTACTAAAGTGTATTAGTCTAATATCTATTGCACGGGTTTAGTGTTTTCACTCTTACCTTTTTGCAGAGGGTGCTAAAACAGTTTATGGGTTATTACATAATCAATTGTAAGTTTAGTGTGCGAAGGGAAGCACGAGTTGGTAGCGGTGAGAGCGCTTGCCTCTCACCAAACAAACTGGTTGAGTCTTAGCTACTTAAGTAAAGTAGCACCTGAATGTTTTTCTAAAAAAAAGACGAGGTAATCATTGATTGATTTGATTTATTGAAAGCGACCCGGGTTTGATTCCCGGACTCGGCGTCGTTTGTGAGTAGAGTTTCTAGTTGATTCTCTTCTGTGCTTCGAGGGTTTTGGGTTCTCCGGTTCTCCGGTTCTCCGGTTCTCCTCCGTCTGCAAAAATCAACTATTAAATTTTAATTCGATCTAGAAGGGCCAAAATGAAAATGAAAATTACTCTTTGTGATTCTAGTAACCCTAGCAAAAAGTGTAGTTTTTTTTAAAGAAAAGTCTAAGAAAACAAGATCTGTACATCACTATTGGCATAGGTACCCGACGTAACTAATTGATAAAAATTGATGATCAATTTGCAATTGATAAGATTGATAATAATTGATTTCAATTTACTAACTGATTATCAATTGGTATCAGCATTTGATAACAGTTGATACTCACTTAGATTTTCCCCGTTATCCATTGTTATCAATTGCGCATCAATCACCTGCTAATTGATCAGCTTGAGTTTGCCAAAATGCTCGGCGTTACCTTAGACAGCCATCTCACTTGGGCTTGCCACATTGACAATATTTGTTCCATTATTTCTAGCAGGCTAGCCTTACTGCGTAGGATTAAGCCTTTCCTAAGTCATGACTGTGCTCTTCTCTTTTATAATTCTTGCATTCATACTACTATTATTCATTGTTCTGTTGCCTGGGGAAATTGTTCCAAAACCCTCTTGTTAAGAATTCTCTATCTTCAAAAGCGTGCAGCTCGCATTCTCTTGAACGCTGACTTCTCTACTCCTTCTGTTTTTCTTTTCTCCAAACTGAAATGGATTCCAGTTTTTGACCTCATTAAGCTAAGGAAGCTTCTTCTTCTCTTTAACATACTTTTAAACCCTAATGCTCCATCTTGTTTCAAAACTAAATTCAAAATTCTAAACTAAACAAAATTCAACTAAATAAAAAACAAAACAAAATTCAACTAAATTCTTATCTGCCACTCGTCAACATGCACGTACTAGAGCTTGTCTCCATGATCTTGAATTGCCTTACCCTCGCACAGACTTTGGTAAGTGAACATTTCATTACAGTGCTTCTACTCTTTTTAATGCACTTGAAACTGATTGTAAACAACTCGCTATGTCAGAAGCATCTACTCTCGATGCTTTAACCTCTAGAACAACAGCAATTAAACTTAGAATCCGTAAATACTTTCGTCTTAAGCTTAACGGTATTGACCACCCAGAAGAACGTTTCTGCTTTAATTGTAGGTTTCTTATGAGTAACTGTATTTCTTCTTAATCTTTATTTGGTTCTCTGTATCTTTACCTTAACTTGTATCTCTTAGTAATTTATTGTTTTAGTCTAGTAGTCTTACGTTTTTCTTGTTCCTATTGTTTAGTCTATCACAAACTTATCTTTCATAAAATATTAGTAATATATAATTCATACATATTGTTATTTACCTTTAGTTTAATTATTCATTTAATTAGAGGGCCGTATGTTAGATAACCTTTATAACTGTTACGTATTTTTCCCTCGTAAAATAAAGTTTATTGTATTGTATTGTATTGCTATCAATTGCTATCAATTGTTTTTTTTCTTCCAACTGTTGAAATCATATTACTGCCGCTGTCGCGCAGAACGAGGCATAATAACATCACAGGACAGTGACTTAGCCTGTCAACCTTCGCTTAAATACATAAGATAAGTACAGTATCAACTGTTATCATTATTTTCATATCAATTTCCTATTAATTTTATCAATTACTTATTAATTCTTATCAGCTGTTTATCCATTATTATCAACTGTTTATCAATTATTATTAATTGCACTCACTGAACTTTTGGCTATCAATTGTTATCAATTGCTGAATCGATAATCAGTTAGTAAATTGATATCAGTTATTATCAATTGATGCTAATTATTAGTTTTATCAATTAGTAACCTCATAGGCACCGGCGTAGGCCTTAGAACCCAGCAATACCAACCAAAGCAAGAAATGCACAAACTCCAACTGTAATACCCACAATAGCCAAGTCGGAAAGAGATGTTGCTGTGCCTCCAGAAAGTTGCCTTTTCTCACACGTTGCTTTTAACTTGATATCACTATTGATTTCCACTTCATCAAGATCAGCCTTCAGATACTCTTTGTACATCTCCTCAAACCAGACTCTGTCGTCGTAACCCTTGATAAGTGTGTAAAATGGTTTCAGGGTCATTTCGATTGGATAGGGGTTAGTCAAGACTGTTGACCTCCAGCGTGTTAAATCGTTGCAAACATCTAAATCCAGAGAGTTTCCTCCGGTGCATGTAGTTTGCGGACCCGAGATGATAATCTTCGACAAAGAGTGGTTTTTCATGTAGTTGTAGTAGGCTTGAATACCAACCTTGCTTGAATAGAACTTGTAGGGCTTTATTAACTCAGCCTCAAAGGCCAGTTTTGTTTTCTTTTCCTTACTGACCTCACAATAATCAATTGTGAAAACTGTCTCTTGCCTTCCACCCATCACCGTCTGCGCGAGATAATGGGTTCCGTATTCCCTAAAGAAATCCATGGCGTCACCCTTGTTACGCTGGTCAAACATCCTTTTCCATTTCGTCTTAAAACCATCATCCCAGTTTCCTTCGTCTTCAATATAGGTTTTCGACATCGTACCACGAAACAATCTGTACTCTATTCCAGACAGTGCGGCTGAATGGGAATACTTTTTATAGTGTTTGGAAAAGCTTTGGTACCTTCCAGATCCTAAGAAGAGTCCTTTTGCGAAGCCAAGTCCAACTGATTTCAGAGTTGTGTTAACTTGCTCTTCAACCGACTTAAAAAGGTAAGAGAAAGGATTTGCGATTGGTGATATTTTTTCCAGAGCCATGTCTTTCAACACAAGATACTTTTTTTCACCACTTCCTGGGATGTTGAGAGTCTGGAGGTATTTGTCATCTCTGTGATTCGGAAAATCCACTGCCTTCAACCAGCGCCTGCTTTTTAGTTGCATGAATTTTACGTCATATCCAAGCATTACGTTGTCTAAGCCCGGTAAGCATCCCTCGGCAGTCCACTCCACAAAATAGCACTGGACTAGAGGTTGATTTTTGAGCACTTTTCCTCTATCTCTCGAAAAATCTATGCCGGATATTTTACCTGCTTTCTGTGGTGACTCTGCTGAAAAACTCACAAGAACACCTGAAGATGCATCATACTTAGCTCCGTTGACTTCAAATGTTTTGAACTGCTCATGAACGGTGCCACTTTCATAGACAGTTTTCCCATCAGGTAAAGTTGCATTATATAACTTGCTAAAAGGGACCACAAAAGGAACGGGGGTCTCCGCACTCGATGGCCGTACAAGATACGGGCTGCCAAATGGACGTGTTTGGTTCACACATCCTTCAATATCTTTTCCATAACAGATTCGTGCTGGGATCTCATACCACTGTCTTTCTTTGTTGTACAAAGGCGAGCTGAAATTCACCACCACCGTAAATTCTTCATTTTTTGCAATAGTTTCGTGGTTGTGGTCATCAAAAGTCTTTTGTGTCCCTGTCAGAGAGCCGTCGAGTACTTGGTAGACCGTTGGGTAGAGAGGGCTGTTGTAGTGGAAACCGATTCTTGGGCCAGGAACTTGTTCTAGGGCAGAAGGTAAAATATAAATGAGGAAAATATTGATAAAATGCAATCAGTAAGAAATTGAATTAATGTTAACTGATGAATCTAGATCAACAACATACAAGGACAAGTTTTTGTACTCGCTTCAAGCTGCATGAATTCTAAATGGTTTGAAATGTGTGCGTACTTTGCCAAAATAGTGTTTCCAAAACCATAACTCAAAACAAGCTGATAAAAAGTGCTATACACATCGCATGATCTATCATTCTGCAGCAACTGTTTCCAAAATGGGGAAGAGGGGCAGTTCTTGCTTTGACATTCAAAATAAAATTCATACGATGTTGCTCAAGGCTTAATCTTAGACGCAATACGTTTTTAATGATAAACGTTGTTAAGGGGGTCTTACCTATTTATTTACCACTCACGGTTGCTAGGGAAAGGATTTTTAAAAATCTCTAAGAGGTTTTTGTAATGTTTTGGGCTCATGCAAACACACAACACCTCATTTGGGGGTAACTGGGTCTTTATTGCCTATTAGACCATACGCGATCCCCATATGGGGCATAAAATATACACTTAAAAATTGCTGGATACGTTGTGCTGCACGCGGCTTACTTTAGTGACTGGATTACCGTCACACCACACGCTATATATGTCTAAGGCCGCGGGGCACGGCATTTCCGCTTGGTATTTAATTGTGATAAACAAGTCTAGCACTCACTAAACACACAACACCTCATTTGGGGGCAACTGGGTCTTTATTACCTATTAGACCATACACGATCCCCCAAAAAACCCCAAGGAGGTGATGCACTGTCAGTGAGTGAGAGACTTGCTCATCATGTTAATTGCTGTCATCTTATGCTGCAAAGACGTGTCGAGATATCGTTCGTATGCATCTGAGAGCCAGTCTCCCTGTAACTTAATGTAATGTGCCGGAACGCCGCAGCTCAGCGCGAAGGTGGCTCCACCTCGCCTAAATGAATGTCCAGAATACAGGTTGCTATTAAAACCGCACTTATCAAGTGTCTGCTTAAGTTTACTGGTGAATGTCGCAAAGGTTAACACCTTCAAGTTTCCTTTTAAACTGTACATAAACGCAGGACCGAGCAAATGTTTATCAGACGAAGAAATTCCCGCTAGCTTGAAAGTATTCGTTATTGCTGCATGAGGACAGAGAGTAGAACCTGCAATACGCGGTACAGGCACCAATAAGTTCCGGTTGCGATATTGGATAGTCTTAGACCAACGTACGACTAACAGCAGTCCCAATGCAAAAATGCGTATGTCACACGCCCGCAGCGGACTCCGATGGAACGAGCAGATTGGACTTGCGAAAAATAGAAAAGAATGTAATGACGCAGACAGCCCAAAAGGTCGCGTCCAAAGAATTGGTTAATAAGTCAAGCTGTCCATGAAGTTTACGGAGAATGTCTGGCGTGATAGGGAGCTTTTGCATTACGGCGTTGCTATTCGCACCAGTCCCTTTCTGAGCGAGTATAAATAAGAAGACCCACGAGGTGAACCTCGCACTTCACACCAGAAGCCGCTCTTACTGAAAGGTCGTTAAAACCGCTCTCCAAGCTAATATGGAACAAGTTCCCGCTGATAATGTCGCGGCAGCTCAAGCCGCTGAACCACAAATTCAAGAATAGCCGCAAGAGGTATATATATTGCAATATCTAGTTTTGGTTTTAGCGCCGTTTGTTCATGTTGGTTCAGGTTTGATTCAGTATGTTTGCCCCGCAAATGTAATTTTGTTGACTTTTGCTAGCTCTCGCCTCACAAACTTGGCTTGTTGAATGCTTTTATCTCAGTGTTGGCCTCAAAAATGTAATTTTGTCGAATTGTTCTGAGTTTTGCCACTTCTCGCCTCACACACTTAGTTTGTTGAGTGCTTTTATTTCAGTGTTCGCCTCAAAACTGAGTGTAATTTTGTCGAATTGTTCTGAGTTTTGCGGCTCTCGCCTCACAAATTTAGTTTGTAGAGTACTTGTATTTCAATGTTTGCTTCGCGAATAGGATTTTCTCAAGGTGCTCAGAGTTTATTGCCGGCTGTCGCCTCGCAGATTTGAGTTTGTACAGTGCTTTTATTTTGATTTTGCCTCGCAAATTTAATTTGCCGAGTTGCCTTGACCCTCACATAGTGCGTCGATTTTATATCTTAAATTGGACCATTTTCTTTGCCTCATCAGTAAAAGTTTGTCAAGTTTACGGTTCACGGAAAGACACAAAAATCCCGATGTACTGATTTTTAGCATGACGTCACGATCATTGCGCGCCTGCGATTCAGGCAGCGGTAAACAAATTAGTAACCATAGCAACTAATTAAAAGCGGCCGTCCAGCGATGAGCTGCGAAATGGTATACCAAAATAAAGTGAAAAAATTGCTTGTTGTTTTTAACTTTGAATGGGATTTTTCTAATTATTTAGCTCAAATATCTACTTATATGAATGCCAAGGCCAAAGAAAAGGCCTCATCAACAATTTAATTCCAGCAATCAACCACCGAGTCAACGAAAAACAAAGAAATTGCACGAAAATTAATCTCCTACGTCCGTAAATGCTCAGTGCGATCTTTGTTGCTGTTTGACTGTTTCGGCCGAAAACCAGCAATTGAAACTTGATCTTGGCAAACAACTAGAGCTAGCAGACACCTGAAAACTCAGCTATGAAAAAGAGAAAGAAAGAACATCGCAATTGGAAAAAGAAGTAGTCGGACTACAAGAAGAATTACTATGCGTACGAGATAAGTATGTAAGCAAAGTAGCAAACTTAAATTTACGAATTAGAGAGCTTAAAGATGAGGAAGAAACGTTGAAGGCCGATATCAAAAATGAAAAAAGTAAAACAGTACAAAGAGGCCATGAACTTCGTGGGGAAAGGGCAAGACTTACACGAGAAAAAAAGAAGACAAAAAGTGATTAAGTAGAACAAATGTTAATTTTCCAAGTCCAGTCTCGTACGTTTCTTCATCATTTCCTTCGATTTCCGACTCGAAGCAGCTGTGCAAAAATCATTATAGGATTCCAAGGGAACTCGACAGCAACTACATTTTGCTTCCAAGACCAAGACAGGTAAATTTTAAAAAAAATTATCGTTTCATTTTTGGAAATTTTGATTTTTCCTCGCTCAAAATCTGTCTTCAAACAATACAAACGGAGCTTATGGTCGTTTCTTGACCAAATTCGAAAAATCCGAAACGATAAAAACATAGATAATTTCATTAACCTGCATTCTGGTCGTTTAAACTTTAAATATTTTTAAATACAGCATCGCCATTTCGAAAATGAAATCTCGCCATTGCCGCCATTACACAATGCACTTTTGTCCATTCGCTATTTTGACACGTTCGTGACGTCATGCATAAATTAAAATCAAAGTTATCTGATGGTCCGTGAACCGTAAAGTTGCTCTGAGTTTTGTCAGTCTCTCTTCATGCACGTCTGAATAGCGGTAGTTTGATATTTATATGTATTTTGCTGTGGCGCTGTTCATTTTTGTCAGGTTCTTTCATCTCGTATGATTGGATCTCTTCAGACATTGTTTAGATTGATTTTTACACTCGTGCCTTAGTAATATTCTTAGTTTATATAACATCTATCACCGAGCCGTGTCAATGCTGTCTAACATCAAGTTTTAAAACCCATTTATTGAAATCGGCTTTCTTTTTAGTTATGTAAGGCTGTTTCGTACACCCACCCCCCCCCCCCCCCCCCCCCCCATGGCAGTCTGAAAGGAAGCCTAATTCCCTAGTCGGATTTTTGACGCTCAGGCTGCCATCCCCTGGGTTTCTTCTCTCCTCCCAGCCCTCTTACGTATCAGTACCTATTTACTAATTACTGGACAGCTTTCAGTGAACCATCCAAGTTCAACATACCACTTTCCTAAATGGGAAAACACGCCCTCTTTCTTTCCCTTGTTGGTTGAAAGAACTCGGCCGGGCTGGGAAAAACTTGATGGCTCTCCCATTTTTACCCAGGAGATGGCAGCCGGGAATTCTCGCATAAGTGCTTCTTACGTTGCCCAATTGGCAGACGTCATGTCTCATGTTGGATGGCGCAATCCACGGACTGCATCCTATCATATTAAGCTGGCAAACGTCTTTGCTGAACGCTTTAAAAAACTTTGTTACGCTTTTCCACCTTCGTTATCTGCTTAGCTCTTATTTATCGGACTGAGCTTCGGAGCTCAATTGTAATATTGGAAATCAGAATACAATAAGAAACTATTTTGTCTAGTTTCCGTTTTGAGAATTTTACTGGTCCTTGTTGGGGGTAACCTTTCGGACGTCTTAGTGATTGGTACGGTTCCACGGTCGTCATCACTCCCTTTCTTAATAGACGAGCGTGAAAGGGAATGGTGCAAATAGTACATGGAACCGGCCTGTAACCAAAATACAAACAAAACCGGAAATATGCGCGTAACTGTGATTTGTATGTTGCGGCTGTTGACTGTGCGAAGGCATGTTCCCGCTCTGCATCAAGTTGTTGTTCCTGTAAATTTTGGGAAACCAAGTATTTTGTTATCAAAACTAAAAACACCAGGATGTGTTTCATACTAATAATAATAATGATACAATGTTTTCTATAGCGTCAATTCATATACTTTCAACAACGCTTTACAGATGGATATAATTAAGATAAAAGGAGAAAAAATTAAAGTTATTTAGTATTTTGCAGAATCTCAACACTTTTTTTGTAATTGTAGATATTCACTTGACATAATATAACAATATCATTTAGCTTATTAGATTATATATTATACTAAGGGAAAAAAACTACTAACTATTAAAAAACACTAATACCTTAAGAAAACTTGTAAAAATTTAATAAGAACAATTTAAAATATTAATAAAAATTCAAAATTGGACGGATACATTGTAGAAAATGGAAAATTAAGGCATGTTATAAGCACGACTGAAAAGCCAAGTTTTTAGTTCACGTTTGAATGAGGAAATTGTCTTACAGGACCTGATGTTAGGAGGAAGCTTATTCCATAATTCTGGGGCAGCATTTGAAAAAGCCCTCTTACCATATGTTTTGAGGTTAAACGAAGTCTTCGTTAAAAGGTTTGATGAAGAGGATCGCAAGGAACGAGAAGGAATGTAGGGTTTCAGAAGATCAGCGATGTAAGAGGGAGCCGCATCATTTAAGGGCTATCAATAAACAAAATATGAGCGAAATTGATTTTTCACTTTTGCCAATGTTTGATCGATTTTTACAGAAAGATAGTGTATTATTCCGCATCATGTATTGTTATTAATGAGTTATGGAATGACAGCCTCTGGCCTGGGACAAACCCAGACCAGAGCCCGAACAATAATGATGCTCAGGTTTTGTAGTGTCAATCCGGCTTGCTCGAGGGTGGGAGGGTGGGTCAACTGATCGTACTTGGTTAATGGTCGTAACCAAAATGTCACCTCTTAGCGTCCTTTTCCCTTTAGATCATGTCCGTGGGAATGTTCATTAGCAATACACATGGGAATAATTTGCATATTAAAATTCACTTTGAATAGCGAGAAGAGGAACCTGAAAAGCACCGCCACCAGAGGAGGGTGGGTGGGGCAAAACTCGACTTCTCGCGACGCTCCGAACGACGTTATGCAATAAGGCATGTATGTGGAGTTAATTTATACAGCTCCGTGCTAATTACTGAGTTGCTATGGTAGCAAATCAGTCTTAAAATGAGATCCGTTTTTCGGGCGTCAGGTAGACCATAATTTTACACTATTGTAAACAATGTCCAATGTCCAATGAAGTTGCCACACGACATCGAGGATGTATTTATAGTTTTTAGTGTTGTGTTGCTATTAATTCATTCGTTCAGGGTTCGTGAAGTACTAGTTTGTCTGTAGGCCTCTGTAGGCATGTTGCGTACTATAGTCTTTAGGTTATTTAACGCTACGCTTAAACTACTTACAAACACACACACCGTACGTGGTAGACACACACCAAAAGATGTCATTGAGCGATTTTGGAACGGGTTGGTTCACGTACTCAAAGAGAGAAGTCTGAGAATTTATGAGCTATCTTTGAGAATCTATGAGCAAACTACGGTATGAGAATCGTAGAACTAGACAAACTAGTCAAAATAGATTAAGAGAATCTATGAACTACCTAGCTATGATCAAACTAGATCTTACCAGATCTCAGATACAAAAAAATATACTGAGACAAACTACAGAACGAGAGACAAACTACAAAACGAGTGACAAACAAACTTTTGATGAAAGCTGACTCCAAGAACTTGTAGAAGTCAGACGAGCTGATAGTGATCTACAAGAAAGCGAACTGCCAAGACTCCTTGTTGAATATTTCCATTTATGAAAATACAGAAAAAAACAAAAACTGAGGGAAAAACAAATGACCAGTTAAACACATTTTGGCTAAGAGTATTTACGTTGATAAAACGTTTGTTTTGCAGTTAAAAGTTTCGATACTGAAATAGATATGTTTATTTCATCAGCTAGTCCTGAAAGTTATTCTAGTAGGTCAAGTAGAAATATAATATGCGTTGACAAGTCAGTAACGCAACACTAATGTCTTACTAGAATTTAAAATGTTTTTAATAAAGGGGGACTTTGAACCCAAAAGGAACACTTTGGTGTGAAATAATAAAGAGTATATAGGATTGGCGAGTGGGCGAGCTCTTGCACAGGCAACCCAGTGAACGCTCCAAGAGCGTCTAGTTAATTATGCAGTGAGAATAGTGAGTAGTAATCATCTGAAATGATTATCAATTGATGTGACAGCCAAGCTGATTGGGTCTTTATGTTAAGCAGAGGATCAACTTGTCAACTTTTGTTTTTTAAACTGTCTACAGCTATATTTTCAGTTGAAAATGATCAAAAATAACTAAGGATAAATTGGAAATTTATGGACTGAGAAATAAGCATTCTAGGAAAATGTTTTATTAAAAAAATCCAGTCCCCAGATGGTGGGAGCATTTGTAGGATCCCCAGGGTCAAGGGAATTTGCTATTATTTCACAAATCCACACTTTTTCCCAGGATGGAGGGGGGGGGGGGGGGGGGGGGTACATTCACTCGTGCACTTGAACTATTTCAATCATTAATACCCAGATTGATAATAAACGCAATAATTAACAACCAAATAACGGTTTTTCCAAAACTAGTTTGTAATTGAAACAATTTTAATTGACGTACGTTAAACATCAAGTTAACAGTGCTTCAAGGTCATTTGAGAATGATGATAACACACCTCAATATAAATCAGCTGATAAGCTTAGAGAGAAAATATAGATAAACAAAGAGAAACAAGTCATATGTAAGCCATTCAGTTTTATTTTGTTTGATACTACAGATAAGTAGCAAACAGTAAACGAAAGTTACATATTTTAGCTTGAAAGCCAGCTTTCATTTACACAAAGCATTAAACTTTTCGAGTTGAAAACTCACACAAAACTTAAGCTCAGAGACGTAAATTTTCGAAAATATACCTGAAAATGCCTGAAGTATTCCACAGAGTACTGTCTAGCATCCTCTGGCAAGTAAAAAGGGAGATATTTGGATTATTACGGCTAAAATTTTTCATCGATTTTTTTTATCTAATCCGCCATATATTGAAATTAATATATTCAGCAGAGCCTTCGGGAAATTTAGTCAGCTGTCTTTATGAGAGAAGCATTTCCAAACAAAAATGTTCTGAGCACCAAATAGAATCATCCAATCACGAATCAGCTTTTATCATTATTTACCTGAGATCTTCGCGCATGTGCTGCTATTTGGACCAATCAGCATCGAGCAAAAAACGGCCGTTACCAGAGCCTCTTCGGGAGAGGGACGAGACCGAGGAGCTCTGGGTACGAGACTGAATTCAACGATTCCTGTTTATCGTCGCTATCTTGATGTTAATTTCTTTGAACTAAATATTTTTGTAAAATTTAAGTCAAGTAGAATATTTTATGTGAATTTCATAATAATCGAACTATTTTAATAGCCAATGGTATCAGTGATTAAAATAAAAATAAAATCTATTATGCATAAATCTAACAAATTCCCGATGGTTTAGAGTGGTGTGTCCTTTTATTTACCACGATATGACGTCAAAAGTTGGTCAAAATGTTATGTAATCACGAGTCGTAGCCGAGAATCAACATTAATGTTTTAAGAATCGAAAACATATCTATGAAATTAAACCGGACACTTAAAACATTTCTATGGATTTTAAGATGATAAAATAATAGGCGCTTTACGCGGGTGATTCTATATGCCAGCGCTGAATGATGATCATCACTAAGGTCAATGTCACGAACGTACACTCTGTCTAATTTCTACAATACCCTCCACAAAAACTACGTTCACCGTAGTAGTAGTACCGCGACCTTTCAAGGCTAGCTGATGAAATACACATTACTGTTTCAATATCGAAACTGTTCACTGCAAAAACAAACGTTTTATCGATGTAATACCATGACCTCCTCAGAGTTCATTGTTTTTGGAGGGACGTTTACAGTCAGACTAAGAAAACCATGAACACCTTAAATATGTCTGGAATATTCGCGCATGCTCAGTTTTAATTATTGTGCTAACAATAAACATTCCTCAGCGTTCCCCAGAGTAGGGAGTCATCAATGCTCTTTCAACGAAATCTCTTTTAATTATTATATATTAAAATATATTCTGATTTAAAGCTCATTTAGATCTTAATTCTTGATGTTTTCCTCGGAAATCATGGTATTTCAAACTAATATCCCTCATATGTTGCAATGGTATTGTTATAATAAATGCTCTTAGCCAAAATGTGTTTAACTGGTCATTTGTTTTTCCCTCAGTTTTTGTTTTCTGTATTTTCATA
This sequence comes from Anthopleura sola, assembly GCA_023349425.1. Classification (NCBI taxonomy): domain Eukaryota; kingdom Metazoa; phylum Cnidaria; class Anthozoa; order Actiniaria; family Actiniidae; genus Anthopleura; species Anthopleura sola. The sequence continues at coordinate 5,620,138 of JALHLI010000001.1, forward strand.
AATGGAAATATTCATCAAGGAGTCTTGGCAGTTCGCTTTCTTGTAGATCACTATCAGCTCGTCTGATTTCTACAAGTTCTACAAGAGTCAGCTTTCATCAAAGCTTTGTTTGTCACTCGTTTTGAAGTTTGTCTCAGTATGTTTTTTTTTTTTTTGTATCTGAGATCTGGTTTGATCATAGCTAGATAGTTCATAGTCTATATTTTCACTAGTTTGTCTAGTTCTACGATTCTCATACCGTAGTTTGCTCATAGCCTCTCAAAGATAGCTCGTAGATACTCAGACTTCTAGATCTCTCTTTTAGTACGTAGACCAACCTTCTGTACACATTGGGCGATAGGCCATTTCGAAGCACTTCGAAAATGTCTTATTCGGCGTATTACAAAGAATGGTCTGAACCCAGGTGTATTCGGCGTACCGAAATCAAAATTCTTTATTAGTATTTCCAAGAGAATAGCTCATATTCTTGGCATTCTTGTATTCAAAAATGAACTACCTTTGTTTAGATAAGTTAAACATTTCTCTCGAGCGCTGTTCCTTCGCCTGACCGAACGGCCACAAGGGCCCATTTGCGACACTTAAGAATCTAAAAACTAATGTCTATTATTAATATATAACCCATAATGAATCTTATTTTTCCCTTGTGAGTTTTTGGCTTTTGTATATATACATTAACTTAAAAAAATACATTGCGAATGTTGGCAATTAAAAAAGCGCTTATAAGCAGAATTTTAACAACGAAGGAAAATGAAACAGTGATGATGACAAAAGGCACAACTTACCGCTGAAAGAGAAGATAAGATGACAAAAAGTCAGTAAGAGAAGAAGCAATTCAGCTGTGGCAATGGATAGTCGAAACATCTTTCCCTAAATGTTCAGTAGAGAGCGACTCCAGAGAAAATTTATCTGTTTTCGTATAGTTCAGAAACTGGTTTTCCAAGAAATCTTGGCATTGCATTCGAGCACAGGTAGCCCAAGCTATGGTTCTGAATATATATAGAGAGAATGTATGGCAGATCAAAACATTTCTATAGAATAAAATAGATTTCATATTTTATTTTTTCTTTACCGGTATATCAATGTTTTATTGCATGTTTTGTGGTTTTCTGACGGTTTGGTTGCACTTTAAAGCGATTTTAGGAAATTTTATCTCAAATTATATAAAGTTATAGAAAGTTATAGAAAGTTAGTGTGTCTTGAAGATTTTCTGTGTTAAAGCTTTTGTAATCTTCCCAAACCTCATATCATTCCTTTTAAAGTGTCCTCGATCGAGTTCTGTTTGAAAGCAGCGTTATTATGAACGAGCTGCTAAGTTCTTCTCTTCGTCATTTTCATCAGTTTTGTATATATATTTTAGTTAAGAGTTAACTGTTTGAGTAGTGCATGCATTGAATTTGTGTAATTTTTTTTTTTTTTTTTTTTTTTTTTTGCATTTTATTATATACATTTAAAAATATTCGCAAAAAGATCGTGTTACATTGATTCAGATAAGAGTAAAAGGTGACAATAAAATTGAGAAAAAATCGACTTTAAATTTTTTTAATTCAAGGTCAAGATAATAAAATAATCCATAAAAAAATGCACTAGAACATTATTTTTTCGTGTGTGTCTTTGTTTTTCCCTATTATATGGTATCTATTAATTGGTGTTATTTGCATAAACACTTTTAAAAGTACAAACAAAGTCCCATTGCCAGAAATATTGGACATTGTCAGCGGTGTTACGCATGAATGAAAATGAAGTGGTTTTCTAGAGGAAAATTATAACTACATGATTTCCAAGCACATATTTATATTCAACTATGATGTAAGTAAAACAATTCTTGCCAAAAAATAGTTACTTGACAATCAAAAGAACAACTATTATTTTCTTGTTGATAAGCCTCACCACAGGAAGCCCATGAAGGACAAGAAACAAGTTTCAAACGTAAATCGTTACTTTAAGCTTCCTTATTGTATCTCAGCAGTCAATAGGAGCTTGTAAAAACAAAATGGCGATATTTAAGGGTTTTTGAAGCTGTTTGGAGCAGTCCTCTGTGGTTTCTTGTCATTTTTAACTGAAAACTACGAGCTAACAACGCGTCGAATCACTTAAAATTTAACCTAACTTCAAGCTTCTTGGGAACCAACATTCTGAAGGCATGCTGTTTATTTTGAGCGGTTTTGGAATTATTAAACACTCGTTTGGTGATATCGAGGAGGAGGTCTTTTACTTATAAATTTTTTCGACTTCAAATAAGACGATTTTGGGGTCAAGTGTGGCCAGATTTATAGACGATGTATGGAATCTAGAGCTTTCGAAGCCTTTCAAAGGCAAGTAGTCCGGGAACCAATACGTCGCATGATTCAATGATCATTTTACGCTTATTTAGTAGCTTGTAGGGTGGGTTGTTTATCGCGATGTGGAGCTCAGAGGAATTAAAACCCTATTCGCCGTAAATAGAGGAAGCTCTATATTCCCCATACATTTCCTATAAGACTCGGCGGCTATTTTGTAAGCTGAAACGCATCATTGCGCATGTATGAGCAGGCTCATGTCCCATATTTCTGGCAATGCTTAACATTTAAGAGCAATCCATTGTTACTGGAATTTGTACTGACCTCCTGGTTTTTGACTCCTGCATAATAAAATGTATCAGGTATAGTTCAATTTCTTAATGAATTACCTCTTTTACTAACCTGGTATTCTTACTCTACGGGTTATCATTTACCTTTTTAACCCAATATAAACAGCTGTTGTTAATAACATACCTGGTCAACAATGTGTGGATTTGTATTTTCACATAAGGGCAGTAATAAAGGATTATTAACCGAGCGCGAGGTCTGTACGGGAAAATATCAGACCGAGGTCTTGACAGTACGGACCGAGCGCAGCGAGGTCCGTACAAAAAAGACCGAGGTCTGATATTTTCTCGTAAAGACCGAGCAAGCGAGGTTAATAAATCGTTTATTATATGGCTGGTTTTTTTTTTAGCTGCGTCGATAAAAAAACACGCGAACTTCCGATATCGAGCGAATATCGATAGGCCAGGTATCGATCGTTTCCAACTAGCAAAACACATAAAGTCAAACTGCCAAATCTTGCGTTTATTACATCAGGAAACTGCTATTTTTTTACACAAAGAACTTTAAAGACCCTTCAGACCGATGTCACAGAAGTTCAAGCACTGATTTTAAATGTTTTTAAGTTGTTTTTTTTTAAACAATCGTAATAGAACTAAGCTCATTCATCGAAGTGGAACAAACTAAACAAGAACTTGTTTAACAGAGGAGCTGTGTTTTCATATTGTTGGTTTTCAATAATGTAGTCAAAGATGGATCAAGAAATATTTTTTTCTTATTTTTGCAATGCGAAAAATACGTTTAATCGAAGTCATGTCTGTCTTAAAGTGAACAAAAACAATTTTTCGACTTTAGCGACTTGTTAAAGAAGATTTAGCGAGGGAAAGCGAGGGAAGATTCTTAATTTTACGATGAAGTTTCGTGACTGAAACTTCAGTGAGAGAAAAAGTGGCCTGTAGACCAGAAAAAACTGATTATACTGCAAGAATGATATTTCAGTTCCGTAGAAAAACACTTCATAGAAGGTAAATTCATTAATTTTAATTAATATTTCGTAAAAAAATCGACAAGAAATGTGTAAACTAGCTGGAGAAACTCTCAGACAAGCCAAGGACGTTGGTTCGCCAAACATTGTCAGAAAAACTTGGATAGTTTGTCGTTTTTACTGCATTCTAGATTTTTATCATCTTTTTCTTCTTTTTCATCTTTTAATTGTGAACCAAAAACCGATATTTGAAGCTTTGATTTTTTGTTTTTGATCCAATTTCAAGAAAAAAGGCTAAGACTTAGTAAAAAGACTTGGTTCTTTGACAAAAAATATATTTGACGGCCAGCGAACCTAAGTCAAAACAAGATTTTGATGTCCACTTCGAGCTCGTCAGGGTAGTAAAATTTGCTCGGAGAATGGTCCTCTTCGTAGCTCATCATTTCTTTGTTCGCTTTTTGTTTTATTTTGCTTATAAATTTCTTGTTTAACGGGAAAAAATGTCAAATTTCGCGACGTGAAAATTGTAAGCAAACTCGCAAATTTGATATGCGATCCGGACCGATTGTCATGGTAACGGTCTGAGATGGGAAAATCTCAGACCGGAAATCAGCCAATCAGAGCGCGCGTACTATCGTAGCCATATAATAAAGTCAAAGCATTTTTAAATATATTGGTCTTACTCAATTTCTATTCAATAACATCTACCTTATGGGATTTGAATATAACAAATGAACAAATGCTTTTGTTGTACTGCAGTCTGAATGCCTACAATGGATTCCCATCATTTTGGTTTTCAATACTATATTTTGAAATCACTTTGGTCTCTCCATATCACATTGCTTTTTCCATTTTTTGATCACTTCCCTCATAACAGACCTTTTCCAAAAACACTTGACAGATCACAGAACAATAGATTCAAGGCGAGGCTGGAGTAGACAAATGCAGTAAATGTATGGATTTGAAAACTCCAGTCTGGACTTGAATTTTTTGTTCTGTGGTCAGTCAAGCGAATTCAGGAGAGGTCTATTGGTGACTATTTTGGAAATGAAAATTATACACACATGCCATCATTACTGGACAAGCTCTCTTTTCTATATTGCACATGGTTTGGCATTTAGCTATCCACAAACTGCTATTTACAAGCTGTGAATTTCCACCATCCTGGAGCCCTTTTGGGATTACTAATGCCTTATAATTGCCAATATAAAGTCAACACAAAATTAATAGGTATTACAGGTTTTTTTCATATTACATTTGCACCATATGCTGCTGTGTCAGACTTAAGAGCAAAAAGAAATAACAAATTAACTATAAACAATTCCTTTTCTCATTACTGGGTTGCTATGGTAGCAAACCAGTCTTAAAATGAGATCCGTTTTTCGGGCGTCAGGTAAACCATAATTTCACACGTCATGATTGGTCGAGAACTTGTAAACAATGTCCAATGTCCAATGAAGTTGCCACACAAAATCGAGGACGATGTATTTATAGTTTTTGTATAGTGTTGTGTCACCATTAATTCATTTGTTCAGGGTTCGTGAAATACTAGTTTGTCTGTAGGCATGTTGCGTACTTTTGTCTTTAGGTTTTTTAACGCTACGCTTAAACTACTTACAAACACACGCCGTACGTGGTAGACACACACTAAAATATGTTATTGAGCGATTTTGGAACGGGTTGGTCCACATACTCAAAGAGAGAAGTCTGAGAATCTATGAGCTATCTTTGAGAATCTATGAGCAAACTACGGTATGAGAATCGTAGAACTAGACAAACTACAGAACGAGAGACAAACTACAAAACGAGTGACAAACAAAGCTTTGATAAAAGCTGACTCCAAGAACTTGTAGAAGTCAGACGAGCTGATAGTGATCTACAAGAAAGCGAACTGCCAAGACTCCTTGTTGAATATTTTCATTTATGAAAATACAGAAAACAAAAACCAGAAAAATGACCAGTTAAACACATTTTGGCTAAGAGTATTTACATTGATAAAACGTTTGTTTTGCAGCGAACAGTTTCGATACTGAAATAGATATGTTTATTTCATCAGCTAGTCTTGAAAGGTACTCTAGTAGGTCAAGTAGAAATATAATATGCGTTGACAAGTCAGTAACGCAACACTAAAGTCTTACTAGAATTTAAAATGTCTTTTAATGTTTATGGTCACATATTTTTCTCTTACAATCTCCCACCCCACCCATCTGTTATACATCACGACGACTTGCCCTTGGTTATAATACATAATCTCCTTTTACATTTATTTATGTATTAAACAGTGTGGATGCGCTCAAAATACACCTGCATTCAATATATATCATTTTTGACTGCCAAATCAATTCCTATCCATTCCATGGTTGCAAATATATATACTAGATACTCTCTATAATGTAGCCCGAGTTCGCACTCCTAGAGTGTCTAGTTATAGGAGCTCCGCTTTTAGGCAGTGCCTAAATCTATATATTATAAAATATTCTGCTTTGATTGAAGTTTATAAAATGTAAAATTTAAGGAAATTAACGTTAAGATAGTGGCGATAAACAATATTATTTGAATTCCGCTGAGCCTAAATTCTAAGCCTAAGCCTAAAAGTGCTTCGCAAGCGAAATTTAAACGAAGGGAAATAAAACTATAAATATGCTTGTTCCTTTAAGCAAAAATGCTTATATCTGTAAAATCTTTCACGTACTGTATACACAACTGTAGACTTAATGAAAACTAGTTTCGTTTATTCAACCTCTTCAGTTCATTAATTTTACAGTTGACTTATTAGAAATACGTAGACAAACACAAAGATGCTCGCGCACCTTATTCGATTATAGCGCGCGGAATGGTGATATAGTTCGTTCTTAGTGTTCATTTTAGGTTTTTCCTTGTTGATTCTAACTGCTTCGCTAACTTGTCTAAGCAAGGAATCTTTCTGAAACAATTCTGTTACATCGCATGTGTACTGTAGTTGGGTATAATCCCTTTGTGTATTTCTTTCGCATGTTTCCACAGAACTGAGCTTTCCTTCCTATAATCCATTTCGCGTAGATGTTCTTTGCCTCTAGTGTAGACGTTCCTTGGTGTCTCTCCTATGTATATTTGACTGCATTCAGGGCACTTTATTTTATACACGGCGTTAGTGGCTTTACAGAGGCCTTTTCCTTCCGTTCTGCAAACAATACAATCATCCCGGGTACATTTCCTCTCTTTGAATGGATCAGATCTTTGCAACATTCTTTTGACACTTGTACCTGCTTTCTCAACAATCTTTATCTTCACTTCTGAATCCTTCACATCTCTTTCTAACCTTCTCTTCAATTCTGATTTAGGGGTAGCTGGTACAAATATGACACTATTGTATCCACCCTTCCTGTACCAGTTTGTCCTTCTAAGTTGTTTCTGTTGCTCCCTCTCCCTTCTTCTCCATTCTTTCGTTCCATACATAGGTTCTTCTCCTGCTTGATCTCTAGATATCATTCCTTTGTAAGCTTTCAACACTGAGTCGACAACCTCATGTCTGAACTTTTTGCTGTATCCAGAATATTGCATTCTCATGGTCATCACATTCACGTGTTCAGCAGTTTGCTCCCACAGCAACTCTAGGCTGCAGTTCTTTAATACACGCAATACTTCTTGTGTTAGTATAGTCCGTTTAGCAGACCATGATAAAGCTGATCTCGCATTGATGACAGACTTAGATGATACCTCTTTGGAATAGAACTCATGTAAAATACAGTTGTACCTTACTCCTTCTCTTTCGATGTCATTCTCTCTTTCTTCAATCCATACTTTCAAATCCAGTATAGGTAGTTTGTTGTCTTTATGATTAGAAGGGTAGTCCACTGTAATTTCAATCGATTTGTGTATAGAATTTCCGATTGCTTGTAAAAGACGCATGGATCTTTCATCGGGGTTCCTCTGTCTATCTTTTTCTTTCTCATTCTCGACGACAGACAGTTTTCCATCTATCTATCTATCTATCTATCTATCTATCTATCTATCTATCTAAAAATATTGCTAAAAGGAAATAAAACTGAAAACTGAAATAAAAATAAAAATGAAAATGATAGGCACCACTTATCACTGAAAGAGAAGATAAAATGACAAGAAACCAATAAGAGAAAAACCATTCCAGGTGATTTGAAATCTAGGCGCGCAATGCATTGTTTGTCATAGCGAAAATTTCCAAGTGTTTTCTTTTATCTCTTGTCAAAATGAAATATTTTCCACCATCAACGACGAAATATGCTTTTTCTAAAAGGTATTTGATGAATCTTTCCAACGATGAGTTTTCTTTTCTTTATTTTCGAGCAAAAGCTGTTGTAAATCGAGCCGAAAACCTAGAACTAGGAAACATTGACCTACGAACAAAATGTCCGCTGATTGGCTAATTCGCTCGGCCTGAGAGAAGCGAGATCACCTGGTTGCAGCGGTGACAATGGAATTCTGTGATATTTGAAACATATTTTACAGAAATGATTATATCCACTGCGTAGTTCAAAAAACTAAAAATGCTGTAATATTGCAGCGTCCGAGCGGGGACTGTGGAAAAGTCTTGCCCGATGCTAGGGAATGTAACGGTAGAATGGTAGCGTTTCTCTGATTGGCTGATACATCTAGTGTTCTAAACTCCTCTCTAATTGATTGACCAGTGAGTCCTTCTTATTTTGAAAGAAATTTATTGTTTACTAACAGTACTAGTATTTTTTCAACGGAAAGCACGATGGATTGTTGTCGAAAGAAAGTTTTTATTAAAGCTAGCACGTCAACATTGGTAAATCTAAGCAGATACAATGGCTTGGAACAAACAAAGCAATCGTATAGAACTGTATAAGAGGGATATCCTGGGTCATTTCAAATCGATGATTACGAGTTTGACGTTGAATGTTTACCACCTAAAATCACATCAAGCAAGTCCTGGACACACAAGGTAAAATTATAGAAAATAAATAAACCACTCTCAGAACTATATGCTTATCGTGCTTTTTATGACCCTTTTATACTAAACCGATAAGAAATATAAAATGAAATCAGTGAGGGCGGCTAATCCTAAAATCCCGAGATTTAACAAAAAATCGTCCGAAAAGCTGAAAAGAATAAAAATAAAAACAACTTCAAAGTATTTGAAAAAATTTTCTAAAGCAAAAAAATTGATACTAGTTGAAAATAAAGGTAGCCAGCTTGGGCTTCCTGTGGTACATTTCGGTTCTCAAGGCATGTTGGGTCCAAGATTCCTGAACCCAGAAACCCTTTCGGCATTGTACCGTTACAGTCCCATAGCGTGAGAGTGCAGCGGCCGAGCGGGGACTGTGGAAGAGTCTAGCCCGATGCTCGACCCCAGACCCCTCCCCAATCTTTCTTTGCGAACGCCCACTGGCTGTGAAGCCAAGTTATTGTGTTCGAGGTCACGCACTGGTTTATTTAGAGGGGGGGGGGGGGGTTGGGGGTGACACTGTGGACTGTTTTAAGTCTAAACTCAAAACTTTCTTGTTTAATTTAGCTTTTAAGGTAATTCCGTAGTTTTGCACTGCGCACGTGCTACTGCGCACGATTTTAGCCAGCGCGAGCTCGTGCACATTGGCTATTATTACGATTTCAAGATGGCGGCCGGCTGGTAAAAACGGTTTGTTAAAAATACACAAAATACAGAAAACAAACCAAAACAACCAGGAAATTATCAATCGAAGGTATCTGGCATTGAGAGTTTTGTATAAATTTAGAAAGATATCACATTCTTTTATATATTTTTTTGTGTGTAAACTCTACCTAGTCCTTTCTAGATCACTACATTTCGAGGACAAAATTCGTATTTTTTATTTCAGTAAATCAATAAGGAATAGGTTCACCATAATATATCTTAATTTAAACAAAATTCCATGTCCAATTTTCGAGATATTCTCAAAAACATACTGCGGAAAACTGTTTCCAGATCGATATTAGGGAGAACATCGAAGTTGAAAAGTCCCTGTTTTTTACAACGACTGCATTTTCTGGAAAATTTTCGGCATCCAACTGTTGCTTTGCTTCAAAAAAGAAAGAATAACGAAAATATTTTAATGTTAGCAATGACTTCCTGAAAGTGGTGGGGCCTTTTGTTCGATTATCATGATCCGAAAATTTCTTTCGCACGACCCCAAAAATGCCATAAATTGCCGTCATCTAGCGCCAAAACGAGCACAGTGACCCCACTTTTTTATTTCATTTTTGGAATAAGTAGCATTAATTTAATGACTGTGTGAAGTTTTATTAAAATTCTGTGTTCGGATCTATTACTACGGAATTACCTTAAGTAGTGTTTATTAGTTTTCTAGATAATCTACATATATAAATGCTACGAATATTACAAATAGTTTTTTATCTCAGAACCATTGCATTAACGTTGGAACTCTTCTTAATCTATTTTATATTTTTATGTATTATTTCTATTTTAATAGGCCGAATGTAAAACACAGGCTCCGCGCGGGCACGCGGCACTAAAGCGAGGCTTAAAATGGGAAATGTAAACAAACGCGGACGCCAGGTCGATTTACATATTGTATCCTTCGTCTGTTTTCAAGTTTTTTCTCTCGTTTTACGCAGCTTTTTAAGAGCGTATGTCTGTAACGGCCGAGAAACTCAAGACAGTTGCTTAAAATCAAAGTTGGTTTTATTTCACCAAAAGAACCTTCCTAGATAGGTTTTTCAGAAAAAATGATTTAAAAGTCCAAGCGCGATTTTATTTTTGCGAAAATTACGAAAGTTTGAAAAATCGATTAAAATTTTTATTTTTCCTAATTAATATGCACGAATTGAGAGTCAAATTCAATAATTAATAGACGGCGTGGAAAGCAACCAATTCAAACCATATTTCGCATGAAAGTAAGTTGACATTATATCTTTAATATGTATTATTCGTATTTTTACCAACTTTGTTCTTGACACTTATATTTAGCCTCATAAAACCCTCATTATCTTGTGGTCAGTTGACGGTCAAATTTTAGACGAAATTTAGACTCCAATATCTCTGCTGGTACCTAACGAATCGACAAAAGAGCTAGATCACCTTAAAGAACAACTATTCTTGTGTCCTTAGAACAAATCTGAACTTCTACAAATAAAACGCCAACCCGCGAGCGATTTTTATTGGGAGGTGTTCGAGCACGAAATGCGACTAACTAATTAAAAGCGCCGTCATGAATATGCAAATTACGAGAGAGAAAAAGGAACCCGTTCTGTTATATATTTGGTCACGAAACTGTTTTTGTAGAGTAAAATATATTTTTAAGCTTATAAATCGTAATTGAATAAAAGAATGACTCAAAATAACAATAACAATGCTACAAGGAAAATAAATGTCACGCAACAGGTCAAGAATAATTGGCATATCAGCGGAAGTAACGTTTTCTAGCATTCAATGCGTAAACTTGCAACATTTCACGCTCTAAATCTAGTAATTTCTGTGTTGAGAGATATTTCAAATCACGAAAAAATGTTGTGTCAGTTTAATTGAGTTTTTCTGTAAAAGTTGTTGCATTGCCGATGTCAGTTGCTGTGCAGATTTTCTATATCAAACTGACTCGATCAAACTTAGATACTCTACTGAAATATATTACCATGACCTACTTACCATTCACTGGGTCTATATACAATTCACCTGTACTCAAATCTTTTATATATGTGGTAAATTTGATGCAACACGTTCAAACAATATAATTCTGAACAGGACGAACCGCACAAATCAGACGATTGAGTCTGATAAATAAAAAACGGAATAAATTAGCGCGAAGTTGATCATTATCTTATATAATTCTTAGACCCGGGAGGGAGACGGGGTGGGGGGGGGGGGGGATACCAATGTCCGATTCTCCCCACCCCCTCCCCCCATGATACAAAATAAATGAGTTATATACAATATACGAATAACTGAAACAACACGTATACAGGCCCTAAGGGGAGAGGGAGGGGTATTCCCCCTCTCCTTTCCTTTCAATACCCCCTTCCCCCTCCCCTAAGGGCCGGCTACGCAGGCTACACGTATAGCTTTAGTTCTGCTTAGTGCTTAGTGCTAATTATATAAGATAACTTTAGTGTTTTTAATTGGCGACTATTCTTTCATCCCTCAGTCTGGTGACAGCTACAGCTTTTGACGGCTTCATTTAGTAACTTCAAATATGGAGCCTTTGCTCTTTCGGGCTTTTTTGGAACTTGAAGTCCAAGACTCTCGCTCATGACTTGTAACATTCCAAGTTTTAGATTTTTTAAGGCATTCTTTCCTACCAGGGCACAAATGTTGTACTGGCCATAGGCAATGGGGTGCTGAAGGCCGATGGATTCCATTGCACTGTTTCTTGCTCTCGTAAAGTTAGCATCTTCTTCAATGGCCACAAGGTCGAATTCAGTGGCTGTTTGGTTTCTGAGCTTTGCCGCGAGTCGGGAAAAATAAGAAGCAATCTGTTTAGAACTTAAGAACTCTGACATTTGAAAAAGCCTTTCGTCATCAGAACCACGAACACGTCTCATATCTTGGGCTACAATACTGGCATCGACCTTTCTTCCAGTTGATTGACCTATCTCGAATTTGGCCAAGAGGTAATCGGTTTGTTTCTTGCTGAAACGGTATGCTTTCTTGGATGCTCTAAGGGCCCAACCTTGAGTAAGAGGACTAGCACTATTGTCGCCATGCTGACATGTTTTGCTTGCTTGCAAAGTTGGTATTACACCAGCACCTTCTTCTAACGAACTCTTGTAGCCCATCTTTGCCAGATCTAAAAGTGTGTACTTCTCCAACGTCCTCGTACATTTGTCAGATGTCAGGTGATTCTCCAAATTCCCAAGTCTCTGGAAGACACGTACACACCCATCGTGGGGACAAGTATAGACCGCTTGGTTGGTACTCTGATCATTTTCTTCAGTACTTTTCTCTGCAGCCTGGTCTTTTTCATGCCGTGTCTTGCGCTGTTCTTGAGAAAGGGATTTGAAACTGCCCGATGAAAAGGTCGACTCCAACCAGTTGTACTGATTAGACTCTAAAATGAAAATAAACAAAGAAAGGAATGAATGAATGGATGAATGGATGAATGGATGAATGGATGAATGGATGAATGGATGAATGGATGAATGGATGAATGGATGAATGGATGAATGGATGAATGGATGAATGGATGAATGGATGAATGGATGAATGGATGAATGGATGAATGGATGAATGGATGAATGGATGAATGGATGAATGGATGAATGGATGAATGGATGAATGGATGAATGGATGAATGGATGAATGGATGAATGGATGAATGGATGAATGGATGAATGGATGAATGGATGAATGGATGAATGGATGAATGGATGAATGGATGAATGGATGAATGGATGAATGGATGAATGGATGAATGGATGAATGGATGAATGGATGAATGGATGAATGGATGAATGGATGAATGGATGAATGGATGAATGGATGAATGGATGAATGGATGAATGGATGAATGGATGAATGGATGAATGGATGAATGGATGAATGGATGAATGGATGAATGGATGAATGGATGAATGGATGAATGGATGAATGGATGAATGGATGAATGGATGAATGGATGAATGGATGAATGGATGAATGGATGAATGGATGAATGGATGAATGGATGAATGGATGAATGGATGAATGGATGAATGGATGAATGGATGAATGGATGAATGGATGAATGGATGAATGGATGAATGGATGAATGGATGAATGGATGAATGGATGAATGGATGAATGGATGAATGGATGAATGGATGAATGGATGAATGGATGAATGGATGAATGGATGAATGGATGAATGGATGAATGGATGAATGGATGAATGGATGAATGGATGAATGGATGAATGGATGAATGGATGAATGGATGAATGGATGAATGGATGAATGGATGAATGGATGAATGGATGAATGGATGAATGGATGAATGGATGAATGGATGAATGGATGAATGGATGAATGGATGAATGGATGAATGGATGAATGGATGAATGGATGAATAAATGAATAAATGAATGGATGAATGAATGAATGAATGAATATATGAATGGATGAATGGACGATTCTATGAATGATTGAATGAATGAACGAACGAACGAACGAACGAACGAACGAACGAACGAACGAACGAACGAACGAACGAACGAACGAACGAACGAACGAACGAACGAACGAACGAACGAACGAACGAACGAACGAACGAACGAACGAACGAACGAACGAACGAACGAACGAACGAACGAACGAACGAACGAACGAACGAACGAACGAACGAACGAACGAACGAACGAACGAACGAACGAACGAACGAACGAACGAACGAACGAACGAACGAACGAACGAACGAACGAACGAACGAACGAACGAACGAACGAACGAACGAACGAACGAACGAACGAACGAACGAACGAACGAACGAACGAACGAACGAACGAACGAACGAACGAACGAACAAACGAACGAATGCATGAACGAATGAAGAATGAATAAACAAATGAATAAAAGAATGCATGAATGATAAATTAATTTAACGAATAAAAGACATGGAAGCATTTAATATACCTGCTGATTGATTTTCCGTTTTAATAACTTTCCCTTTGCCCATTCCATAGGCACGCCAGACTTTGATTTTACCGGCAGGCATGAATTCGAAGTTGTTCAGCTTACTGATACCTGGTAATTTCTCAGTACACTCACGTGTGTTTCCAATGGAATCCATAGAAACTACGCGCACGCCATTTATACCTCCATATGAGAGAAGGGCCTTTTCGAGTTGTTTTGCAGTAAGAACATCGTTGCCTTCGTTTATATAAGCACGGATGTGGCTTTTGCATGTTGCTGCCAGGCGATCTGCCGCTCCCTTGCCACCTTGGGGATCACTGAAATCAAGGCGGGCTATTTTCACTCCAGATGACTTCGCTATATTGGGGCAGGACAGGATTGTTGTCGCGGAGTGATAACAACCTGCGTTGTCTTGTCGAAAGTAGGCTTTTGTGATTTCGGGATATTCTCGCTTCAAGGCTCGAAGGACATCCTCCATTAGGGTAACCACTGCTGGGCTGTCTTGACTACAAGATTGAATAATGTGTACGAAACCCTGCCACTGTAGTTGGCCATTTTGCCTCCTGTACACAACACATATGTGCCAGGAAATACCACGCTTGCCAAACCAGTCTTGCTGGGATTCTCTATACCTCTGGGGCAAGAACTTCATGGCCCAATCACTGACAATTAATACCGTCTTGTCATCAAGAAGCTTAAGAATATCGAGTCGAGCTTGATCCTGTCTTGAAGACCTGAGAATGTGGCATTTCCATGACTGAATGGCTAGTAGGGCTGATTTTACAGTGTAGTGCACTTCATCTCGCTCATCAACAGAGGGGAACTTGACAGTTTGGAAGCATCCTTCGATGTCTTTCAAAGTTTGGTCAAGGGCTAACAGACAGAACAGACAGCATCATGTTCGTGATTACATTTCTTCTTGAAGTAAGTGTCGCCATTGTCACTAAGGGAAAAGACTAAACAGTGATCTGCAACTTCATCAGCATTGTCAAGATGTACCTGTAGAAAAAAATAAAAAAACAAATTATGATGAATCCTGGGTAAACTGTAATCAATAATGCTGATGTACCTTATAATCCCCTTTCAAGTAAAGTCTGGCTGCCTTTAGGTTCTCTGTTGTTTTTACCTCCCATTCTCTGTCAGCAACACCATATTCAACAAGCTTGGGAACAAGCGCCAATAGCTCGTCAAACGCACCTGATCCATCTGCAGCAAAGTAATCGAGGCCTTGAAGTGATTTCCTGACTGAAGCACTGCACTCTGACAGTATGCGAACCATTGTACTCTCGCTGAAAGGATGGAAATCTGTTTCTTCGCAGTATCTACTATACTGTTGTACAATGCGTCGTGGTATCATTGTGCGTATCACGTTAGGTACTTCTAAGATTTTGCCAGATGAGAGCTTGAGGTGCTTTTGGCCAAAAGGAAGGTCTTGAACCAAATGCGGGCTGGTTATAAATGATAAGAAGTGGTCGAGTTGTTTTGGATCTATTCTGATGCGAGCGGACCTTTGAACCGACGATGTAGATTTGCTGCTGTGTACCTGTACTTTGTAAGACCAGGAATAAAGGATGATATCACAGCATAGCTTGCTAAACCAGTCATTATAGATAGGACTTGTTTCCGGGTATCCCAGCTCGACGCATTCTTGTACGATTCAGCTAAAGCATCTAAATAACGTTGGTCAGCCATTGTAACTTCATTTACACCAAGAAGCCTATTAATTGTGGAAGATGACGATACAGCCTGCCAAATCGGTCCAGCATTTTCAGGAGAGATGGTTTGGACAACAGAAGCTACGATTTCAGCGCCCCTCTTCGTATATCGTTCCCTCGTTTTCTCACTACTTTCATCCCATCCCATCCATCGTCTTTTTATGGGTGGAATATTTGAAACAACTAAAAATTCGTTCAACTTTTCTATTGTTTTATTGTGATGACGTCGAAGCACTTCTCTACTGTTCGTAGATCCAGTACTTTCAGTGTCAGGGCTGAGAAAGGTATCATCATAAACTTTTGTGGCTGGAGTAGCTTCATTGCTAGATGCGCTGCTCGTAGTGTCTGGACTAGGAGAGTTTTCTTCTTGCATAGTTAATTGGCTAAGAGACTGAATAACTCCATCGTAGGAGACGATATCGCTTTCGTCACTAAGAGGTTTGCATCCCTGAATCAATGAAAAAATTACTTAACGTAAATGCTCTATTAAGCCCTCCCTCTCTAATAAGCTCCCCTTTTTTAAAAGAAGAAATAAATTAAGCCCCTCCCCATTTAACCCTAAATTTATCGTGTTGGGATAAAGTTGTCATATCATATTATATCCTGATAGCGTAGAATTTACTGCGTTTCGGCTACAAATCAATAAGCCTCCCCTTTCTATTAAGCCCCTTCCCCTCTCTCCAATAGCCCCCCCCCCCCCCCCTCCTCAAACATGCCTGAAATAAATAACACCTCCGGGGGGCTTAATAAAAAATTTGTGGTATAAAATACTGCAGACAAGCCTTAGTGCAACATTAAAATACACCACTGACTTACTTCAAAAATACCCGGCACAGTTTCAGCAACTTCTGATTCGTTCTCTTGAATACTTTTCAGATAGCCAGCACATGTTACACACATTGCTACATAAAGAACAAAATCAATACATCAAGATTATCTAAATACATATAAAACATGTATATGTTATAATAGTTTAACCAGTACCCTGGCTGAAAAGCGTCTTTACCCGGGAAAATTTGCTCAGGCTGTTCATTCTGCAGCCAACTAAAGCCCTTTGCATGCAAGCAAGTCCTCCCCACTCACCCCTCCCACTCTCAGCAGAGCGCGAGCGCAACCGTCCTTCATGGAATAGAGACGCATTGTACAGAATGTACAAAAAGTTACTTACGTGATCCAACGGATATAAGTAATCCTGTCTTTCTTAGAATCAGTGATGAATGCTCGCACAGTATTCTTTTAATGGCTTTGGCATTTGATTTCTTGTGTGCAGCCAGGGGTTCAGGAACCGAACATCGCACTCTGCGGCATCGCCATCGTATTCCGTATTCATCTCTGTGTTTAGGGCATATAGTAACACTAGAGTGAGATGCATCAAGCCCAAATACACCTAGTGAGATTAAAAATATTGTTGATTAAAAATTCATATGGCAAAGACATTGGTAAAGACATGATAGTTACCTGCACGAGCCAGAATCAGCGCCATCTCACTGTCAAGAGATCGGTCCTCTGAAATACCGTATACCTGTAGATGCCTGGAAATATCTCTGTCACATTCAGTCAATAGCATACATTTTAACTGGTCGGGATAGTCTGAACTAGTTCCACAAGAGCTATCTCCAACCAGCTCCGAAAAGCTACAAAACGCCATTTCCCGGCCCGTGCGAACAAGCCAGTGACTAATTCTTGTGCAATGCTCTGAGTTACGAAATTTTTCTAAGATAATGATTAACTTTGCGCTAATTTATTCCGTTTTTTATTTATCAGACTCAATCGTCTGATTTGTGTGGTTCGTCCTGTTCAGAATTATATTGTTTGAACGTGTTGCATCAAATTTACCACATATATAAAAGATTTGAGTACAGGTGAATTGTATATAGACCCAGTGAATGGTAAGTAGGTCATGGTAATATATTTCAGTAGAGTATCTAAGTTTGATCGAGTCAGTTTGATATAGAAAATCTGCACAGCAACTGACATCGGCAATGCAACAACTTTTACAGAAAAACTCAATTAAACTGACACAACATTTTTTCGTGATTTGAAATATCTCTCAACACAGAAATTACTAGATTTAGAGCGTGAAATGTTGCAAGTTTACGCATTGAATGCTAGAAAACGTTACTTCCGCTGATATGCCAATTATTCTTGACCTGTTGCGTGACATTTATTTTCCTTGTAGCATTGTTATTGTTATTTTGAGTCATTCTTTTATTCAATTACGATTTATAAGCTTAAAAATATATTTTACTCTACAAAAACAGTTTCGTGACCAAATATATAACAGAACGGGTTCCTTTTTCTCTCTCGTAATTTGCATATTCATGACGGCGCTTTTAATTAGTTAGTC
Source organism: Anthopleura sola (assembly GCA_023349425.1). NCBI lineage: Eukaryota > Metazoa > Cnidaria > Anthozoa > Actiniaria > Actiniidae > Anthopleura > Anthopleura sola. Next base: position 5,638,300 of record JALHLI010000001.1, read on the forward strand.
GCATTTCGTGCTCGAACACCTCCCAATAAAAATCGCTCGCGGGTTGGCGTTTTATTTGTAGAAGTTCAGATTTGTTCTAAGGACACAAGAATAGTTGTTCTTTAAGGTGATCTAGCTCTTTTGTCGATTCGTTAGGTACCAGCAGAGATATTGGAGTCTAAATTTCGTCTAAAATTTGACCGTCAACTGACCACAAGATAATGAGGGTTTTATGAGGCTAAATATAAGTGTCAAGAAGAAAGTTGGTAAAAATACGAATAATACATATTAAAGATATAATGTCAACTTACTTTCATGCGAAATATGGTTTGAATTGGTTGCTTTCCACGCCGTCTATTAATTATTGAATTTGACTCTCAATTCGTGCATATTAATTAGGAAAAATAAAAATTTTAATCGATTTTTCAAACTTTCGTAATTTTCGCAAAAATAAAATCGCGCTTGGACTTTTAAATCATTTTTTCTGAAAAACCTATCTAGGAAGGTTCTTTTGGTGAAATAAAATCAACTTTGATTTTAAGCAACTGTCTTGAGTTTCTCGGCCGTTACAGACATACGCTCTTAATGCACTAGTTCTCAATTTGCTTCGAACATATATCCATTAATTACAAAATTTCTCGATAAACATCAAGTAATATACTAAAGTAAGTGGAAAAACAGCGAAATTTCCGGTCGACCCGGTCCATAGGTCACCGTCAAAACATGGCGACAAATAGTTTCAATTCAGGTAAGCTGATCTTTCGTTATTGATTACAAAAGACTTATTCCATGATAAATACTACTCTCTTTTCAATCATTCGTCTATACTTTGATTGTAAACAAAAGACAAAGAAAATGAATCAAACAACGTACAACTTAAAACAAGCGACATACCTGGAGCTGATCTCGACTTGAGCAGGTTGAATTGCTACAATCTCGTTCCCAGAGCCCTTATTTCTTACTGCGCATACTCGACGAAATAAATAGGCTTAAAGTTGACTAAGAAATTCCCTGCATATTTAAGCTCGTTTTTTTCTGTACACACTCTTTGTCATACCCTCAACCTATTCTCAATTTACACTTTTTTAATTCTTTTTACATTTTGAGAAAAACGCAATGAAAGTTGCCTCCTTCGTAGTTTTTGTAGTAATCGCTACGAGTGTCAGATTTGTGTGTAGCTACGGTTGTGAAAAAGCATCAGAAACTCGGTCCCATACAAAGATAACTGTTCTCTAGGAAGTACTTTTAGGCAGTGCCCAAATCTATATATTACTCTGGAGAAATTGAACACCGAGGTACTTCGATTGTGTGAGCACATTCAAAATACTTCCTGCCACAGCGGGGGTGAACTTCGGGAACATTTATTTGGCGAAAACATTTTTATTTTCTCATGTTGTAATGACGAGGGATTAAAATTTTATTTTTCAAGATTTCTTGATGTTTATTTTTTAACTACGAAGTCATACAACAACTTGATCATCTCCAAATGATCTGCAGCAGCGTCATTATCAGCATCACCACCATCATTGCCATCATCTGCATGAACATCGTTGTGATCATCATCATCACCACAATCATTACCATCATCTGCAGCAGCGTCATTGTCATCATCAGCACCATCATTATCTACAGCTTATCATCATAATCAAGCATCATGATAAGATGTTATTTGATGTCTATCATTTTCTACACAACAATTATTAATTAGAGACGTTATTTCCTTCAGATATGATTTAGTGGATGTTACTCGGGAATCTCTTCTGAATTTCTAGGTAATAAATAAGCTGATTAGTGGTGCATTTCTGCAACTAGGTAAATTGAAATACAGTTCAAAAAATGAAATTAAAAAAAAACAATATAGATAGAAACAATTATTTGTTTGATAGCCTTTATTTATTTCTTTTTTCTACGCTATAGAACAAAATACGCACTATTACTCAAAGAAACAAACAATCTGTATCTTGCTGTGTTAAAGTGATGAATAGTAATAGTAATGGCTTCAGACAATGAAGTTAGTAACTCAGCTTACCACTACTAGCTGAAGCACTCGTAGATTACGGAGATGTGTGTAGTACGAGCGAATTCAGTGAATAAAACGGAAAGTTTGTTTATAAACTCATGTTAATCAGTGACATGGTACGGAGGTTATTTATGTTAGAAACTACTCTTACTCTACTCTTACTTCATCGTTCAAAGGCGAGGAAAGGTATACCTTTTAACAATTAAAACTTAAAACAATTTGCAGATTTGCTTCTTTAAATAGAGTGAAATCACTAAACCCGTGAAATAGATATTATTGTTAAACTAAACTAGAGTGTCTAAAGCTATACATCAAATCAAATTGAAACAAAATGGTAGACTAATACACTTTAATAGACCCTAATCCCATTGTTTTTCTTTTGTGTCTATTTGACTATTACACTTTAACAAGCAACTTTTATTTCACGGGTTAAGTGATTTCACTCTAGAGTAAAGTCACTTATAACCCGTGCGTGAAATAAAAGTTGCTTGTTAAAGTGTAATAGTCAATTAGACACAAAAGAAAACAATGGGATTTTTGTCTACTAACTGAAAGTGTATTAGTCTAATATCTATTTCACGGGTTTAGTGTTTTTACTCTTATCCTTTTGCAGAGTGTGCTAAAACAGTTTATGGGTCATTACATAATCAATTGTAAGTTTAGTGTGCGAAGGGAAGCACGATCGCGAGTTGGTAGCGGTGAGAGCGCTTGCCTCTCACGAAACAAACTGGTTGAGTCTTAGCTACTTAAGTAAAGTAGCACCTGAATGTTTTTCTAAAAAAAGACGAGGTAATCATTGATTGATTTGATTTATTGAAAGCGACCCGGGTTTGATTCCCGGACTCGGCGTCGTTTGTGAGTAGAGTTTCTAGTTGATTCTCTTCTGTGCTTCGAGGGTTTTGGGTTCTCCGGTTCTCCGGTTCTCCGGGTCTCCTCCGTCTGCAAAAATCAACTATTAAATTTTAATTCGATCTAGAAGGGCCAAAATGAAAATGAAAATTACTCTTTGTGATTCTAGTAACCCTAGCAAAAAGTGTAGTTTTTTTTTAAAGAAAAGTCTAAGAAAACAAGATCTGTACATCACTATTGGCATAGGTACCCGACGTAACTAAATGATAAAAATTGATTATCAATTTGCAATTGATAAGATTGATAATAATTGATTTCAATTTACTAACTGATTATCAATTGGTATCAGCATTTGATAACAGTTGATACTCACTTAGATTTTCCCCGTTATCCATTGTTATCAATTGCAATCACCTGCTAATTGATCAGGTTGAGTTTGCCAAAATGCTCGGCGTTACCTTAGACAGCCATCTCACTTGGGCTTGCCACATTGACAATATTTGTTCCATTATTTCTAGCAGGCTAGCCTTACTGCGTAGGATTAAGCCTTTCCTAAGTCATGACTGTACTCTTCTCTTTTATAATTCTTGCATTCATGCATACTACTATTATTTATTGTTCTGTAGCCTGGGGAAATTGTTCCAAAACCCTCTTATTAAGAATTCTCTATCTTCAAAAGCGTGCAGCTCGCATTCTCTTGAACGCTGACTTCTCTACTCCTTCTGTTTTTCTTTTCTCCAAACTGAAATGGATTCCAGTTTTTGACCTCATTAAGCTAAGGAAGCTTCTTCTTCTCTTTAACATACTTTTAAACCCTAATGCTCCATCTTGTTTCAAAACTAAATTCAAAATTCTAAACTAAACAAAATTCAACTAAACAAAAAACAAAACAAAATTCAACTAAATTCTTATCTGCCACTCGTCAACATGCACGTACTAGAGCTTGTCTCCATTATCTTGAATTGCCTTACCCTCGCACAGACTTTGGTAAGTGAACATTTCTTACAGTGCTTCTACTCTTTTTAATGCACTTGAAACTGATTGTAAACAACTCGCTATGTCAGAAGCATCTACTCTCGATGCTTTAACCTCTAGAACAACAGCAATTAAACCAGTTAGAATCCGTAAATACTTTCGTCTTAAGCTTAACTGTATTGACCACCTGGAAGAACGTTTCTGCTTTAATTGCAGGTTTCTTATGAGTCGTAACTGTATTTCTTCTTAATCTTTATTTGCTTCTCCGTATCTTTACCTTAACTTGTATCTCTTAGTAATTTATTGTTTTAGTCTAGTAGTCTTACGTTTTTCTTGTTCCTATTGTTTAGTCTATCACAAACTTATCTTTCATAAAATATTAGTAATATATAATTCATACATATTGTTATTTACCTTTACTTTAATTATTTATTTAATTAGAGGGCCGTATGTTGAGTGCGTATGTTAGATAACCTTTATAGCTGTTACGTATTTTTCCCTCGTAAAATAAAGTTTATTGTATTGTATTGTATTGCTATCAATTGCTATCAATTGTTTTTTTTTTCCAACTGTTGAAATCATATTACTGCCGCTGTCGCGCAGAACGAGGCATAATAACATCACAGGACAGTGGCTTAGCCTGTCAACCTTCGCTTAAATACATTAGATAAGTGCAGTATCAACTGTTATCATGATTTTCATATCAATTTCCTATTAATTTTATCAATTACTTATCAATTATTATCAACTGTTTATCAATTATTATCAACTGTTTATCAATTATTATCAACTGTTTATCCATTATTATCAACTGTTTATCAATTATTATCAACTGTTTATCAATTATTATCAACTGTTTATCAATTATTATCAACTGTTTATCAATTATTATCAACTGTTTATCAATTATTATCAACTGTTTATCAATTATTATCAGCTGTTTATCCATTATTATCAACTGTTTATCAATTATTATCAACTGTTTATCAATTATTATCAACTGTTTATCCATTATTATCAACTGTTTATCAATTATTATCAACTGTTTATCAATTATTATCAACTGTTTATCCATTATTATCAACTGTTTATCAATTATTATTAATTGCACTCACTGAACTTTTGGCTATCAATTGTTATCAATTGCTGATACCAATCGATAATCAGTTAGTAAATTGATATCAGTTATTATCAATTGATGCTAATTATTAGTTTTATCATTTAGTAACCTCATAGGCACCGGCGTACGCATAAGAACCCAGCAACAACCAAAGCAAGATATACACAAACTCCAACTGTAATACCCACAATAGCCCCGACAGAAAGAGATGTTGCTGTGCCTCCAGAAATTTGCTTTTTCTCACACGTTGCTTTTGACTTGATATCACTATTGATTTCCACTTCATCAAGATCAGCCTTCAGATACTCTTTGTACATCTCCTCAAACCAGACTCTCTCGTCGTAACCCTTGATAAGTGTGTAAAATGGTTTCAGGGTCATTTCGGTTGGATAGGGGTTAGTCAAGACTGTTGACCTCCAGCGTGTTACATCGTTGCAAACATCTAAATCCAGAGAGTTTCCTCCGGTGCATGTAGTTTGCGGACCCGAGATGATAATCTTCGACAAAGAGTGGTTTTTCATGTAGTTGTAGTAGGCTTGAATGCCAACCTTGCTTGAATAGAACTTGTAGGGCTTTATTAACTCAGCCTCAAAGGCCAGTGTTGTTTTCTTTTCCTTACTGACCTCACAATAATCAACTGTGAAAACTGTCTCTTGCCTTCCTCCCATCACCGTCTGCGCGAGATAATGGGTTCCGTATTCCCTAAAGAAATCCAGTGCGTTACCCTTGCTACGCTTGTCAAACATCTTTTTCCATTTCGTCTTAAAACCATCATCCCAGTTTGCTTCGTCTTCAATATAGGTTTTCGACATAGAAGCACGAAACAATCTGAACTCTATTCCAGACATTGCGGCTGAATAGGAATGCTTTTTATAGTGTTTGGAAAAGCTTTGGTACCTTCCAGATCCTAAGAAGAGTCCTTTTGCGAAGCCAAGTCCAACTGATTTCAGAGTTGTGTTAACTTGCTCTTCAACTGACTTAAAAAGGTAAGAGAAAGGATTTGCGATTGGTGATATTTTTTTCAGAGCCATATCTTTAAACACAAGATACTTTTTTTCACCAATTCCTGGCATGTAGAGTTTCTGGAGGTATCTGTCATCTCTGTGATTCGGAAACTCCACTGCCTTCAACCAAGGCCGGCTTTTTAGTTGCATGAATTTTACGTCATATCCAAGCATTACGTTGTCTAAGCCCGGTAAGCATCCCTCGGCAGTCCACTCCACAAAATAGCACTGGATTAGAGGTTGATTTTTGAGCACTTTTCCTCTGTCTCTCAAAAACTGTATGCCGGATATTTTGCCTGCCTTCTGAGGTGACTCTGCTGAAAAACTCACAAGAACACCTGAAGATGTATCATACTTAGCTCCGTTGACTTCAAATGTTTTGAACTGCTCATGAACGGTGCCACTTTCATAGACAGTTTGCCCATCAGGTAAAGTTGCATTATATAACTTGCTAAAAGGGACCACAAAAGGAACGGGGGTATCCGCACTCGATGGCCGTACAAGATACGGGTTGCTAAATGGACGTGTTTGGTTCACACATCCTTCAATATCTTTTCCATAGCAGATTCGTGCTGGGATCTCATACCACTGTCTTTCTTTGTTGTACAAAGGCGAGCTGAAATTCATAAGCACCGTAAATTTTTCTTTTTTTGTAATAGTGTCGTGGTTGTGATCATCAAAAGCCTTTTGTGTCCCTGTAAGAGAGCCTCCGACTACTCTGTAGACCGATGGGTAGAGAGGACTGTTGTAGTAGAAATAGATTCTTGGGCTAGGAACTTGTTCTAGGAAAGAAGGTAAGATATGAATGAGGAAAATATTGGTAAAATGCAATCAATAATAAGAAATTGAATTAATATCAATGAATCTAGATCAGCAACATACAAGGACAAGTTTTTGTACTCGCTTCAAGCTGCATGAATTCTAAATGGTTTGAAATGTGTGCGTACTTTGCCAAAATAGTGTTTCCAAAACCATACCTCAAAATAAGCTGATAAAAAGTGCTATACACATCGCATGATCTATCATTCTGCAGCAACTGTTTCACAAATAGGGAAGAGGGGCAGTTCTTGCTTCATCATTTAAAATAAAATGCATACGACGTTTCTCAAGGCTTAATCTTAGACGCAATACTTTTTTAATGATAAACGTTGTTAAGGGGGTCTTAACTATTTATTTTTACCACTCACGGTTGCTAGGGAAATGATTTTTAAACATTACAAAAACCTCATAGAGATTTTTAAAAATTAAAAAAAAATATATTCAAAATTTAAAAAAATCTCCAAATCCCCACTTTTTCCCAGGATGGGGGGGGGGGGGGGTTATATTCACTCATGCACTTGAAATATATTTCAATCATTAATACCCAGATTGATAATAAAAGCTATAATTAACAACCAAATAACGGTTTTTCCAAAACTAGTTTGTAATTGAAACAATTTTAATTGACGTACGTTAAACATCAAGTTAACAGTGTTTCAAGGTCATTTGAGAATGACGACAACACACCTCAATAATATATAGATTTAGGCACTGCCTAAAATTTGAGCTCCCATAAATAGTATATATAGTACTAAAAACGTGACAATTGTGTGACCACTTCTTTACCACGGAACCCAGAAGAAAAAAATGAAAGAAAAACCATTATTTTAAGCCTTCAAAAGCATTAGAAAACTTTTCAATTCGGTAAAAAAATGTTATAGATTATAGCGCAACTCCCGGAGCACCATACTTAAGAAAAAATGGTACATACATACATACATACATACATACATACATACATACATACATACATACATACATACATACATACATACATACATACATACATACATACATACATACATACATACATACATACATACATACATACATACATACATACATACATACATACATACATACATACATACATACATACATACATACATACATACATACATACATACATACATACATACATACATACATACATACATACATACATACATACATACATACATACATACATACATACATACATACATACATACATACATACATACATACATACATACATACATACATACATACATACATACATACATACATACATACATACATACATACATACATACATACATACATACATACATACATACATACATACATACATACATACATACATACATACATACATACATACATACATACATACATACATACATACATACATACATACATACATACATACATACATACATACATACATACATACATACATACATACATACATACATACATACATACATACATACATACATACATACATACATACATACATACATACATACATACATACATACATACATACATACATACATACATACATACATACATACATACATACATACATACATACATACATACATACATACATACATACATACATACATACATACATACATACATACATACATACATACATACATACATACATACATACATACATACATACATACATACATACATACATACATACATACATACATACATACATACATACATACATACATACATACATACATACATACATACATACATACATACATACATACATACATACATACATACATACATACATACATACATACATACATACATACATACATACATACATACATACATACATACATACATACATACATACATACATACATACATACATACATACATACATACATACATACATACATACATACATACATACATACATACATACATACATACATACATACATACATACATACATACATACATACATACATACATACATACATACATACATACATACATACATACATACATACATACATACATACATACATACATACATACATACATACATACATACATACATACATACATACATACATACATACATACATACATACATACATACATACATACATACATACATACATACATACATACATACATACATACATACATACATACATACATACATACATACATACATACATACATACATACATACATACATACATACATACATACATACATACATACATACATACATACATACATACATACATACATACATACATACATACATACATACATACATACATACATACATACATACATACATACATACATACATACATACATACATACATACATACATACATACATACATACATACATACATACATACATACATACATACATACATACATACATACATACATACATACATACATACATACATACATACATACATACATACATACATACATACATACATACATACATACATACATACATACATACATACATACATACATACATACATACATACATACATACATACATACATACATACATACATACATACATACATACATACATACATACATACATACATACATACATACATACATACATACATACATACATACATACATACATACATACATACATACATACATACATACATACATACATACATACATACATACATACATACATACATACATACATACATACATACATACATACATACATACATACATACATACATACATACATACATACATACATACATACATACATACATACATACATACATACATACATACATACATACATACATACATACATACATACATACATACATACATACATACATACATACATACATACATACATACATACATACATACATACATACATACATACATACATACATACATACATACATACATACATACATACATACATACATACATACATACATACATACATACATACATACATACATACATACATACATACATACATACATACATACATACATACATACATACATACATACATACATACATACATACATACATACATACATACATACATACATACATACATACATACATACATACATACATACATACATACATACATACATACATACATACATACATACATACATACATACATACATACATACATACATACATACATACATACATACATACATACATACATACATACATACATACATACATACATACATACATACATACATACATACATACATACATACATACATACATACATACATACATACATACATACATACATACATACATACATACATACATACATACATACATACATACATACATACATACATACATACATACATACATACATACATACATACATACATACATACATACATACATACATACATACATACATACATACATACATACATACATACATACATACATACATACATACATACATACATACATACATACATACATACATACATACATACATACATACATACATACATACATACATACATACATACATACATACATACATACATACATACATACATACATACATACATACATACATACATACATACATACATACATACATACATACATACATACATACATACATACATACATACATACATACATACATACATACATACATACATACATACATACATACATACATACATACATACATACATACATACATACATACATACATACATACATACATACATACATACATACATACATACATACATACATACATACATACATACATACATACATACATACATACATACATACATACATACATACATACATACATACATACATACATACATACATACATACATACATACATACATACATACATACATACATACATACATACATACATACATACATACATACATACATACATACATACATACATACATACATACATACATACATACATACATACATACATACATACATACATACATACATACATACATACATACATACATACATACATACATACATACATACATACATACATACATACATACATACATACATACATACATACATACATACATACATACATACATACATACATACATACATACATACATACATACATACATACATACATACATACATACATACATACATACATACATACATACATACATACATACATACATACATACATACATACATACATACATACATACATACATACATACATACATACATACATACATACATACATACATACATACATACATACATACATACATACATACATACATACATACATACATACATACATACATACATACATACATACATACATACATACATACATACATACATACATACGTCCGTGTACCACTTTGCACAGGGTTCCCGCGCGCTTTGCTTACTCACAAATGCACAGAAAAATTGCAATAATGTAGTCAATGATGGATCAAGAAGTATTTTTTTCTTATTTTTGCAATTCGAAAAATACGTTTAATCGAAGTCATGTCTGTCTTAAAGTGAACAAAAACAGTTTTTCGACTTTAGTGACTTGTTAAAGAAGATTTAGCGAGGGAAAGCGGGAAGGTTCTTAATCTTACGATGAATTAAGTTTCGTGACTGAAACTTCAGTGAGAGAAAAAGTGGCCTGTAGACCAGAAAAACCTGATTATACTGCAAGAGTGATATTTCAGTTTCGTAGAAAACACTTCATAGAAGGTAAATTCATTAATTTTAACTAATATTTCGTAAAAAATCGACAAGAAATGTGTAAACTAGCTGAAGAAACTCCCAGACAAGCCAAGGACGTTGGTTCGGCAAACACTGTCAGAGAAACTTGGATAGTTTGTCGTTTTTACTGCATTCTAGATTTTTATCATCTTTTTCTTCATTACTTGTGAACCAAAAAAGCGATATTTGAAGCTTTGATTATTTGTTTTTGATCCCATTTCAAGAAAAAAGGCTAAGACTAAGTAAAAAGACTTGGTTCTTTGAAAAAATATATTTGACGGCCAGCGAACCTTACGCGAAGTCAAAACAAGATTCCAGTTTCATAATCATATGAATATTTTGACATTTTTATAGATAATTTATTCTAATGTTGAATGAAATATGAAAAAGGAATACATATCACACCAAATATTTGCTATTTATCGGGCTTTTCCAGCTATTACTATTACACAATCGCAAAAATGATGAACTTCTTTTTTTTTATGGATAAGCTTATGTTTTTGTAAGATTTTTCGCTCGATAATAAAGTTAAGAATAAATCTAAAAAATATACTTTTCAAAGACCAACTTACTAACAAAGAAAATTATTATCTTGCATTAATGAATGTGTCTCTTTTTACGTGTGAAGTTCAAGTGAATGTAAGCTTAAGCTTATCAGTAATATTTTTCGACAATTTTCAGTGTAGTTTACTTTCCACCTAAAAAACTTACAACTTTGATTACTAAGATTTGCTGAATATAATCCTTCGTTCTATACATGTATTCATATGTTCTACAATCTATAATTATTATTCTTCGAATTGAAAAGTTCTCTAATGCTTTTGAAGGCTTAAAATAATGGTTTTTCTTTTAGTTTTTCCTCCTGAATTCTGGTAAAATCAAACAATGTGGTAACGCTATAACCAGCGTTATGCCGCGTCACACAATTGTCACGCTTTTAGCACTAAATATACTATTTATGGGAGCTCCGCTTTTAGGCATTGCCTAAATCTATATATTAGAATATATGAACACATATATGTATAGAACAAAGAATTTTATTCAGCAAATGTAAAGTTATAAGATTTTTTTGGGTGGAAAGTGAAATTTGTCGAAAAATATTACTGATAAGCTTAAGCTTACATTCACTTGAACTTCACATGCAACAAGAGACATATTCATTAATGCAAGATAATAATTTTCTTTGTTAGTAATTTGTCTTTGAAAAGTTTTTTTTTCCAGATTTATTCTTAACTTTATTATCGAGCGAAATATCTTACAAAAACAAGCTTACCATAAAAAAACTCATCATTTTTGCGATTGTGTAATAATAATAGCTGGAAAAGCCCAATAAATAGCGAATATTTGGTGTAATATGTATTCCTTTTTCTTATTTCATTCAACATTAAAATAACTTATCTATAAGAATGTCAAAATATTCATGTGATTATGAAATATGGAATCTTGTTTTGACATCACAATTTCTACATAATTCAATATGCATATCCTTATTGGTGTCTCGTCGGCGAAGGACAGAGTATTTCATAAATTCAGTTCTTTTTATTTCTCAACGGTGTCGATTAGATTTCGCTGATTAACTTTAGAAATCAAGTGTGATCTTTAGCCCATTATCAATGTATCAGTTAATTTGGGAAGTATAGGCAGTCGCTAAGTATAAGAGGCTGAAACTGTGCGGCATTGCAGACGTATTCAGTTGTTGTTTTAAAAGCCATTGTTGACACAGATACAGTGTGTTGCCCTAATTTGGGACGGTCCCTAATTTCGGACACTTCGTGTTTGAATCGTAGTTATTCTGTGCAAATTATGAATAAATCAAAACCAACATGATAACATCAAATGTAGATAAGTTTACCTGCATGACGAAATTTTTGGGCTTCATGCCGTAATTTAGAGCGGAGAAAAAGAGCATTTTGTAAAGGTAAGTCAGCACGTTATTTCTCAGAATACGAGTTTTCGCTTGACTTAACATTACCAAACATAGCTCTAAAATCGTTTTTTGACTAAGTATGACTCGTGAAATATTGTTTTTAAGCTGAGTTCACCCCTAAATAATTGTTATATTCTGTAAGTAAAATAATCATGAAATAATTAAAATCATCGTACCTGAGACTACATTCAATGAGATTGGCATATTTTAACCATGTGTGCCTAATTCGGGACAGCCAAAATATACCAAAGATTGGTTACGAATAACTACGGATGTTGTCATATAAAGTGAGTCTATATTTAATATATTGTGTTGTACAAGTTCAGATATGTTGATATTAAGTGTATTTTTTAACAGTTAGGTATTAAAATGGCGCAGGATATTCAAAATGCGGTCCAAGAACGATCCAAGAATTATTACTGTTAAATAAACACGCACGTGCATTGCCTTCACAACTTCTTTATTAGGCTCATTTGTATATTTTAAACCTCCATGAGAATGAAAAGCAATATTCCTCTAATTTACCAATGGACCAGTGAGGTGAAAGCGAGGAAATCAAAGAGCAATTAAAAATCGTATAGTGTTTGTGTCCAGAATTAGGACAACTGTCCGAAATTAGGACCACCATGTTGGGCGATAAATTTGTAAACTGTAGTAAGTTAATCGTGACTTAAACAAATGAGCTTTAGTGACCGACGTCAAGACGTCGACTCTATCTTCATGGTAAATATTGCATCGCTACAATGATTCTGTGCTTTGATATAACGGTTATTCCTAAAAACGTCCCGAATTAGGGCAACACACTGTAACATGGATATGCCAAAACATCACGGTTCTTCGTTTAGAAAACGTCTGCATCGACAAGGCTAGAAACTTATAATTATGTTTAAAATAAAACATTGTTGAAAGTACAAGTGTTTGACTTAGTGTTGACAGACCTGTCTTTCTTGGTTAAGCCGGGGACGGAAGAAACGGCGTATTTTGGTAACTTCGGCCGCTTGTAAAAAATCGAAAACGAATTTATCCAAGCTAATTTTTGGCACAAATGAAGATCAACTCCTCTTCTATTAATACCCTAAATATCAATATTCTAATGTTTCGGCCATAGTAAAAATGCCACTTGTTTTGAAGCTACTTTTACAGTAAGAAAAAGTAGGGCTGATGAGAAAATTCGCGATAAATTCCACATTCTAAATAAATCTTTTATAATGACAGTGAATGAAGTACAGATGATAGGCAAAAGGAATATGATATTATCACTACCATAGATTAGATAGTTTTGTTACATGAGGTCACTGAAGTTGGTCAATTTGAGGCTCTATAAATTAGCATAATTACCCGTTCCGACTAAAATCCTTATTTCTCAAGAACAAAATAATATTTTCGCAAACTAAATACACCACGATGATTGGGACATAATAGGCTACCAACCCTGAAATTTTGAGCAAAATCGATTTTTTGAGACTTGCCACAACATGTTTGAGTTTTATTGACATCCTCTCTTAAATTTTTTTTTGTTTGTCTTTTCTTTTTCGTGTTTGTTTTTGATATGTTTGTTTTCATGCTAACAATGAACATTCCTCAGTCATCAAGGCTCTTTCTGAGTTAAAGCTCATTTACATCATAATTCTTGATGTTTTCCTCGGAAATCATGGTATTACAAAACTAATACCCCTCATTGCCATGGTATTATTATAATATATACTCTTAGCCAAAATGTGTTTAACTGGTCATTTTTCTGGTTTTTGTTTTCTGTATTTTCATAAATGGAAATATTCAACAAGGAGTCTTGGCAGTTTGCTTTCTTGTAGATCACTAGCAGCTCGTCTGACTTCTACAAGTTCTTTGAGTCAGTTTCATCAAAGCTTTGTTTGTCACTCGTTTTGTAGTTTGTCTCTCGTTCTGTAGTTTGTCTCAGTATATATTTTTTTGTATCTGAGATCTGGTAAGATCTAGTTTGATCATAGCTAGATAGTTCATAGATTCTCTTAGTCTATTTTGACTAGTTTGTCTAGCTAGTTCTACGATTCTCATAGTTTGCTCATAGATTCTCAAAGATAGCTCATAGATACTCCAACCCGTCTGTACACATTGGGCGAGCCCTAACAAGAAAGGACATTAAATCCCTATCTAAACCTTGGATCACTAAGGGTATAACAGTATCTATCAAAATGAAAGATATATTTTATAAAAAAATATCTTACTTCAAAGAATCAATACTATTTAATAAAATATAAATTGTATCGTAATCAAATTAGTCGGCACCTCCTTCGAGTTGCCAAACAGAATTATTATCAAAATTATTTCACTCTTAATAGTAAAAATATAAAAGATATGTGGTCTGGTATAAAGGAATTAATTTCTATCAAGCCTAGAGGCTTTAATCACCCCTCAAAACTCATACTAAGAAACAAAACTGTTAAGGATCCTAAAACTATTGCAACAGCTTTCAATAATTACTTTGCAACAATTGGTGGCAGGCTATCTAGTGAAATACCTGCAACCAATGTTGAACCTGAAATTTTCCTTGGTCCCTCATTGACAAACAGTTTTTTCCTCTCTCCTGTGACTTCATTAGAGATTGAAGACATAATCTCAACTTTAAATTCCTCAAAGGCAACAGGTCCTTTTAGTATCCCTGTTAGCCTGTTAAAACTGTTAAAATCCTGTTTATCATTTCCATTACTAATAATCTATAATTATTCTTTCACTAGTGGCTGTGTGCCTGATCAGTTCAAACTAGCTAATGTCATACCAATTCATAAGAAGGATTTAGTTACTTGTATGAATAATTATAGACCAATTTCCTTACTTTCAATTTTTAATAAAATCCTAGAGAAACTAATGTATAAGAGACTAATTGCTTTCATTGATAAGTATGGGCTCCTGTACAACAAACAATTTGGTTTTCATGAGCAACATTCTACAATGCATGCAACTCTTTTAATAATTGATAAAATTCAGAGAGCAATAGAGGATGGCAAATACTCCTGTGGAATCTTCTTAGACTTTTCTAAAGCCTGATACTGTTGATCATGCTATACTTATTAGGAAACTTTCCCATTATGGAATCCGTAGAATTGCTAATCAATGGTTTATTTCCTATTTGTCAAATAGAAAGCAATTTGTATCAAATAACAATTCAAGGTCTGATGAGTGCGTCCTCACTCATGGAGTTCCACAGAGGTCTGTATTAGGCCCCCTTCTATTTCTTATTTACATTAATGATTTTTATAGATGTATTGATGCATTAGATTTCCATATCTTTGCGGATGATACCAATTTGTTCTACCCTAATAGCAACCTACTTGCCCTAGAATCTTGTATCAATGAAAACCTTAGTCACGTGTCAAACTGGCTTATTGCTAACAAGCTTTCACTTAACATAGACAAAACAAATTTTATTATCTTTCACCCACCTCAAAAAGCCACTAGTTATGCAATTAGATTATATATTAGCAATAAAACAATTAAAAAGGAAATGTATATTAAATATCTAGGTATTTATATTGACTCCCATTTAAATTGGAAATACCAAATTCTTCATATTTCTAAAAAAATTAAACGATGTGTAGGTATTCTCTCAAAAATCAGGCATTTTGTAAATATTTCAATTCTTACAATGTTGTATTATACGTTAGTATATCCCTTCTTATCTTTCTCAGTTGTAACTTGGGGGAACACCTACACAACTACTCTAAGACCACTTCTTGTTCTTCAAAAAAAAGCAATTAGGCTAATGACCTTTTCTGATTTTAGAGCCCACTCTAGTCCACTGTTCTATAAATTGCGACTCCTAAAATTTCCTGACTTAATCTTTTTAAACAATGCATTGTTTATCTATGATTTTCATTTAGGTAGTTTGCCATCAGTTTCCAATGATTTTTTTTGTATCTAACAAAATACATGGTTATAACACTAGACTTGCCAGCAAAAAAGCATACTATTTGCCAAAGATAAGAACTAATTATGGCAAATTTAGCATTCGTTTTCTAGGCGTTAAAATTTGGAATTCCATCCAGGATGAATATAAATCAAAGTCCCGCTCCTGTTTCAAGAAGCTTCTATTTAAATCACTCTTAGAAAAATATAACGATTAGTTATCGTTTTTCACATATTGAATTGAATCAATTTTCCCTCTCATTTACAAATTATTCTTTAATAGTTTTTCCCTTATGTGTGTGTGTGTGTGTGTGTTTATTTTGTTACCTCGTTTCAATTTTCGTGTGTGTGTGTTTTTCCCTGGCAGTTTTTCCGGTTAAATCCATGCATTTTGTTGTTGTAATTATATATATTTCCAGCCGACTAGCCCTGCTATTTCTAAATGGCTGGCGCCCATCTATTTTTATGAAATTATCTTTTAATTTCTGTTATATTGTAAAATAAGGAGTGCCAAATAAAGATGTTTGTTTGACCGAACAGCCACAAGGGCCCATTTGCGACACTTAAGAATCTAAAATCTAATGTCTATTAACCCATAAAATACATTGCGAATGTTGGCAATTAAAAAAGCGCTGTGATGATAACAAAAGGCACAACTTACCGTTGAAAGAGATGTTAAGATGACAAACCAATAAGAGAAGAAGCAATTCAGATGTGCCAATGGATAGTTGAAACATCTTTTCCTAGCACAGGTAGTCCAAGCTATGGTTCTGAATATATAGTGAGAGAATGTATGGCAGATCAAAAAAAAAAATTTTAAATAAAATATATTTCATATTTTATTGTTTCTTTACCGGTATATCAATGTTTTATTGCATGTTTTGTGGTTTCCTGACGGTTTGGTTGCATTTTAAAGCGATTTTAGGAGATTTTATCTCAAATTATATAAAGTTATAAAAAGTTAGTGTGTCTTTAAGATTATCTGTGTTAAAGCTTTTGTAATCTTCCCAAACCTCATATCATTCCTTTTAAAGTGTCCTCGATCAAGTTCTGTTTGAAAGCAGCGCTATTAAACAAGCTGCTGAGTTCTTCTCTTCGTCATTTTCATCAGTATTGTATATATATTTTAGTTAAGAGTTAACTGTTTGAGTATTGCATGCAGTGAATTTGTGTATTTTTTTGAATCTTAATATGTACATTTAAAAATATTCGCAAAAAGATCGTGTTACATTGAATTAGATAAAAGTAAAAGGTGAAAATTAAATAAAATCGGGGGAAAATCGACTTTAAATTTTTTTTTAAATTATGGGTCAAGATAATGCCCTCTTTAATACAAGTGAACAAAAGAATCCATAAAAAATGCACTAGAACATTATTTTTTCGTGTGTCTTTGTTTTGTCCCCTATTATATGGTATCTATTGGTGTTATTTGCATAAATACTTTTAAAAGTACAAACAAAGTCTTAACCATGTGGAGAAATTGTGGACACGCATGCGCAATATCATCAATAATAATAATAATAATAATATTTATTACTTATATTGCGCGATTTTAACATGTTAATATGATCAAATGCGCATTACAACAATAAGAAATATAAAATATTTAAAATAATAAAATCTAACTTTACAATAGAGCGATGAATAATAACATATAATTGAATAATAACAAACAAATAATAGAATAAAATAAAATAATACTATAAAGATGTAAAAATGAGACTAAGCAAAGATACAACCCCACGACGCCCCAGAGCCACCACGCTCCATTATAATAGAGCGTGATGGCTCCGAAACGTCGCAAACCACACCTCCACTCAGTCCCACTCTCACATCTTTATGTGTCTCAAAATCCTTACTCATAATAATACTATAATAATTAAATTTATAATAGATTATAGGCTTGTTTAAAAAGATATGTTTTAAGAATTGACTTAAAACTTAAAAAATTATTTTGATTTCTGATAAAATCAGGGAGGCTGTTCCAAATTTTAGGCGCTGCCGCTGTAAAAGACCTATCTCCCATTGTCTTCTTATATCTAATGCTTGGGTCAACTAAAAAAGTACTAGAATTCGATCGAAGATGATATTGAGTTAACGGCTTTACCTTAACCAGATTGCTCTTTAAAAAAATTATCAAAATGGCGGATTAAATTCATTGGGTTTTGATCTTAATAAGTTTTGTTTGTGAGTTCTTTTCGCTGGATGTATATTAGGCTTGTTCAATTGGAATCGTATTATACAATTCAAAAGCTCAATAAACAATAAAAAAATCAACAAGTGTATAGAGTATTCTTTGCGGTAATAAGCATTTTAGGTTAAGGAAAATAATGTGGCTCACCAAGTAGCCACTTCAAAGAAATTGAAATAACAGGGGTTGAACATCAAATAACTTTGAAATACCTGATAAATATTTGCTCTGCGGTAAAATGAAGTCAACTCCGTGAAATTTTGATGCCAAAATGTAGTAAACACGGCGATTTCTTGCTCATGAAGCCCCAAAACTCGTCTAATTTTGGAAGTTTCTTGTGGATATTAAGCTTATTTGGCCGCCATCTTGATTTCATAGACGTTTATTAGCTTCCAGGCTTTTCCGGTCATAATTGTTCGTTTTGGTCTACAAAAACCTGGGCAGACAATGTGATTACAAGAAGCTATGATACACGTTTACAACGTCCGCCATCTTTATTACTCCCGTTTACAACCGCTGACCATGCATAACAATCATCGTAATACAGAGGCATGGAACGAGGGTCTAAACCGGTATATTTGACCATGGTCATCATGGGGAATGAAACTACCAATAATAGGTCGTCTTGCACCATGACACAGGGAGACCAAACTACTAGCTTGCAACATAAACAAATTAAAATCAAAATGGCGGAGGGTCTTCAAGGTAAAACTTCGCGTAATATATAAGTCGAGTTTAGGAACGAATAAGTTAC
This sequence comes from Anthopleura sola, assembly GCA_023349425.1. Taxonomy (NCBI): domain Eukaryota; kingdom Metazoa; phylum Cnidaria; class Anthozoa; order Actiniaria; family Actiniidae; genus Anthopleura; species Anthopleura sola. The sequence continues at coordinate 5,658,592 of JALHLI010000001.1, forward strand.
CTCAATAATTCAACACTACTCCTTAACTTTTGATAGAGTTTTATTGTTTCGTTGGCTTACAACTCCGATGAAAATATTATACCTCAAGGAACGATTTCAAAATGGTATTTTAGTCGCTCGCCCGGCAGTGGCTTGTCATATGTCCATGGAGTGAGTGTTATTTTTTATGGCAGAAATCGCTAACCAATCAGTCCTCTGATCGCCTGTCTATGAGGCAGATAATGGTAGCACTGCTACTACTGGGTTTTATGATATCGTAAACAAAGAATTCAAAGAGTGAAAGCTTCTTCAAAAGATCCTCGGATCAGCTGAACAAGAGGAATAAAACCATTAAATATCAGGATTAGTTATGGTGCAAAGCCCCTGTCCTCGATGAAGCTACAGTCTTTACTGCCCCTATCACATATTTTAAAGAACAGCTGGTGACCCTGATGATATGCCTGGTTCTGGAGGGAATATTCATCTGAGGGAGCTTGCACCAGTTATCACCTAAAGTCCCAAAGGAAACCAATGTCTCCACACTTGATCAGTTAAGACAAATATCTCAGATATCGTAATGAGACTCTTTCAACATTTAGTACGTACTTGTCAAAGAACCAAAGAAGCCAATTTAGAGAAAAGTGTGGTGCTGAGATTGCCCTACCAGCTGAGTGAACAACTAATCACACAAAGCATTGTTGAACAAAACACTCAAGGCAACATGTGTGGATGGAGTGGCCGGATGGCCAGTGTAACTTATTAGGGTATTTTCTTTCAATTTTTCAAAAGCATTCGACAAAAGTAGCCAATAATATGGCTATCCGGCAATAAATTCAAAGCTGTGCCTAATATCAATCCATACTTAGTTAACTGGGCTTTTATATTTCTACAAGACAGACATCAGGGTTATGGTTGATTATATGAGTACTAAAAGAATGTACATCTTTGGGATATGCAAAGCTAATGGTTATTCTGTAATATGTCAATACACGCTACAATTTGTTCTCTCACTGGCAATGCCATTTCAATTTTTTTGTTGTGTTGCCAGTGCCTGTTAAAAGCTGAAACTCTGTCTCCCTTCTAATAAATGTCAAAGTGCTCTTTTTATTTCTGTTCTTTATTTTGACAGTTGGTAAGTCCTTCCTGGTGAACTGAGCATAGTCACAAAATACTAAAAACAGGTACTAACTCGCCATCCTCTTTTACCATTCCAAATCATGGACGACTGGAAACTCAAACCTGTTCTCAAGCTCAATGTGCCCTTTGAATTGCATTATGATCACTATTAATTTTGTGTCTATCAAGTCCTGGTGAACTAAGTACTAGCATGGTCAAAAACAGTACCCAAAACAGGTGTTACTGAGCTATAACAGTACTAACTGGGAGCACTTGAACAAAACTGACAAATCAGCAATGGTGGCGGAAGCAAAGCAGAGGGCACTGGCCTTTCCCAATAAATTTTTGTGGGGCCTCCTCCCCCCCCCCCCCCCCCCCCACACACACATTTGAATTGATTCCACTGCCAATGATCAGATAAGTAATGTTTACAACATGAGCGGCCGTGTTGTATGGGCTTTTACAATCTCGAGCCGCAGGCGAGAGATTGTAAAGCCCATACAACACGGACGCGAATGTTGTAAATGACTTGTGAAATTCAATGATAATAATTAATGAAGATAATGATTTCTGAGGAATAGATTTCAAAAGCAGTGTTATTTAAGAAAATATAATTTGATATTTCATAGGAGCATGCGTACAATGTTTTTTGACGTCACACATTGTTTGGTACGGGCATCCCGCATTGGTTATTGTGCTTAGGTTAGCAAAGCAAGATGCAGGGTTTTTGTTCTAGTTGGTGGGACTAGCTTTTGAAAAGGCTCTGGGAAACCATCTTCCTTAAGCCGGACCCACAGGTTTATTAGTATTCTGTATCTGATACAGAATACTAATAGATCTATACAATCACAGTAGTTGTATCTTGATACACTCACTAGTGGTTGTATATTTTGATACAGATCACTAGTGATTGTATCAATTTACATGACAATTGTTACTTGTGTTGTATGCAGCTTTACAGGCCATCCACGTGACTGGATTGCAAACATTTCATAGGTCAGAAAGATCATGAATTATTAATGAATTTTACAATAGTAAATAACTAGACAGACATTGCACTGATAACAGTTTTAGCCAATCATTACCACTTTCTTACACTCTTATCATTTTGATGTCCAGCTATATGTTTCGCTGCTTCAAGATATTGAAATAAATGTTGCAGTATGATACTACTATCTGATTAAAGTGGTCATGCATGCATGGTTAGAATATCTGCACAGTGCTGCACCATCCTTTTTTACAATTGCAATTCATGCATACATGGACAACTAAAAAATCAAAAGCGTTCTTGAGATCAATATACCCTTTTGATTACATTATGCTCACTATTGACTTTTTTTTGTCAAGTCCTTTCTGGTTAACTGGGCATGGTCAGAAAATACTCAAAACTGGTGCTAATGCACCATACTCTTTTTCCTTTGCCAATCATAGTCGGCTGTAAACTCAAAACTGTTCTTGAGATCAATATGCCCTTTGAATGGAATTATGATCACTATTGACTATTTTTGATTATGAACTGAGCATGGTGAAAAAATACCCAAAACAGGCACTAACGCACCATCCTCTTTTCCCATTCAAAATCATGGATGACTGAAAACTCAAACCCGTTCTCAAGATCAATGTGCTCTTTGAATTGCATTATGATTACTATTGACTTTTTTTGGTCAAGTCCTTCCTGGTGAACGGAGCATGGTCAAAAAATACTCAAAACATGTGCTAATTCACCATCCTCTTTTTCCATTGCCAATCATGGACAACTTAACAGGGCCGTAGCCACCATTTGGACTGTGGTCTTGTTTTAAAACAGTGGTCTGGTTTTGTCAAAATGTGTACTTAATATTTTTTATTTAAAAGTTCTCCGGTTAGAACTGGACCATGCAACCATACTGGTGGCTACGGCCATGCATGCTGAAAACTCATACCCAATCTCGAGATCACTATACCCTTTAAATTCCATTATGGCTCACTATTGACTTTTTTTTGTCAAGTCCTTTCTGGTTAACTGGGCATGGTCAGAAAATACTCAAAACTGGTGCTAATGCACCATACTCTTTTTCCTTTGCCAATCATAGTCGGCTGTAAACTCAAAACTGTTCTTGAGATCAATATGCCCTTTGAATGGAATTATGATCACTATTGACTATTTTTGATTATGAACTGAGCATGGTGAAAAAATACCCAAAACAGGCACTAACGCACCATCCTCTTTTCCCATTCAAAATCATGGATGACTGAAAACTCAAACCCGTTCTCAAGATCAATGTGCTCTTTGAATTGCATTATGATTACTATTGACTTTTTTTGGTCAAGTCCTTCCTGGTGAACGGAGCATGGTCAAAAAATACTCAAAACATGTGCTAATTCACCATCCTCTTTTTCCATTGCCAATCATGGACAACTTAACAGGGCCGTAGCCACCATTTGGACTGTGGTCTTGTTTTAAAACAGTGGTCTGGTTTTGTCAAAATGTGTACTTAATATTTTTTATTTAAAAGTTCTCCGGTTAGAACTGGACCATGCAACCATACTGGTGGCTACGGCCATGCATGCTGAAAACTCATACCCAATCTCGAGATCACTATACCCTTTAAATTCCATTATGGCTCACTATTGACTTTTTGTCAAAGTCCTTGCTGGTGAGCTGATTTCAAGCATGCATGGTCAGAACATACTCAAAACTGGGAATGGGAGAAGAGGATTGGATGGTGTATTAATCCGCCTGGTTTGAGTATTTCGACATAAAAGCTTTGACATAGTTGTCAATTGCAATCTTGAGCAAGATGCAAGCCAAAGTGTTCATATATATAAAGCCATTCAATGGGTATCTTGATCTCAACATCGAGTTTGAGTTTTCAGTCCATGATTTTGAGTAAGAAAAGAGGATGGCGAGTTAGCACATGTTTTGTTTTGATGCTCCGAGTTCACCATCAAAAATAATTATAGTGATCATAATTCCATTCAAAGGGCATATTGAGCTTGAGAACAGGTTTGAGTTTACAGCCATCCATGATTGGCAAGGGAAAAAGAGGATGGTGCATTAGCACCAGCTTTAAGTATTTTCTAACCATGCCCAGTTAACCAGGAAATACTTGACAAAAGAAGTCAATAGTGAGCATAATGTAATTCAAAGGGTATATTGATCTTGAGATGCATGGCATGGCATGGCATGGCATGGCATGGCATGGCATGGCATGGCATGGCATGGCATGGCATGGCATGGCATGGCATGGCATGGCATGGCATGGCATGGCATGGCATGGCATGGCATGGTATGGTAGGTATGGTATGGTATGGTATGGTATGGTATGGTATGGTATGGTATGGTATGGTATGGTATGGTATGGTATGGTATGGTATGGTATGGTATGGTATGGTATGGTATGGTATGGTATGGTATGGTATGGTGTGATATGGTGTGATATGATGTGATGTGATGTGATGTGATGTGATGTGATGTGATGTGATGTGATGTGATGTGATGTGATGTGATGTGATGTGATGTGATGTGATGTGATGTGATGTGATGTGATGTGATGTGATGTGATGTGATGTGATGTGATGTACAGGGATGTGATGTGATATGGTGTGATGTGATGTGATGTGATGTGATGTGATGTGATGTGATGTGATGTGATGTGATGTGATGTGATGTGATGTGATGTGATGTGATGTGATGTGATGTGATGTGATGTGATGTGATGTGATGTGATGTGATGTGATGTGATGTGATGTGATGTGATGTGATGTGATGTGATGTGATGTGATGTGATGTGATGTGATGTGATGTGATGTGATGTGATGTGATGTGATGTGATGTGATGTACAGGGATGTGATGTGATGTACAGGGATGTACAGGGATGTGATGTGATGTACAGGGATGTTAAGGAGCCAGGGGGCTACCTTTTGCATACTAGTTATTTAAATATTCTAATCCTAGCCCCCCCCTATACCAACTTTCCCCCTCTAATTCCTCTAATTTGCGTTCTAGCCCCCCTACTTTAAAATGTGCTCTGACATCCCTGATATGACATGTGATATGATATGATGTAATTGATATACAATATACACTTAATGACTGGTCCCGAGGGAAACAGTTAGTTTTGTTTCCCGAGAATCTCAATGTTTCCCGAGGCTCCGGCCGAGGGAAACATTGAGATTCGAGGGAAACAAAACTAACTGGTTTCCCGAGGGATCAGTCATTAAGCGTTTTGTTATATAGCTAATCATTTTAGACAAGTCAATTTAGAAAATTTAGAAAATTTGGGCACTTGTATCCCGGTCGGGATACAGTTAGATTTAACTAGTATCACGTGAGCACCTATCAACCAATGAGAATGCTCGTTATATAGTCAAAATGATTAGCTATATAACAATAAAATATAACTTGCATAAAAGGAACTACACTTGGAGGGGAAAGGCAATGGATTTTATAATTCGTAGAAGAGCAAAATGCTATCGTTTTGAGGGGCACATACCGTAGAACAATGAAAATAAATTAAAGTGGATAGTGACAAAAAAAGTGATTTTACTTTAAAAAAGCAATGTTTATTTCACGGGTTAAGTCACTTTACTCTAAGTCACTTGTTTTCTATTGTTCAAAAAGTGCTATTTAGTACTAACTAGTACTATTTGTTTCACGGGTTAAGTGAAGAGCTTGATATTAAAATTCATGAGTTTCCATCTCAAATAGCGAAGTTTACCTTTAAGTAGTATCGTATACTTCACTTGTGCTTCTTATTTACGGCTTTATCAAAAGGAAATCGACCCTAAACGCGTAATTTAAATCTTTTATAAGCTTTTTAAGCTGATTTTTCACTTTCAACTTAGTTAGAAGCTGTGGCTAGGTTATTGAGCTTAATATTTCAGATATATTATTGGTATAGATTGGTATAGATCGTTGGTATAGATCGTTCCTGGAAGTACTTTTTGAGATTCTTGGAAGCAAATGAACTCTTGCTATCACAAGATAAGAAATAATGCGGAATTTTTGAGGTATTTAGTATTAATTTTATCTAAACTCAACTTAGTTACTTATATGACAAGAGCTTTTACCTTGAAGACCCTCCGCCATTTTGATTTTAGTTTGTTTATGTTGCAAACTAGTAGTTTGGTCTCCCTGTGTCATGATGCATGCAAGACGACCTATTATTGGTAGTTTGATTCCCCATGATGACCATGGTCAAATACCGGTTTTGAGTGCCGTTCTGTAACTGAATCCCTCGCTTCTTCAGGATAAAACAACAGGCTATAATGGAACCCAATTCTAAAATTCAATAACTATGATTAAATAAAGGAAAGTCCACGCCAACAATCATAAACGTTAGGGCATGACATAGTCCTCAAATCTTTTGGGCATCTGTCTTGTGCGAACTGGTCTGGGAGGGGGTTCCTGCTGCACCTCTTTGGGTCTTGGTCCACTTTCATACTCTTCCTGCACCGCACCCCTTGTTTCTTCACATGCCTCCTCACCCTTTCCTCCTTGCAACTGCTCACTTGGTGACAGGTACCTTTTCACATGTGTTACATTCCGTTGATACTGTACCCCCTCAGGGGATTCTACGACTACACTGTTTCCTTCTTTGCTCACTACCTGATATGGTTGGTTTGCAAACGTTGTGGATAGCTTGTTCTCCTTGTTCTGCTTGACTAGTACCTTATCTCCTGGGCTTAGATCCGAGTATGCTGCATGTCTTTTCTGGTCTGCATACAGCTTTGCTTTCATTTCATTTCAGCATCTCTGTCCCTGACCTCCTCTGCTCTCCCTGTTTCCTGGACATCTGGCATCTTGGTTCTCATCTTCCTGCCAAAAAGTAGTTCCGCTGGACTTATCCCTGTGGTCGTGTGTGGTGTTGCTCTGTATGCGGTCAGATATGTCCGCAGTTCCTTCTTCCAGTCCTTTCCTTCAGCATGTGCTGTCTTCATTCTCTTGAGTAGTGACCTGTTTTGTCTCTCGATCTCTCCGTTCGCTTGTGGCCACAGGGGTGTGACCTTCCGGTGCTTGATGCCGTGATCCACTAGATACTGCTCGAACCTCTCTGATACAAATTATGGCCCATTATCGCTCGATATCGCCTGGGGTAACCCATGTCTAGAGAAGATCTCCTCTAAGCTCTCAATAACATTCTCTGTTGAAGTTGCCTTCATGATTGCAATCTCATAATACCTGCTGTAATAATCAATCACCGTCAGCACCGAGTGTCCTGATGGCAAAGGTCCGAGAAAGTCCAACGCTAGTTCTTGCCATGGCCCACTTGGCAGAGATGTAGACTTAACAGGCTCAGGTTGAGTGGGCTGTCCCACCAACTGGCATCCATGGCATGTCTTGCAAAATTTCTCCGCTTCCTTCGTGATGCCTGGCCACCATACCTTCGCCCTTAGCCGCTGCTTCATACTGACAACTCCGAGATGTCCTTCGTGGGCTAACATCAAGATGTGCGGTCTCAGCTTTCGCGGGATTACAATTCTCGTACCTCTCAGAATAAGTTTTCCGAGAACACACAGCTCTCCACTGGCAGGTATGTACTCTTTGCATCGCGATTTCTCCCAACGATCCGTCTTGATGCACTCTCTTAATTCACGCAGCTCCTTGTCCGCCGCTGAAGCTTCTTCTATTTCTCTCGTGGTCAGTGCTTGAGGAGTAGCATGGATTGCTACCAATCTGACAAATTCCTCAACTTCTACTCCCTCTGTTGACAATGTTCCTTCTCCTTCCGGTGTCAATCTTGATAATGAATCTGCAACGTTTTGTTTTCCTGGGATGTATGCAACTTTGAATCTGTATGGCTGTAACCTTAAGACCCATCGCTCAATCCTGGCGGATAGCTTTGATCTTGGGGAGTAGATGACTTCCAGTGGTTTATGATCTGTGCAGAGTTCAAATTCAATACCATATAAATAGACATTGAACCTTTCACACGCCCACACAATAGCAAGTGCCTCTCGTTCCGTCTGAGAATAACGTCTTTCCACTGCAGTCAAACTTCGGCTGGCATGCTCACAACTCTGTACTCACCATCCTGTTCTTGACTCAAAATGGCCCCGAGGCCAACTGGGCTTGCATCTGTGATGATTCTGGTCTTTGCCCTCGGGTCGAAGTATGCGAATGTTTCCGCTTGGCCCAGTCTGGTCTTGAGCACCTTAAAAGCCTTTCTCTGCTTTTGGCCAATGGCACGCCTTTCTTTGTCAGTTCCCGCAGTGGTTCTGTTATCGTCGCATACTCAGGAATGAACCGTGCATTGTAGTTCACTAACCCGAGGAAGCTCCTCACCTCTGACACATTCTCTGGCTCTCTAGCGTTGACAACAGCTTTCACCTTTTCCTCAGTCGGCCCGATCCCTCTCTTTGACAACACAAATCCCATGAACTCTAGCTGAGGCATGTGCATCTTGCACTTGTCTTTATTTATTGTCAAGTTCTTCTCTTTCAGTGTCTCCAGCACCTGTTCTAAAACACGGTCATGTTCTTCAACATTCTTCCCATGCACAATGATATCATCAGAGATGTTTGCCGCACTACCACAGTTCTGTAGCGTCTGCTGTATGATGTGTTGGTAGATTTCAGGGGCAGTATTTATGCCGAACATCAGCCTCTTGTATCGATATAACCCACAATGAGTCACAAAGGTAGTAATATTACGTGATTCCTGCTCGAGCTCTATCTGATGATATCCCCATCTCAGATCTAACTTGCTAAATAAATGTTAATAACATACCTGGTCAAAAATGTGTGAATTTGTATTTTCACATAAGGGCAGTAAAGTCAAAGCATTTTTAAATATATTGGTCTTACTCAATTTCTATTCAATAACATCTACCCTATGGGTTTTGGATGTAATAGATCAAATACGAGTGCGAAGCACGAGTTTTTGATCTGGCTTCTCAAACAAATCAATAATCCATGACTTCAAAAAGATAACATCAGTTTGGCTGTAATTGTTCCGAACAGTGAATCATCATTTAAGTCCGGAAACAATGATTCATTAGTCTTATTATGTCGATTTGAAAGTGGTACCAAACGCTTCATTTACTATATAAGCCCCCTGGGAGAGAATTAGTGATCAACCTATAAGGAAAACATCAATAAAATATGAAATCAACCCAAAACTATCAACGAATTCATTATTAGCTTAGATGGTAATGCACTAGAATTTCATGCCAGAGGTTCCCAGTTCGAGTTCCAGGACTTCCAAGATAAAATAAAAAATAAAAATAAAATGTTAGGCAAATAGTTAGGTAAATAGGTAAGTAAAAAAATAGACAAGATAAGTAAAAAATAGGCAGTCAAGGACTGCAAGTGTCTACTGCATTTATTAGTGAAACGAAATAAGATAATTCTTAATATAGAATTCCCATACACATGTTTAATGTATGAAGTGTTTGCACCCTAGCATGAAATAATGTCATTTGGTTTATGAAATAAATATATATTGCTAATACCAAACCCTAAGACTAACGATCAGTAAAGCAGAATTCTTTATTTTGTAATTTTGAATACCACAGGGGCCCCAGCAATGAGTTTGCAACACAGGGAGCCTAACATATAATAAATGAATAAATGTACCGGCAATATAGACCATTTGCAAAAATAATTTTCATAATTTTCATAAATTAAATGCTTACTGAATATTGTGAAATTGTTTTGAACCGTAAGATCACTAGTGAATTGATGGACTTTTCGCGCCAAAGTTGCCAGTCGCTTTTCGTTACAAAATCCCATTGCTGGGGGCCCTGTGGTATTCAAAATGGCGCCTGCTAACAGCCCAAAGAAAAAAGCTTTATTTGTCAAGTTATTCGGCTTATTCAAGAGATATAGCCAAAGAATCGCAAAGTTAGCACTAAGAGTAGGTAAGCAGAAGGCTATTTATTGTGAAACGTGTTTTAATGGCCTCGAAAGTGCGTTGGAAAACTGCATGTACAGTCTGTACAAGAACCCAGGAAGACTGACCCTATTTTACGTATAGCGAACGTAAACTATTGCAGAGAAAGTGAAGAAAAAGACTCTGCACTTGAAGGTATATTATTGTGTATTGAAAGTATATTATTACGAATTTAATTTATAAATATTTCGTTTCATTTCGTTTCGTTCCGCAAAGTAGACTCTAACATTCCATTTCGTTTCGTTTCGTTTCGTTTCGTTCCGCAAAGTAGTGTAAGCCCACTCAAACAGATAAATGATTGTCAAACTGTAAACAACTCACCTCCAAAACGCAGATCTACGGAGACGGAGATAAAAAGCACATGGAAGAGAATCGGAAGACGTAAGAAGCTTTTACGTTGCAATCGATAAAAAAAATCGGCTTATCACGTGGCGCTTTCCAAAACAGCCCGAATGAGATCCGGCGGGCACCCGGCGTTCCCGAAGTGAAACATCGGCAAATCCCGAACAGTAATCGAATGAAGTATCGATTGCATTTTCAATGTTTTGGGCTTCCTGTGGTGTTACACTCACTCAGGCACCATGACATAATGGCTATGGATAGCAGTAGCCACAAAAAGGAGGGAAAAAAAGAGAGAGTGTGGGTCAAGCCGTGGTCGAATACACCGTGGTAGCTTTCACCAGAGCCAACATAATTATGAACGTCCAAGAACGAGATCATCATTTTCTCTTGGACCAAACTTCGATGAGTAACTGGTCTCTAAACAGATGAGTATACTATTCAATAACACTTATCAACATTTATGAAGAATCTTCTCAAAGAACTGCCATATTATGGCGAAAATATCATACTATCTCACGGCAATTTAATAATATTTTAGATATCCAACTGCCATCAAAGAAATACTTGGATAAAATATCTAGCATATATGATTTAGATCTTTTCAATCTCAACACAAATGCTAGTATAAATCCTGACTATAATATGAATACCAAACTAATTAAATCAAATTATTATTCTCCTCATAGTTTTTCCCTATTCAAGAAATCGTTCCTTAATACAAATAGCATCTCCTTTCTTCACAATAATGTAAGAAGCCTAAGGCATAACATCGAAAACTTCCAAAACCACTTTTTACATGAATTAGATTTTAAGTTTAGTATAATTGGTATCACTGAAACTAAAATATCAAACAAAAAATTACTCGATTTTGATCCTTGTATACCAGGATATAATTTTGAATATGTCCCAACGCCTGTGTCAGCAGGAGGCGTTGGAATGTATATTGATGATACTCTTAATTACGAAATCATTGAAAAAAACTCTAATGAAGCCTTTCAATCGTTATGGATTGAAATTGAGCTCGACAAAAAGACAAATGTCATTTGTGGAGTTGTTTACCGTCAACATAACTCCCCAGATTCATTTTTAAAATATTTTGAAACTGTTATAGAAAAATACAGTGCGTTAAACAAACCAATTTATATTCTAGGAGACTTTAATTTAAATCTTTTAAAAACGGAAAGATGCAAGTATGCTCATGACTTTCTACTTTCTCTGCAAAGTTATGCATTCATACCAACAATTGACAAACCAACAAGAGTGCATGACAAGTCGGCCACACTCATTGATAACATTTTGGTCAATCCTTTTGAAGATTCTATTGTCAGTGGTAACATTGTCTCAGTCATAAGCGATCATTTTACACAATTTTGCATCATCCCCTCCACCATAAGAATTTTAACTACTCAAAACTGGAATTCTAAATATCGAGATTTTTCACAATTTTCTAAGACTGACTTCAAAAAGGATCTTGAAGATATTGATCTTGACTATCTCAGTCACAAAGAACCACATGATTTGAACAAAATCTTTTCGACTTTCTACAGTAAAGTTAACAAAGTAATAAACAAACATGCACCAGTCAAAACGATTTCAAAGAGCAAAAAGAAACAGCTTTTATATATATATATATATACAGCAATATGCAGAAATTCTGATCCTCTTGATATATATACAAGTATATCAAAAGTATATTAGAAATTATGGGATGTCATCGCTGATATATTTTTCAGAAAGCCCTAGTGATAGGCAACTCGAAAAAAATATCAGCGATGATATCCCATAATTTCTAATATACTTTTTATATACTTGTATATGTATCAAGAGGATCAGAATTTCTGCATATCACTGTATATATATATATATACAGCAATATGCAGAAATTCTGATCCACCTGAGCGAAGTATATAACTATCTCGGGTGCATTGTGGAAATAATTTCGCGCGCGATTCAATGTAAAGAAGCGTGACTAGCGTGGAGTTGATTGCCAGCGCTATGTTATACACTATATAGCATCGAACAACTCGGAAGGCGAGAGCCTAAATGCTATTTAAAACACCAGACTACTCCAAAACGTTGTCTCTCAAAGTAACGTCGTTAACCAAATAATTAAAGTCAACACAAGGCAAAGAAAGTTCAGTTTTTACTGTCGTGACCTCTGCTCAAATAATTTAATCGCCCAAGAACATGTACAGTATGTTGCCCTAATTCGGGACGGTTTTAGGAATAACCGTTATATCAAAGCCCAGAATCATTGTACCGATGCAATATTTATCATGAAGATAGAGTCGAACATCATGAAGTCGGTCACTAAAGCTCATTTGTTTAAGTCACGAGTAACTTACCACAGTTTTACCACAGTCATTCTCATAGAGATTTAAAATATACAAATAAGCCTAATCAAGAAGATGTGATGGCAACGCACGTGCGAGTTTGTTTAACGCTAAAAATTCGCACGGATTTGCATAACGACCATGGCAATTTTACTTGAAAATTATCGATTTTATAACATGCAAACCAAAAGATAAAACTCTTGTTGCACCACACTCAACCAAAACGTGCCGTATATAGTTCGCTCTAACAAGCATGGCTCGTGTGATTATCCAAAACGCCGTGATAAAAGGCTGTCCCGAATTAGGCACACATGGTTAAAATATACCAATGTTTTGCATGTAGTCTCAAGTATAATAAGTTTGAATTGTTTGATAATTTTTTTACACACCGAATAGAACAATGATTTAGGTGTGAACTCAGCTTAAAAACAATAATCCAGGAGTTATACTTTATCAAAAAACGATTTTAGAGCTATGTATAGTAATGTTAAGTCAAGCGAAAACTCGTATTCTTAGAAATAATGTAGTGACTTACCTTTACAAAATGCTCTTGTTCTCTGCTGTAAATTAATGCATAAAACCCAAAATGTTCGTCATGCAAGGAAACTTATTTACATTTGATGTTGTCACGTTTGTTTTAATTTATTCATAATTTGCACAGAATAACTACGATTCAAACACGAAGTGTCCCGAATTAGGGACCGTCCCGAATTAGGGCAACGCACTGTAACGGTAAAACAAACTTTACATTCAATTAGTATAGGAAATCGCACGACCTCGAGTACAATTTGGAAATTAATAGGTACGAGTAATGTTTTGAAAGTTCTTGTAATTGCACGAGCCTTTAGGCGAGTGCAATTAAAGAACTTTCAAAACATTACGAGTGCCTATTAATTTCCAAATTGTACGAGAAGGTCGTGCGATTTTTTATTTATAGTTCACACGACAAAATTTTATAAAACATGCGAAGCGAAGGCATTCATTCATCTTCATTGCCTTTGCTATAACCGACTTTTCTCCAAGAACGCTAAGTCAAGAACAGCATAGAAAGTGTTAACGTTGCTGTAAAACCTTTTCGTTAGATTAGTATTTTATGTATGATTTGAACTACAAAATACTAGAAAATAATTTTACATCTGAAGTAAAAAGCCATTTTAATGCATGTTTACAACTATTGAATGACAGTATTGACAGCTAAACAGCGAATCAAGAAGCGACTTTTCTTTGAAAACGTACTGTGTGAACTAAGCGAAAGTTGACAGTTTACAGTTCGCTAATTTAAGTTTTTTTCCTCTTAGCATTTGCTAATAAGTGCAAAAACACAATTTCAAAAATACTTTCTTTGAAAACAAGTTAGCTGGACAACATCAAAAGGGATAAAAGCGACAAATATGTCGTTCAAGTTAAAAGTTTTCAAGTACAGCTTGCCGTGAACGAGTCGCCAGTGATCAGACCATGTGCTTTGGATATTATTCCCTCCTGTAGCTTGAAGAATTTCGCTGCTATTTTCTTTGAATGGTGAATTATCTGAAGATTTTATTATTTCAAGGCTGGATTGACAACTTAGGATCAATTAACTTGTGATAAATAGCTGAATTCGTCTCTCTACAACTACTCGAGAGTTTGCCTGTAAGATTTGATCTTAACTATTTTCAAAACAAAAAACGGGCCTCTTCTCGCTGTGTTTTTTCGCTAAACGGAAAGAAATTTGCTTTAAAACTATTGTTAGCTGTTTTCTACATATTGTACAATTATTGTAGATGTGGTGTTGAATATATTTTTCGAGAAGACCACAGAAGACAATTGGTAGTAAAACGAGAACATTCAAAACTCCAACTCAAATTGTTTGGCGAAAACTAGAGAGAAAAAACGACTTTCTACTACAAAACATGATTTATTAGGTCTTGAATTTGTCTAGTTATCATAATTTGAGGCCTTCCTATGTGTGTATTAAACAGTTTTCTGAAATGTTTGCATTTTAATCTATAAAATACTTATTTTTTGTGAATTTCACTCATTTCACTGGGGAAATTTGCCGCTTTTGGACGTGTTTCCATAGCGACCTAATTGGTACTCCCTCTCTGTATATATATTTAGTATAAATACAAAGGTGATTATACAAAATCGCGCGCTCTGATTGGTTTTCTATCTCGGATTATCAGCCGATAATCACCTTTTCGGACAAAATGGCTGTCGTTTTGTCACTTTCAATGTTGTTTTCTTCTTTCTTTTTTGAAATAATCACCTTTTTATTTATTTATACTAAAACAATTATTCACCTCAGGCTCAGTGATTATCGATGAATATTTACCTCGCAGCTCGAAGACTCGCCGCTCGGTAAATATTCATCGATAATCACTTCGCCTTCGGCGAATAACTGCTAAATATACAGCCTTTTGCAAAAATTATGGCCGTTTCAAGTATATATACAAGTATATCAAAAGTGCATCAGAAATTATGGGATATCATCGCTGATATTTTTTTCGGGTTGCCTATCACTAGGGCTTTCTGAAAAAAATATCAGGAATGATATCCCATAATTTCTGTTATACTTTTGATATACTTGTATATATACTTGAACCGGCGATAATTTTTGCAAAAAGCTGTATGTAATGTTTACAACATGAGTGGCCGTGTTGTATGGGCTTTTACAATCTCGAGCCGCAGGCGAGAGATTGTAAAGCCCATACAACACGGACGCGAATGTTGTAAATGACTTGTGAAATTCATTGATAATAATTAATGAAGATAATGATTTCTGAGGAATAGATTTCAAAAGCAGTGTTATTTAAGAAAATATATAGATATATAGATATATATATGATGCTTGCTCAAAGAGCTGATAATGATTTATGAACTTCTCACTCAATGAGGAATTTTCCCTGCATTTGTGAGGACGGAAATAAATCTCAAGTGTAAAGTGTGTCGAAATAAATCACGACTCAATTCTCTTTTGATATTCACGGAGCAAATTTATAGCTACAATATATAACGTAGATTTACATTATATTCTGACTTTTACATAACTCAATTGCAAGCCTTTCAGTCTTTTGAGCCAGACATCAGGGAAAGATTAAACTTATGCCTGAGAAGTATTTCTAATTTAGAATATAAGATTCCATTGCTTGAAACATCAGAGGAGAAAGTGTGCACAATAACACAAATTTTATATTTTGCGTTTAATCGAATCACACTGCTTATAAGAATAAACTCTGTAGCTTGTAAAAACCAAAAGTTATTTCCGTCCTCACAAATGCAGGGAAAATTCCTCATTGAGTGAGAAGTTCATGAATCATTATCAGCTCTTTGAGCAAGCAACAGTGCTTTCAATAATGTAAGCAAAACCTTCTATTGCTTTCTTTGCATAAATTAAACAGTTTGAAAGACAATTTCATCCGAATATCCTAAATATTTTTAATCATCGCCAGAAATTCCGAACCAAAGTGGGCGGGCACTATATTATGCAAAATTAGAATCATGCAAAATAAATGCCAATCATTCTTATTGTCTTATCTCAATTGTAATCGGTTCATATATCACAACTTAGCATTGAACATAAAGGTTTGTTCGCTGCTTTAAATTATTTATCTACGGCAGATATTTTGCTAGCAGAACATCCTAAAAGACCAAGAGGAAGCGGATCAGTTTGGGAAGTCGAAATATTCATTTAAAGACGTAAATTTTCGGCAGTGGTGAGAGAAAGATCGTCTACGACTGTAGAATCACGAAGTTAATCATAAAGTTAGCTTATTGAATAATTCTTTGTTTTCCTCATTTACTGATAAACGTTAATTTATCATACAAGCTTACCAAGATTATTCCACAAAAATGTCCCGAACACCGTATTATTATTATATAAGAATCTTTCCTATCTTTCCTTGATTTTTCAGTCATTTTCAGTAAAAAAAAATAACGCCTGCTATGAATAGGAAATCTTTTGTTTATGTCGCGCCGGAAGTGTTTCTTTTCAGAGATTCGAAGTCTAATGACTGCAAATATTGAGAGATGAAAAACCGAAATGAGTTTGTGGCCAAACCATTTGAAACTTGGCAGAAATATTGACGAAAATCCAATCCTTCAAACAAGATTTAAGATAGAGCTATGCGTATTCTTGACCATGATTTTGAGACCAAAATAGTTGAGTGACTTTGCACACTTCCGGTCTTCTTCACTAAAATGGGTACTCGAAATCCCTGTATTTTTGTTGTTGTCAAACCGAATTGTAATTTAAAGTTTTGGTTCTGATTTATTAATTTTATTAAAGCTTGAAGGTTAGTTGTTCAACTTCTAAGATGGCTGCTTCGAAAAAGCAGATAGCAAGTAGTTTTCCTCGATTTTCACATCAACTAAAGCACTTTCTATGGAGGATACTGCCTTTGTGAAGACGTCATTTATGCCATAGTTTAAATCGTAAAAACCGAGCCTGTATCGAGAGGAATTTATCAAAATATTTTGATGAGCAATGGTCTGCTATTTCAACTCGTGAAATACATAGGCGGCAAGGCTTAATACGCACATGTAGGGATAGAAAATTTAGATAAAGTGCAGGTATATTCATCCCTTCCACTAACTGACGTCCTATACATGGCGTCCAAAACTGTTGGTTTACAAAATTCGCAAAACCGACCCGAAAATACAATGTTATGACCCATAAGTAGCTTCTAAACAAACTTTACGTTTATGAGAACTTATCCAGATACCCGGAAGCCTGTGTAAATACAGATATTTTTATTCATGAAGAGATTCAAAATTATTCGCCATACATTTTCTCTAAGAAGGGAGTAAAATTCAAGCCGAGAAAATTCTAAGTGCCACGCTCCAACTGCGCATGTCCATTCGAGTTTTCTGGCGATGTTACGCCTTAATCGACTTTAGCGTATATCTAAAACACTCAACGTAATCTCAAGCTTTGGTATTGTAATTAAATGTAAAGTTTGTTTTGCCGTTACATGTTCTTGGGCGATTTTAAAAACTATTTGAGCAGAGGTCACGACAGTAAGAACTGAACTTTCTTTGCCTTGTGTTGACTTTAATTATTTGCTTAACGACGTTACTTTGAGAGACAACGTTTTGACGTAGTCTGGTGTTTTAAATAACATTTAAGCTCTCGCCTTCCGAGTTGTTCGATGCTATATAGTGTATAACATAGCGCTGGCAATCAACTCCACGCTAGTCACGCTTCTTAACTTTGAATCGCGCGCGAAATTATTCCCACAATGCACCCGATATAGTTATATACTTCGCTCAAATGGATCAGAATTTCTGCATATTGCTGTATATATATATATATATATATATATATATATATATACACCGAATCCCTAAAACTTTGACACTTTTGCGATATATATACATATATATGAAAGACAGCGATTTCAGTCGTTTTTCAACAAACATTTGTTACCAAGTTGTTCTAGAATACCTAATGAGGCTTTTTTACATGTTTGCAGTTGATTTTCTTCTTGTTTACTTTTTATTTTTCAACAAAAATAGCACTCAAACATATATGTATATATATCGCAAAAATGTCAAAGTTTTAGGGATTCGGTGTATATATATATATATATATATATATATATATATATATATACACCGAATCCCTAAAACTTTGACATTTTTGCGATATATATATACATATTTGTTTGAGTGCTATTTTTGTTGAAAAATTGGACACTAAACAAGGAGCAAATTAACTGCAAACATGTTAAAAAGCCTCATTAGGTATTCTAGAACAACTTGGTAACAAATAATTGTTGAAAAATGACTGAAATCGCTATCCTTCATATATATGTAGGATAGCCTTTTACTTCTTTAATTTATTGTAAATTGTGTATATGTGTAAATAGAAAAATGTATGTATTTATGTGTATACATAGAGTGCTTACGCTATGTCCATGAAATAAATACTAAATAGTTACTACCTAACAGTTTTTTATTTAGTGACTATTAGTCACTATCACTCAACTGGAATAGCTTTAGTAACAATACACAAGGGAAATCAAATACTCAAGACAATAGAAAGATAATACTTTGTGTATTGTTGTGTATTGTTACTAAAGCTGTTCCAGTTGAGTGATAGTGACTAAAAGTCACTAAATAAAAACTATTATGTAGTAACCATTTAGATTTTATTTCATGGACATAGTGTAAGCACTCTACAATATGACTTATTATTATTTATTTATCATATAATTTTTGGCATCTATTCTTGTTTTTCCATATATATATATATATTTTTTCCTCTAGTGTTATGACCTTATTATTTGTGCACTCTTTCTTGTATGTAGGTCCATCTGCTCGATTAGTTTTACCTATTCAGGTGGCCCGTACCTCTTTTCAATAGAATGTATTTATTCTATGTTTAACTTCTTTTGTAATTATCAATAATAATAAGGTACAAATGAATAAAAAACTTGAACTGCAAACAACTGCCTACAAATAACTAACATAACCCATGACGGGAAAAAATTGCGCACCAATGACTGCCTTAGTAGGGTAGGACACGGCAAATTTTTTTCGGTATAAGCAAAATTGGAACTAGAATTCAAATTTCTCTCATTACAAACGCAGGATCCAGTGTTTCTAAAATACTGAAAAGTTAATAATAATAATAATAACTTTAATCCTTTACATACCAAAATGATACAATGGATACAAACATTGAATAAGATTATCAAGCTATATAATCTATATAATAAAACTATATATAATGAGAAAATATATAATGAACAATAACATAACTATATATAACATATGTGTGAATATTATCAATGAAATTATTTTTTCTTTCAAATTCGAGAGCTAGAACGAGCTTCGAGAAAATGTTCAGGCTCCCCTCCCTTGATTTGATAATTGGATGCGGGTTTTACTTTGTCAAAGAAGCTCGTGAACACGAAGTTTATAGAAAAACTAAAACGAAGTTTTAGCCGTAGCATCTCAATATTAGCCATGTTGAATCATTTTGACAGGCTTTGGATTCCTCTAAGAGTTCTAGCGACGCGAGTTGTGCTGCTCTAATCGAGTAAGTTTTTAAGTTGCTGACAAATAATTCAGCTGATAAGAATTCTCATAAACTCAATAATAAAACTGAATTGTGGAGAGTCCTATTCGACGCAGCGAGCTCCCTTTACATTTGAAGGGAACTTACCTAAATTCTAATACTAGTTACATGTTCGTATAGATGCTAAGCTTCTGTGAATATTATACGGAATGCCTTATTTTGACCGGCCGCTTTATAACATGTTCCATGAATTAACATATTCAAACAGTATTTTTTACAGTTATCACTTTAATTCTAGAAATAGAAAGCTTGCGAATATCTTGATACGTGTAGAAATACACAATGCGAATGTTTCAGTAGCTGCAAGCTTTTCAAAACTTGTCTTCTTTTAAATTTACTGAAGAAGCGAACGAGAGTTGTTGGGTTTCCCTTCGGTTTGTTTATATTCTCGCACAATGACGCATTGTAATGCACGGGCTAAAGGCTTACAAAAGGCTAACAACTTTGGAGGGATTGCGTGAAGGCCTGGTCGCAAATACTTTACCTAGCTATATGTATTATTATAATTAATTTTATCTTAGATTATAATCATATGAGGGAGTAGCTGATCCCATTAAAGAGTGCTCAATACACATATGGTGTAGAGCAAAGTATAAATGTAATAACGAAGAGGCAAGATTTGCTGTTACTCCGAGTTTCGTGCTTACGCACTCGTCAGACAGTATTTAATGAAAGACATTCCTATCAACTAGATATAAATACATGCTAAGACAATAGGCTAAGTGCTATATTACAATAGGTGATAGTTATACTAAATACAATAGGTGAGAAGTTAAAAATTACAAAGAAGAGTATATAATAGGGGTGGGTACAATAGGCTATAGAATATCAAAGCGTCAAGTGTTCTTCAAGTAGAATTTGTTCTCGTGTCGGCATTTGGAAATAAGTTCGGATCTTTTGTTTAGGAGGTTGTCGTTGCTGTGTTTAATAATCATCAGTTTTTCTGTAAGACAGAGGTCGCATCGTTTGGAGATGTTGTTGTAGGGTCTTGCGCGGCTAATTATTGTCCATTTGATGTTGAATTCTTGTTTATTGTCTTGTAGTTGCCAGATGTGTTTAGAAAGTTCGGTGCTGTTGGTGTGTTTTCTGTGTTTAAATGTAGATTTATGCTGCGTGAATCTGTGTTTGAATGTTCCTTCTGTCAGTCCGATGTAGTTCTTGGTTGCGTTGTTGGTTGTAATTTGTGCGTTGTAGATTACACTGGAAGTCAGGCATTTGTTGTCTAGCGGGCATAGTTCTTTTTTACGGCAGTTGCATTGTTCTCCAGTGCTTGCGTTGACGTTGTTGTCGGCGTTTGTTATTTTCATGTTGTGTTTGTTGATTACAGTTTTCATGTTGTCCATACAGCTGTAACTGACTTTAACATTGTTTTTGTTGAAGAGGCTGTGGAATTTGTGCTGGTTCGGGAAGTGTTTAGTGTTGTTTACAAAATTCCGAAGTTTGGTGTTAATCGGATCAATGTTGATGAACTTACAGCCATTCAAAAATACAAAGAAATGTATGGTATCTCGGGTGCAGTGGCAGCTTTTACGGTTAACGGTTAAAATTTTGGCCTTATTACGGCTAACTGTTAAATGTTTTCCGTTACGATTAACTAAAATCTTAATAATTAATTTCCATTGTTTTTAAAAGAATTAAACAATAATTTCCATCGTTTTATTATAAGTAATACCATGGCAATGAGGGATATTAGTGATTAAATGTCCCCGAAGCCGATGGAGGTTTAGTGGAAGTTTAGTGGACTTTTACTAAACCTTCCGAGGCAGAGGGACATTTAATCACTAACATCCCGAAATTGCCATGGTATTAGCTTGTAATACCATGATTTCCGAGGAAAACATCAAGAATTATGATCTAAATGAGCTTTAAATCAGAATATATTAAAGAGATTTCGTTGAAAGAGTCTTGATGACTCCCTACTCTGGGGAACGCTGAGGAATGTTCATTGTTAGCACAATAAACTGATATGTGTCTAATCTATAATGCGTCTCATGGGATAACGTTTAGTTCAGCCAAAATCACACATCACTAATTAGTAAATTAGTATAAATTAGTATCTAAAACTCCTGATGAGAACTCTCTCTCTCGTAAGCGACTGGACACTAGAGAAAAACGTTTGCGCATGCGTGCCTTTCAGCACGCCTTCCAAGAATTTATAGAGTTAGTGAGAAAATAAATGCTTGTTTTCAAAAGTATACAAAAAGTATACAAAAAAATTCGTGGGTATACTTTTGTGAGACCAAGATAATGTGTTAATAAAGACAATATGAAAGAATTAGCCTTAAGTTTCAAGAACTGTTCTTAAGTTTTGGCATTTTGTAAAGACTATTCTTCAGGCAAGTGTGAAAGTCAAATTTGAATATATTTACAATAGCATGAAGACGCTTTCGACTAATTTGCATACCGACTTAGAGCATGCGCAGACGTTTTTCACGCGTGTCAAGCGACTGAGGTGAGGACTAACCAGCTGATCAGAGGAAAAATATTAACCAATCAGAATTGAGTAAATTTCAAAAACTGAAGTGTCATTCTTAGTAGTCCGGACTCAGGAAATGTTTATTTCTTTATTTTGTTTTGCCACTCAATAATGAACATCGTGGTAAATGTATAAAAGTATCAAAACCTTCTCCTGAAGATCTAGATGTATCACAGATATGAACTTTTATAAGTCAAATTTCGCAGGCTTCGTGACACCAATATGTATGCCTGCGTAAACTCAGATTATTACTCAAGGAAAAACATCTCAAAAGCCTTTATTTTTTAGTAATATTATTTTTGTGGTATCTCTTTATAGGGGTTAAAATTTGCCAAGCCACGCCCTTTTGAAAAAAACTTCCGGTATCTTTTAGGGGTATTTTTGGAAATTTCCGACGAGCATAGCCGATACTTTACCCCCTGAGTCCCCCCCCCCCCCCCCCCCCCCCGGGGGTCTAGAGTATCAGTCAGGACCCTTCAAGGCAATCACAATTTTTGTTTCTAACATTTTTTTATTCTCTTTTTAACAGATTCAACATACACTACCATAATAACAAAATCACATTTTCCATCAAATCCTCACTAAAATGTTATTACTGACATCTAAAACTTTCTCAAACTCACTAGCAAATAAGTTATTGGGATTTTTATTGATTTCAAAGATTTTAAACAGTTTTTCATTATTCCATGCACCCGGTCGTGACGAAACGTACCATGCATGAAGGTACACCTTGGTATATAACTTAATCTTAAATTAATTCAGTTGCCCCAAGGCTTCTTGAACCTACTCAAGGTGCCAATTTTGTGAATGGATGTGGTCCATAAAGGTGTACAAATGAACTTTCTCTTATGGGATCATGGATTTTAGTCGAGTTGGCTAGCTAAAGATGCCCTATAAGATGTTTAGGGCAGATATAGAATTGAAATGAGTTTGTGAAGTCGAGAGCAAGACATGGAACAATTTAGTATAAAAGAACTATTCATCCAAGAATCAAAATAAAGAGAAAACAAAAGCATCTTTGAGAAAAGATCTATTTTTTCGTGATTCCTTATTGAGGTACTTTAATCAGATTTGATATGTAATGTTGTCATGGTTTCTTAAGCTGCTGCTTAAAACTAAACCAGATTGCATCTTGATTAAAACCAAGCAGTTGTAACTACACAATTAACTATAACCATGACAACTGGTTTTTGTTTCCATGGAAACAACCATTCCTTTTATAACCTTATACAAAATTCAAGCAAGTTTTTTGGGTCTTAGACTATTAAATATGATCAAGAAAGAGCAACAATTTGTTATGTTACCTTTCAGATTGGGATAAAAATCTGAATTAAAAACATAATTTGTTAAGCATTCAATCAATGTGAATGACAAGCTACTTGCCATCATACAATCTACATTAAAAACAACAAGAAAGCAGAATTATTGTCTGATGGCATCTTTGACACAGGTGAGTTATCTTCAATTTCAGGCCATGTGTCATCGTTCCCTTGAGTATCGTTTCTTTGTTAACCAGGAAATCATGGATGAGTATCATGAAATCAATTTGATTAACAAACAATCTTAATCTCAAGTGATGACACATGCTCTGAAACAGAAGAACAGTGTCCAACTTAAAATCAATCTATTGTATCGAAGTATTTGAGAGTACATCCCATTAATGTGGATCAATGGAATGGACCCATTACGACCATAAAGGCATTTTGTCCCAGCGTTCTTCAATTAAAGACCACATTCTGCCTCCTGCAAAATGGGTTTACAGTCAAACTGTGGTGTTTTGAGGTCACTTAATTAAGAAAACCGTGAACACCTAAAATATGTCTGGAATGTTTGTGTTTGATCACAGCGTTTTTTTCCCGTTTAAAAGTTTCAAACTTCATATTTTAGTTTTATTGTCGTGAAATTAGAGATTTCTATTCGAGACAGACGGATACACGAGAGAAGGATACAATACAAACTCTTTTCATGGTGGTGGGAAACATCTTTTTTACAAGCAATGGTCTAAATAAACATTCCAGAAATACTTTAGGTGTTCACGGTTTTCTTAGTTTGACTGTAATGCAGTCAATAGTCCCCTTCACAGTTCCCTGCACCATCTTCGAAGGAGGCTTCGAACCTTTTTTGGACAATTAATCACGTCTCTATCAATGCAAGCTCACCGTTTGTCTTGCTTGGATGCAAAGGCCTGGTTACCTTTCAAGATGACGCAGGGAACTGTGAAAGGGACTATTCCATACTGTTGGCCATGTGATGCTATATGTATATGCTGCATGTATATCCTGGTAATTACTTTAAGTGAGACTAAGTTCAGGACTAAACATGATGGCTGCTCAAAGGCCAGACATGACGACTAGCCAAATTAGACTGATGAAAATATGACCAGTTAATGTGTCTGGACAAGGGAACCTGCATAAGAGGCATTTGCTGGACAAGTGCCAATAACTGTGAGACACGCGTACTCTTGCGAATCTTTCTGTCGCGACAAGTTGGTTTTTGGTGGACGTCAATCAAAATCGTTGCCATAGCACTGTCGGAAAACTCAAAGCTACAAAAACATGTGCGTATGGAATGTCATGGAAACGCTTTGATTGACGTCCACCAAACCTTACTTTGTCGCGACAGAAAAAATCGCAACAGTGCGTGTGTCTGAGAATGGCTGTAAGACACCATTATTACTACCTTATTTCTTGTGTTGCCAGTGTAGACCGGAATAACCTTTATGGACTAACAATTTCTAAATAAAAACATTCATCATTTTCTCACTTTCCACTGAGAGCAGAGGAATCCACTGTCTTTGGAGTGCTGGTGGTCTATCCATCAACAATGGCTATCGCCCCAAAACGGCAATTTATATTTCTCTTGTGCATGCTACAACGATGCATTAAAATGTTCAGAGATTGCTAGTATATTTAATTATTAAGAGTGCAATCCAAATCATCTTGACGCACTAGCATTATTTCTTTCTTCTATCATACTGGTGAGCTTCCTTTGTAGGTGCTCGTCACTGGGGGATCTCTTGGAGGGACTCCCTTGATCATCCTGTAGAAGTGCTCTTTTTCTACTCTCACCTGAGCCTTGCTTGATCATGTTGTTAATGTCACGAAGTTTCTGGAATACAAAGATGGGTGGTGAGTACAACTTTAGCCAAGTGCAATAACAGGGACTGTGCAACTAGCTTTCTCCATTTAATGAACTGTGTCTGCTAAATAGAGCAGGGTTCGTACAGGAACCCCTGTGAAAATTTCCACATCTTTTCGAAAACTTTCCAAAGCTCTTTGACTCAAATTTCCAAAAACACACATAGCGTAAGAATAAAGCCCAATTCATGGATCTGAAACATTCAACATACATTTACCAATGCAAAACAATACTGCAGATAAGCTACAAAAAAATCGATATCTTTTTTATATCGATATCGATTTTTTCGACATACCTTAGCAGGGCTCTCACTGAAGCAGTAAAGCATTCTTGTTGTTGGAGTCATAGCAACATGGCCACCTGAAACAAATGGCAGGAAGATACCTTAAGAACACAATGGCTCTAAAATCTAGTGTGTGTTTGAGTTAAGGGGGGAGGCAGGGTAAACACCTGAAGGAGTAAACCTCAAAGCCTGGCTTACCATTAATCTTGTGAGGTGAGATATACACTGGATGTCTGGTAGATACTTGTCTCCTGGGAGAATGAGCTTGGTTTCTTACCACAGGCAGTGGCGACAGGGGCGGCGATTCCAACTGTAAATCAAAATATTGATGGTTAACAATGGTACCTATGAACAAGCCCCATAAAACCTCATTTAAAACCTCAAGAACCTATCAGATGGCCAATTTGGAGTTTAGTACAGGTTTAACATTAGGCCCAAGCTGAGAAGGTCTATCATGAAAATGTTTGCCAGCCACCGTTATAGTTATTTAATACCAGTAATTTTAGTCACAAAAACGTATACAGAGATTGCGGTAGGGCACAATGGGGTTCCTAACATATTTGAGATATTGGATTTTAGATGCTGTTTGTAAGCAAGGAATACATATATAGTGCAATGGGAGGACATGAAGCTCTAGGGTACTGGGACACAAACAAACTGTCAAAATGCATTTTTTGTTAGTTTTTTTGCATAAAAATGCATTGTGTCTGTATTAACACAAACCCTAGTTACTTACATTTCTGTCATTAGCAGAAAACTTGAGTGCAAAATTCTTTATACGTTTGATAAAAATCTACAGTAAATCAAAAAGAAGCAAAGTTAGCAATGGCACAACCACAGGGAGCCCAATTTAGATAAAAGTAAAAGGTAAAAAATTTAAATTATATTGACATCAATCCACACGTAGGATACCATAGGGAAATTACATTGAAAAACAAAGGCGCGCGCGAAAAAAATGTTCTAGTGCATTTTTTACGGATATTTTTGCTTTTTCGTATTATAGAGGACATTATCTTGACCTGGAATTAAAAAATTAATTAAACGCGATTTTTTCCGATTTTATTTTCACCTTTTACTTTTATCTAAATTGGGCTCCCTGTGGCACAACCCATGAAAATCCATGAGGTAAGTACAAGTTACATCCACGTTCATGGTCCTTGTAGGGTAGTTGTAACACAATGAACTAGATTACCGAAGTCATCTGTTTGAGTCCTGCCAAGTACATATGATACTTTTTCGTAACGTTTATGTCTAAAAGAAGTGGTTACTCACCTTATTATAAAACTCAATTAAGTCTCCTCTCTCAGCTTCATCCAGGGCTGGGCTGTTCTCAATGTTACTTGAAGGAGCACTTTTTCCATGAGGGGGTGGGGTGGGGGGAATGACACCAGTCCCTCTAATAGGACTTGATCTGGCACTTGTGTTTCCATTTGGACTAGCTGGGCCACTACTTGATTCAACATTAGCCCCTAGCAGATTAAAATATTACACTAATCAGTTCATGTGCATGGTTGGCTCGGTTGGTTGGGCAGCGACTTGTAGTGTGGGAGGTCATGGGTTCAAACCTTGGCCGGACCAACACTCATGGTCTTAAAATATCTGAGCAGAAGGTGCTGCCTTTGCCCTAAGAATGTCTGCAAATGGTTAAACCTTTGCTGTGGCTTGGATTCAATACTTGACAATGGATAATTTGAGTGTGTGACATGGGATTGATTGTGTGACTTTTGTCACTCCAGGCATATGTTTGATGTCTACAATCTGGCATTTCCATGTGTGAGCTTGGATTCAGTCTATGGCATAGGATTTGTTGGGTGACATGGGATTGATTGTGTGACTTTTGTCACTTCAGAGCATGTTTGATGTCTACTATCTGGCATTTCCATGTGTGAGCTTGGATTCAGTCTATGGCATAGGATTTGTTGGGTGACATGGGATTGATTGTGTGACTTTTGTCACTTCAGGGCATAGATGTTTGATGTCTACTATCTGGCATCTCCATGTGTGAGCTTGGATTCAGTCTATGGAATACATGTAGGATTTGTTGTGTGACATGATATACCATTGTCACATAGGTGCAGTTCATTAATCCCTAACCCTAACCTGGCCTTGATGTTTATATTACCTTCACTTCCTGTACTGCTGATTGGTAGTCTTCTCTTTGACTTCAATAATACACTTCTGTACACCTACAAAATTAATAAAATAATTCTTATATTATTCCACTTCTTTAGTATGTATAAAGGTTAGTGATTTCATTAATTTTCATCAAAAAATAAGAGGACTTTTTGAAATTTAATTTAATTTAAATATTAATTTAAATATTTTTGAAAGGATCTGCACTTTATCTACAAGCAAGCTCAACAGCCACAAGGCTTAACAAGCATTCCCGGATGTAGACACAGGGAGCCCACATCAATACAATTCTAACCACACAATCTCAAATCACATATTATTTAGGGAAGAAAACTGGAGTAACCGGGGGGAAAAACCCTTGTGGTATTAAGGAGAGAACAACACATCAAACAAAATTCTCTATTCACATGTGGCATTTGCAGAAATTGAACTAGTGACCTGACCTGTAGGACTCACAGCAGTGAAAGGCAATTGTTCTGTGCATTACTTTATTACTTACATGACTTGCAGCTTGTGGCTGAGTTCTGTAGCATTTCATGATGTTTTGGAATAATGGGTCTGAATTGGTGACCTTGATATAAAGAAACAGTATTAGTCAGAGTGGTTTTCATGATGGTGCAAACTTGCCCTAAAAGATCTATTAAACTTTGGCTGCTGTATCACAGTGTTGGACAATCACAACAGAGCTAGGGGCTCCAACTAGGTGATAGCCCAAGACTGAATTGGAATTTAGAAGTTGATTTTTGCAGAGGGAGGAAAAATGGAGAATCCAGAGAAAAAACCCTTGAAGCACAAGTGAGAACCAACCAGAAACCCCTGCTCATATATGAGAGTGAGCCCAGCAGGAATCACACTCAGGGTCATATTGGTAAGAGGTGGCGCATTAGCAGTGCACACTACACAGTCATACAAGGTGACTTGATCTTTGGCTTGTGTCAATCAAATTTGTCAGATCAAGTTTCTGAGATTGTTGTTAGTAGCTGTTATTTACCTTGCCCATGACGAACACAGAACACATCAAGATCTGATCAAGATGGCGGTCCTTAGCTAGCTCAGGGTGAGTCATTAAACAGTGCTCAAAACATGTCCACATCCTGAAAAAGACAAAAAAAACAAATATAAAAACTGAGATTTCATAAATAACTTACAACAAAATTAATTATAATGAATAACAGCACTAATGAAATAAAATATGAAAAAAAATATCAAAATATTACTTTGAAGCTAAAACAATTAACTATAATTGCTTAAGTTAAGATAAATACTTACTTTCCCCTTAACTCCTCATTCACATCCAGTTTAGCGCACAGATCGCGTAGTCTTACACTTGCCATGTGATATACCTATGGAGAAATGAAGTGACTCAGTTTACTAGCAAAAGAGAGGGTAAAAGATAGGAGGATGGAGGGAATTGGAAAGAAAAGACAGTGTCATACTTCTGTAAAAATTGAAGGAGAAAAAAAAACAAAGGAAGAAAAGAAAAAGGAAAAAATGGAAGAAAGTAAAAGAGAAAAGAAGGGAAGAATAGATATTAGATCAGACAAGGGAAGGGAAGAAAAGAGAAGAGAAAATAAGAACAGGAGAGAAAGCAGACAAGAATAAAACAATAAGAAGGAGAAGAAAAAACAAGAAAAAACGAAAGAAAGAGAAGTGAGGCTAGGACAGGATAGAGGGAAAAGAGAGTAGTGCATTTCCACTTACCTTTCTGAAAAACAAAGCCAGTGATCCAGTCTTCTTTGGTTTAGCAGCAGGAGGTTGAATGGGTTGTAATGATGACTGTGACTGCACTCTAATTGGGCTTGTAGCAGATGTGGTGATGATGTTTGGAGACAAGGTAGATCCTGGTCTAGGTGAGATGTTCACCTGCACTGATGTGGCAGTAGAGCTTGGAATGACTACAGCTTGAGCTATGTTAACACCATTGACAACATATGCTCCATTTGTTGTGGCTGGTGTGATGATGACTGTCAAATAAACCGTTCAAAAGGATGTCAAGCAAAACTAACAAACATATATTTAGAGTTTTTAATACAATAAAAACTTGCATTAAAGAACCAGTGGATTAAGAACCACCAGGCCTAAAGTTAGTCAATTGAGTACCCCATTTACAAGAACTATTTTAGCCTGACAAGTTTGCCAGATTCTCTGTTCCTTGGTAGAAAATTATGTAGTTTCAACCCCAGACCACAGCAGGGTTTGGACAAAAGGATTGTATTTGTCAGGCTTCACGTTAGCAATACAACTGCTGACAATAAAGTCCAAAAACTCTAAGGGTGGGAGAGGATGGGTAAACTTAAACTAGGTTCTCTGTTCCTTGGAAACAAAATTGATTGTGAGTAGCAGTGTATTGCAGGTGGCTAAACTGGGAAGCTTTTGGAATACATGTTTCTAGGAACATACTTCCCCATTTAGCCAGGGCATAGAAGTGAAAAGACACAGATATGGAAACAACATAAAAAGAGCATCTTATTCTCAAGAGAATGACACATGGTATGAAACAGGGCTCAAAATAACCGCCAGTCATACGCTGGTCAACATGTCCGTTCAAAACCATATTTGACCGGCCAAGTACGAAATTTGAGCATTGTAGTCAAAGTTTGAGAGTTGTTTTGAGCCCTGTGAAATGGGAAAACATTAGGCCAAAGCTAAAAAGGTCTACTGTAATAGCAATTGGTTAAAACAGATAATTCCAAATGTTTATACTTACATGCAGGGCCTTGTGCAGCTCTGGTACTTGATCTTGTAGCAGTGGAGGAGCTGACGGCTGCAGCTGATCTCACAAATGGTCCATTGTTTTGTGACGGCACTGTCGTTTTGGTACTTGGCCCACCAAAGTTGGCCATGAGGTTGCGTCTGGCACCACTGTTGGTTGGGGAATATTGTTCTGGTATTGAGGAAGATGGTGGTGTTGCAACTGTTGTAGCAAATATAATTAAAAAAATTATCTTTAGGTGGTTCAAATTGTAAATATTTATTTAGCACATGTTTTCTGCATATAGCTCATTCAATTAAATGTTGTTTAAGCAACAAACTTAATGGTAGGTTATCTAAGAATTAAGGAATATATGTCCAAACTGTAAGTCATAGAATTTGCAAGCATACAGTGAGCTTCTCATTGTAATGCCATGGTGAAATAAATTTCATGATTCTGCTCTCAAAGCTTTAGGCATTTTGGCTTTTTTCAGGGACAACGTTTACTTAATTGAATTTGCTGTACATCTAGAACACTGCTTAAAAATTGCAACTTACTTCTTCTTTGTGCGCCTTCTTCTCCAGATATTCTTTGAACTCTAGGATGAACAATAGGAGAGGCCAAGAGGTTCTGGTTTGGATGGGATGCCTCAACATTGTTGGGTATCGTAACATCCTCACATGATGGCACTCCTCCTGCAGTTTGGATGGCATCCCATAAGGGAGAGTTGTGTGCCCATGCTAAGGACTCCAAAATCTGTTCTTCTATCTAAAAACAGTATGATGGTAGGATCTTAGCTGAAGGGTTGACATGGTAGGTAGAATGAGGGCAATAATAAGTATGATGATAGCAACTGAGTAGTTGATGAGAACCGTTGATGATGATAATGAAGATGGTTGATGATGAAGATAGTTGATGATGATGGTGCTGAAGGTGACAATGGTAATGACCATAATGATGGTGATGATGATACATCTGATAGGAAATGGTTGATTAAATGGTTGTTGAAAGTCATGATTAAATAATACTATGGAAATGAAATGCATTCAGTGTGAATAATGAATAAAGAATTAAGAGAAAAATATCACATAACCTTGGCAGGACTCGAACCCACGGTTTCGGTATACTAGTCCGACATGTTAACCACTACACTACAAGGACCAACCACTGGTTACGCAGCCAGGCAATGTTGTATATGTGGCAACTGTGGGGGTCCAGGGCGATATTAATCTCATGGGTAAGCTGAAAAATTGTGCATAAATATTTACGGTGTTCAGCTTACCCATGAGATTAATATCACCCTGGACCTGGACTCGTAGTGTATTGGTTAACACGTCGGACTAGTATACCAAAACCGTGGGGTCGAGTCCTGCCAAAGCATATGATATTTTTCTCTTAATTCTTTATTCATTAAATAATACTGTCAATTATCATGGATTGACCTGCTATCATCTGATGAATGATGATGAAGATGAAGTTAATCATATGATGATGATACTGTAAAGTTCATGGTGAATAGGATAATGCGATAGTGATGTTGTTGATAGGGTTTAGACAAGGTACTCACATGGTTAAGATGCTTGACGACATCTCTTGACAAACCATCCTCAGCTTTAATCAACACCTCTATGACTTTATAGAAGTAATATGGAGCCAGCCCAAAGATTTCTATCACCCATGGAAAAGCTCTGCAAAGCAAATGAACAACGACATGGTCAGTAACTCTAGATCAATCCATATCAAATGTATTGAGGGCCACTGGTTTATCAGTTTCTATTGTACTGTAATGTGTTACCCTCTATAAATAAAGTTTATTGTACTGTATTGTATTGTATTGTATCATTCCTTTGATACTGTCAATGAAAATGGTGAGCCTATATGGGAAGCACAGGTGGTGTAGCAGTGAGAGTGCTTGCCTCTCACCAATGCGACCCTGGTTCGAGACTGTCAGGCTTGGTGTTGTATGTGAGTAGAGCTGCTTTTTGGTTCTCTCCTCTGCTTCGAGGGTTTTCTCAAGGTTCTCTGGTTTTCAAAAAATTCTTATTTATAAATTCCAAATGGAATTTTCAGGGTTGAAGAGCCACTCTGTGGAGATGCCAGTGCCAAATCTCATTTTACCAATTTACCACTTTGATATCCCCATGTTGGAGCAGAAGTGACCTCAGAGACCTCTTGCGTTTATTGAAATAAATACTGAGAGATACTTTGTTGGAAATTGTCCTGAAGCCCATAATGCTTTGCGTTTTTGAGGAACAACCAAAAGACAAAATTGTTAATATTCCAATGAAGATTATAAGAATTGAAGAAAAAATATCCAAAACAGTTCTGCATCTATGATAGATTCTGTCAGAATAAGCAAAAACCAGAAAGAAAGAAATTGGAACAGGTTTATGAGTAAACGTTATGACATTTCTTACACCAAACGTTTCATTCTCTCATGCGTGTGGAATTAAAATTAACTCTGATTATACTGATACCAGATTTTTCAATGATAATAGCAAAATAATGTACTAAACATCTGCATGAAAAGTTTTGAATTTTCAAATAATTTTTGCTATTGTTGCCCCCTCAAAAGCAAAGTATTATGGGAATGTGAAAGTAATGAATACAAGATAATGCTTTCTTTCTTTGATTCTGAGGGTTGCATCCCCTTGGGCTGACTTTGTGGTCTGCACCCCTCCCTGAACATAATCCTGGATACCCCCTGCTAAGAGGTGTTTTTTTTGTGTGGATTAACAAGTGAAATATCAATCAAATAAATCCACCTGCTGTCCTTACCTTTGAGAGTTGTAAGAGAAAATAACAATTTCTAGACAGCACCCCAGAAGTGAGCGATGGAAAAGGTCTTGTTCAAGAAGAGTCTGGATGAAAAGAAAACCCATTATCAATCAATCAATCAATCAATAATTAATCTGTCAATCAATCAATCAATTAGTCAGTCAGACAATCAGTCAACTTGTCAGTCAATCAACTAACCAGACACTCAGTGAGGCAGTTGTTCCATCAAACTTTAAGGTAGCACTTGCATAAAAGTTATAAAAGTACTGATCATGATCTATAAACTAGTAAATCTAATACTGGGATTCTCAATATTCTACAAACTCAGACAACTCAACAGCTTGTTGTGAAATTGGTTTTCGTTGTTGTCAATCAAAACTAATCAGTCGCTGCCTTTTATATTTTTGACTGGTGGTAGTGAAAAACTAAATTCCAATGGGCAACTCACAACTGCTGAGTTCGCAGAATATTGTGAATCATAGTAAAAAATCTAAAAAAAATCACTAAATATTTCAATAATGTAACTTACAGTGACATCCAGGTGACCTTGAAGTCTTCTCTTCTCAGATAAAGTGATGTTTTCTAGGACCTGTAGAAAACAAAAGATTATCAGTTGCATTTAAGCTTTATAATATTTAGAAATGAGGGGTAATGGTGTACTTTATGACCAGCCGACATTTGATGGTCAACAACTGCCTGACTATCAGCTGTGTTTCGGCCGACTACTGGCTGTGTGTTGACCAATGCTTATGAACAGATAACAATATTTTTTAAAATGCAATAAAACAGGAATAAAAATATCACAATAATTAAGGAAAATTAAGACATTTTTAAAGTACCTTGTAATACAAGATTTCTGCCAGTTTTAACCGACGGGTGGCAAACTCCTTGGTTGAACATGGTGAATTTGGTCTGTCAGCTGAAGGCTGCAAGAAAAAAAAGAAAAACATGGTAATACTCTTTCTTTGACTGCGACCTTATGGGAGCTGGCATGGATGATCTGTGTTGTTAAGGTACTGCCTCTCAACCTATTTACCAGTGAAATAACTTATTGGTCATACCTGTACGTATTCATTAAGGAAGATTTCTCCCAGCTCCTCCACTCTAGAGGTAATTGACTGCAGAGGGTTCTTAGTGCACTCTCTGAAGAAAAGAAAAATCACATATGTTTTCTGGATTTAGATAAATGAATTATAAATCAATCTCTATCGTTTCAAAATGAGGGAATCCTGTATAAAGTTTCTCACTACAGCGGCCATGGCCATTACTGCAATTCTCAATATTCTGCAAATTTAGATGTTTCAACAGCTAGTTGGAAGTTGGTTTTTCCCTGCCATTAATCAAAACCAACCAGTTGATAACTTTTATATTTTTGACTTGTGACAGTGAAAAACCAAAACATGCTCAGTTCTTTGAGGTCATGCTGATTTAAGCTGTCTCAGGGCTTCATGATCAATGCCCTCCAGCATTCCATAGCTGAACAAAATGGCTCTCAAAATCTCGTTTTTCAAAAAATGAGAAAATATGGTGCTTCAATTCCATCTACAATGGCTTGAAGCAGAAACTAACTATGTAACCAGTAAACATCATTCCTCTAAACTCAAAATATGGTCAATCTCAACTTAAAATATGGTTTTGCTAGGCTAGGGCTTGCAGAATGTTTAGGTCCAGAAAAACACTGAAAAACCTCAAAAATCTCCAGGAGTCAAAAGGTTAATGAGTTTTTGCTTTAGGGTAAATGGGTCAAAGGAAAAAGTTTTAAAATAGACTTGTCTAGACAGGAAAAGGTACGATGCTTTCGTTAGCAAGCTATACTAGTAAGCTTTGTTTCTATGAAAAAGACTTTTCAGCAATTGTACTTCAGTTTGTAACTCCCATCTTGATTTGTATCAGCATAACATAACACAAACTTTAATTTTGTGTGACTATCATTATATCTCTTTTCTTTTTCTTCTTCTTTTTCTTTTATGTTAAATAACTGTAAGTGAACGTGATAGAAAATACGGCCTGAATACTGCTGGAACCTGAAAAAATTTCAGGCTTAGAATGGGATTTGAACGCATGACCTAGGTGTATATAACGACGAGCTAAAATTAACTACAGAACAAATAATCGATAACACACATGCCGAGCCACGAGGTGACATATGATACTGAATAATGAATGAACTGCCATTAATATTAAATTATATCAACAAACTCAATACCACTCTTGTTGTTTTTGGACACACAAGACATGATAGACAAAGCAGAAATCTGTTTTTGACCTCTTCTTATAAGGACCACTATCTGTTTTCAAGCTCAATATTTTGTAAAAACACTCTTTTGGGGCCAAAGGACAAAATATCAAATGCGATCATAATTTAGTGAATACTGTTTAGAGACATAATGCCTTGTACTTTGGGAGAGGTGATGTTTTGATCAGCAGAAAAACTTTCATTTCTGTAAATATCTCCAAGTAGCTATAATTTAGTTCAGCAGGATTTTTTCACAAGTTCGGAGCAAGTGACAGACATGACATGCTTATACAGGGGTTTCAATAACATTTGAAGTAGATGGATCAGATTCAAATCTAGGCATCTGTTTCCACTGATTTTACTTCCTATTTATTGAGACTGATTCATAAAATAGCTGGCGTATGAAGTGATGTACCCAGCGATTGACTGCTGGTAGCTGCCTTCTCTTGAAACACATTATAGTTCTCGCATATGACTGCCACTAAGGTAAATTGAAAAAAAAAAAAAAAAAAAAAAAATAGCAGCCTTGCCATTTTTCTGATCTGCATTGTAGAATGTGGTAAGGTCTTATGCTAATTTTTCCTTCCACATGTTAAGTTAATGCACAAGGAATCAGGACTTATGCAAAAAAAAAATACTATCACTATTATCACATAATATTTTATGAATATGTACATCATGTATGTTCTTGAGTTGAGACAATTTTTTTCCTTAGTTCTTCTTTGATTTAACCATATATATACTTACTTAAAGATATTCAAAAGGCGTTCGCTTGGAGCTGGCTTCAGTCCTGAGCACATTGCCTGCAAACGACTGACAGACTGAGTTGCTGTAGATACAGGAGTATTCCTATTGATGAAAAAATATATTTAGTGATCAGCATATATAATTCGACTTAGAATTGAAGAAGAAAACAACAAAAAAGGAAAAATGTTCCAAGTTAAATGGATTTTACATACTTTGGGTCTTTGTCTTTTAGATATCGTCTACCAGTTAACGGAGTTTGTGGTGCTAGACTTCTGGTCTAAAATATAAGATAACAAAAATGAAATGACGGTACGTATTCCCTTTGATCAATGCATTGTTGTTAATAAACTTCAAATCTTATTGGATCCTGAAACAACCTCATGGCTGATCAAAGTCAGTGCACATGGCGGTTTCCACATGGCTAATTCACAGATTGTATGCTGAAACAAAACCTGGGCTGATAAAAATCAGCGCAAATGGCTAAATCACAGATTGTTTCCTGAAAAATATCTGGGCTGATTAAAGTCAGTGCACAGCTAAGTCACAGATCAAACCCTAAAACAAAATCTGGGATGATCAGAGTCAGGGCATGGCTAACACACAGATTGAACCCTGAAACAACCTCTAGGCTGATCTAAGTCAGGGCATGGCTAACTCACAGATCAAACCCTAAAACAAAATCTGGGATGATCAGAGTCAGGGCATGGCTAACACACAGATTGAACCCTGAAACAACCTCTAATAAATAAATAAATTTGGAGGGGATAATCATCCTTGCTTGTAGCCGAAGAGCTGAATTACGAAGGATGCAGCTCAACGTGGTCGACTTGAAGGCACCTCGGACAGCCAACATACGACTTGTGTCTGACCACAGTTAAGATCAAATTAGGGTTGTTCTTTTATGTAATTTTTATGTTTTTATTGTTTTTATTTCCTGAGAGAATGAGCTCAGAAGTTCAGCCCAGTTTTAAGGCTCAAATTAACGTCAAAATAAGGGTTTCAAAACTCGACGCAAAACAGCCTCTTAAGGTGCCGATCTGGGGATCAAACCTGGGGCCATAGCAGTAAGAGGCGAGAACTTATGCACTACACCACCCTTGCTTCCCTCTGGGTTTATCTAAGTCGGGGAACCACTAACGCAAAGATGTAACCCTAAAATAACCTCTGGGCAAATGGCATCATAAAGAAATATAAAGAATGTATCAAAATATATTGAAAACATTGAGCCTCACCTTACTAAAATGTTCTTGAAGATTTCGTTTCAAGCCCATTCTGAAAATAATTTTAAAGTTTAAACATACCAATCAAAGGGAAATTGGTAGAATGGCTGTGTATGTAAAGATTAAAGTTTACAACTTGAACATCAAATATCATATAAAAATACTTTTCAGATCTATGTTAGCGTTTTGCTGGTGTGATGAATAAGCTTGTCAAAAAAAAAAAAACAGCCCTTCAGCTTTATTTGGTTCATGATGACTCTAAAACGTGGTGCACTTCTAATCTTATTACATCCTGTAATTCAATTTTATTGACCCCTAAACTAACCTATGGCGTAAGTCAAAAGCTTTTGATGACAGGACTGACTAGTCCCTACTAGTAACCACAAGTCATAATCAGCTTATTCCAACAACTAATGTCCCAAAATTATTCTTTTTTCTAGTAAGTTCCTGTCTTTACCTTTGCTGCTCTTCAACATCGCATGGTTCAAATAGTTTAGCTGGTGTCCCTATTTCAATGTGAGCCTCTTCACCAAGGAATATTCTTTCATCAAAATCTCCAGCCGACAAGACATATTCTTCGTATTCTCTGTTAATAATCCTCCTGAAAAAAATAGGAAAATTATTGTTCAACTACGATGATAAAGAAGCTTGACCGACTTCTAGACATTTGGCCATTATAATTGTATTATAATCTTTTTATGGACAATGCTGCAATGATAAGCCTGTTTCATGACACTGTTCACGTTATAATATTAATGTCAGGAAAGTAAATGCTCTTTTTAGTAAATTTTACCCACAAAAATGGTAATTTCTAATCTCAGATCAGGCATAACTCGCTTGAGTATTAATTCTTTCTTCACTAGTAATATTTGAGCAGATAAGTAAATAAGGATTGAACTCAAACTTCATCTCAAGAGAGTGATATATAAGCCTAATTTGCTATTGATTGTTATGTCTCTGGGTCGATGCCATGTTGGTACACAAACTTAATTTTAATTCATCTCCTCAACATACATAATTTATGCACACACATTACATCTATCAGTAGTTGATTAATACATACATATTAATTTCAAAGTTGCCGAGGTCCAAGATCCCAGACAAACTGTCTTCTGTTCCTTTCAAAATCTTGGAGGAAAAAAAAAACATTAAAATTCATGTAACAAAAGAATGGAAGGATAGAGAGAAAACATATGAAGTAATGTGGGAAAACTGCTAACCTTTCTTTCGAAAAGTTTCTGGATAAATGGTTTCCAATAATGCTCCTTAATACTTTTGGCTTCCAGGACAATTCCTATAAAAATATCATAATAAATTATACATGACATCTGCGTTTTCTTGAAAGCTAGTGTTTGGTTACCAGACATTTTTTAATTATGCAAGTTGTGCTAACAACACTTGAAAGCTTTTCTCGTGTTTTGACAGCTGTCAATTAAATTGTAGACAAAGAAAGGTCAGTTTGTGTTGTTTCAGGGTTTAGAAAGTCAGGATTTTGCAAACAGGTTTAATAAAGAATATACCAGCAATAACGTTATAGTCTTACCCTGATATTTAGCGCAAAGTTGTTCAACAATACATGATTGCTTGGCTGGTGACTTAGATTCTCTGGCAGCATCACTAGGGAGTCCTGTGGAGAGAATTTGACAAACTTTGCTGTAGATTTCAATGAAATAGTTGAAAACAATTGAACACATGACCATATTGAGGACTTAAAATAACAGCCTGTCATTGGACAATGTCTGGCTAGAATCAGAACTTGTCTTAGCACAGGCACCAGAGTCGCCTCCATGTTTGGATTAAAACCAAAGCCCGAAGCCTCACTAAATATGTTACCAATTAATTCCGAGTGACACACGACTGGTTCTTAATATTAAACAGACAAACATCACGAGATTAAAATCGGAGCTAGATGTTTATTCACTATTAAAGGTCAGCCGTACCAAAGCAGATTTATTCGACCATTGGAAACAAAATAAAGCGTTAGTAATCCAAACGTGGAGGCGACTCTGGCGCCCGTGGTCTTAGAGTCAAAACTTTGTCTTAATAGTTATTTTGACCAGTAACGTTGAGTAAGAAACAAGGTATTACTGAGCAAGAACTAATTTGCCAGGCCTCATCATGACTGGCGACTGACTGACAGTTATTTTAAACCCTAACTTTAGTGAGAGGTGGGACATTAGCATCCGACACACTGATTAATCATTTTCTCTTGCACGTGTTACAGCTGGATTGCAAAACATGCAGTTCAACATGGCTATACAAAGGTACCGAAAACAGCTGTCATCTATAGATGGCATGATCCTTTAGAGTAGCTTCCGTATGACTATGAAACACTTATGGAACAGACCACCCCTTGTCATGACCTTACAAATATGCCCAATAAAATAAAACAAGTAATATGTTACCTTCAAATGATGGATTTATGAGGTCCTTCTTGTGTCGTGCAAATAATGCATTACTGTATATCAAATCTAAGCAGCACAGCAGGAGGTGATAAGAGTTCACCAGGTCATCACTTATCGCTGGAAAATTTCCTAAGATGCAGTGAAAATCCATTAATATATCTATTAAAATATCATCCATTGGAAAGCAATTTAAATTTAAGATTGTTGAACTAATAACAATCATGTAAATTATGCTTATGCCCTTGGGAAACCGTTCCTTATAGTTGAACTGTATATATTTCAGTAATAAATCTGACAATGGATAGTGGAGGCCATACCAAATATTGTTATAATATGCTGTCAAAACTTGTCATTCTATTTATTTATATACTAAAATATTGGCCCAAAAAAATGTTTTTCGAACGTAATTAGGGATAAAACATCTGTCATCTTACGCGACCCAATTTACAATGTAAAAGGTACTGACTGATAAAACCAAAAAACAATTCTTTTAGAAGTTTGCAAGATTTTGAAAACTGATATGAATGTGTATATAAATAAGCTTTTATCAGGTATTTTTAATTCGCAAAAGATAATCACCATGTAGCTCGAAAGAGCAACATGGCTTTACTGGCGTTTAAGGTTGGTATTTAGCAACATAGCTTCTTCTTTTTTTCACTTCCTTCAAACTTCACAGCTTTACTAATTTTAACCTGCTCTTTCCAGCTATGGAATGGTTTGTACAACTTTGGAAGTATAAAATTCAAGGACTTTTCCCTATCTTTTCAAGGACTTTTTCAAGACAAATGGTGAAATTCAAGGACTTTTCAAGGCTGTACGAACCACGTATGGTAATTATTCTTCTGTCCCACAGGTGAGTTTTGGAATTACAAGATAAGTTTGTTTAAATTAGGGAAGCATGGGTGGCATAGCAGTGAGAGCGCTTAACTTGCCTCTCACCAAGGAGACCCGAGTTCAAGCCCCGCTCGGCTCAGTGTTGTATGTGAGAAGAGTTGTTTGTTGGTTCTCTCCTGTGCTTCGAGGGTTTTTCTGGGTTCTCTGGTTTTTCCTCCCTCCTCAAAAATCTACTTCTAAATTCCAATTGGAATGCAGTGGAGGAAGAGCCACTCTGTGGAATCCACTGTTAATTCTCATTTATTTATTTTATTTTATTATTTAAATATATAGATTGTGGCCCAATATTTTGTTTTCATCATTGCTTTATGGTAAAATATGTTGTTTTAATGAAACTCAAATACAATAACTTCTCGTAATGCAAATATTTAATACAAAAATCAGTGAAAAAAATAGTATGATATTTCAAAGTCTGCATGACTTCATTATCAGGTGATGGTTGAAGGTCAGATTCGCTGTCATGCATTCTTATGTAAATTCTTGCTTTATCGCTAGAATTCTACAATTTTCAGGTAACTCTGTATTTTTCAATTATTACCTGATGATGAAGTCATCCAGACTTTGAAACGTTGTACCCTTTAATTTCTTCACTGATTAGTATATTAAATTATATGCAATGTTCGCATCAATAACAAAAAGTGACTCCGCTATATTGGTCCATAAATAACATGCATCCTGAAAACCTACAATCCACCTCCAAAGTATTTCATATTCAAAAATCTAAGTCTAATTCTAGTGGCCAAAACCTTAGATGTCACAAATTTTTACCTATGCAACACAAATAATTTTGATTTGAAGCAAAATTCTAAAAAATAATATATGCTTTCAAAGAAAATATTGATTATGAACCAAAGCAATCAAGCATCAATCAAAGATGCACAAAATTTGATAAACAATATTATTTAACAAATTATATGATAGAAATGATATCCAAAATTTCCAATTTTCAGTTTTTTTTTATAATCGCTACTGATAGAAATTATATATTTAATAATTAGATGTTTTTCAATACTTAATTATTTTGTGGTAAACATATCTAGGCAAGTCTGGACTAGAATATTTTTTTCATCATGACCTTTGCCATCACTTCAAACCACTCTGTACACAATAACTATCACTTGACAAACCAATCATGAATGTAATATTTTTTTAAATTTGTTAGAATCATACAGCTTTTGGCTTTTGGAAGACATTGATATTAAAACTTGTCCTGTTAGTAAGTATGTGAGCTAGACAACAATGGCTGATATGGCTGAAAGAACTTGAATAATGTCAAAATTCTTGACCAAAGGCCCCTTGAATAAAATAGTAATTTTCAACACAAGATAATAATTGAATTTTCTGCTGTAAAATTTTGAAAAGAAGTTTGTCATGTTGTCTGGAATTTTTGCATTTTAACCATGGTTGGGAACACTTCTAAGTAGTTCAGAATCACTCATAAGTTCAAAGGAATAACATTTTTTTTATAATTAAGAGTTGTGTTAAGTGCTATGAGCAGGGAAAAGTTTTTTTTTTCTCAGATATTTAAAGTGCAATCTCAACATGTAGGAACTTTCATTTTCATAGTTATAAAAAAGGAAAACAAAGTATGATATGATCAGATATGCCCTAAATTGCTCCAAGAATTTTCAATACTTCGCTTCAACTATTTGTCTTAGATAGTACGATAAGTTACGATTAGTGAAATATTAATACTTTCTTCCTGAGTTCCTTACAAGTATGAGCTTGTGAAAACAAAGAAATGACTTGTTAAAACATCAATCAAAATAGAATAATCTGGTGCTGAGCAGTCTAGACCCCATAGGAGTTATAGTT
The DNA here is from genome assembly GCA_023349425.1 of Anthopleura sola. NCBI lineage: Eukaryota > Metazoa > Cnidaria > Anthozoa > Actiniaria > Actiniidae > Anthopleura > Anthopleura sola. The sequence goes on from JALHLI010000001.1 coordinate 5,701,115, forward strand.
TGTCAAACAATTAGAAATTATTCCGATGTTGAAATATGCAGTATTTGGGATTTCGTTTCAGCTAAAACACTATAATGCTCCGACTTTGTGAGGCCTAAAAGTTACAAACTTTTTCTAAGCCAAAGAATTTGGAACTAATACCTCATTTCTAACTCATAAATTTTCTATATTCCTTGGTAATTTAAAACAAATCAGTTAGAGAAGTAGGAAGAAAATAAAAAATTCAAATTTTATAGTTAATGACCTTCTTCGGTCAAGGTCGATTCGTAAAATAGAATAAATATAAAAGTTTACCTTTAGCTTGCACGTACAGGGTCCAGCAGAATGCAAACACCTCTCCAGGCGTACAGGGATGTTTTCTGAAGCAGGAAACAATCAAGAATCGAGATTATTTTGGACATCACATGTTTTACAAGGCAACTAGTCCAGTCGAACAAAGCACAAATTGTAAGCATTAATTGTCTTTTTAAAACGCATGTGACACGAGTACATGCCAACGTTTAGGTTTCAGTATTTAATTTAGGTATTAAATGCAATATAGAATGATAAAATTCATATTGAAGTATGTGGATATTGTTGGTTGAAATCTATGAAACATCGCCTGATCAAGAAACTTACAATGATTGAAAGCAACAACTGGATGCGTAGATTGTTTACAATACGAAGAGTTACCCCCTAACTTACCTAGATTTTCGGCCTCTTTGACTCCTAGGAATCTCCTCGTTCGGATCTCTGAAGATATCAAGAAAGATCGGACGATATTTCTTAAATATGACCGTCGAAACGTGGAAATTTCGCTCAAGGTGCTCGATCTTTCGACGAAAATCACTGGGAGCGTTGGACATGTCGAGCCATTTTTTCATCTTACTGAAAAAATCTATGAGACTGAAACCACAAGAAAAACAGATCCATTAGTTATACACTTGTCACTTTGCCTGTACAAGGTAGTTTTCATCTCAAAGGTTTTGATTATGAAGCATTACCTCAAACCAGAGGCGCGTATGAGTCTTGTGAGCGAAACGCAATTTCCCTCCACTGTGCTCGAACTATCAACGGTCGGTACGACGCTCTTCCTACAAGCTACATATAAAGAACAAGCCAGCCAGTGGATACTCTTCCCCTGAAATAAAATAACCCTGCATAAGATAATCTAACACTTCCAGTCAAACAGCAATCAATAATATTCTTAGAAACACAAGTGCAAAACGTTCGAATTCAACTGAACAAGAACCGACTCTGTAACAAACCTCGAGAGAATAGTTGGTTTTGATCTTCTCGTACGATCTCCAAGCCTCTTCTGCTGTCTCCTCATCCATGTTCAGCTCTCTACAGACATTATCGAACTTCTTCCGGACATCAGATTCCTCTTCTCTGTTGTTAGAGGAGGCCATTTTCTCCGGGTTTGCTTTGCCCTCTTCACTAATAATTTACATTCACAGTCAGAGGAAAACTGAGCTCCTCGAAATGGCGGGAAAATCTGGTGACGCGCGCCATATTAGGAAAGTGGCGGCCATGACGACTGCTTGTCAGCTGTCAATAACAATAGCCATTGTAATGGCTTCCTCACCTTATTTGGCACTCGATTCCCGCCATTTTGAAATTCTTAAAAAATTCTATATAAGATATTTGGCTTTTTAACTTTTCAAACTAAACTGAAAATATATCATTTTCATAATATAAAAAAGATTTCTAAGTCACCCTGATTGATGTATAGGAAATATTTTGTCAAGTTTGAGCCAGCGTGGCTAACTTGCGCGCCTTCATCAAGGCATTTGTTAACGAGACAATAGACGGATTTAACTTAATTATGTAAAGAAAAAAAACCCGCGTCTTCATGCAGTGCTTTGTTTTATTTTTAGAAGTCGCTTTTCATAAACAAAGTTTGACCTTCTTAAGATTCTAGAGTAGGATGTGGATGATGTTAGAAGGAAATTGCAAGAAGTTTAGAAATCATTTAAAAAAATGACCCACTGACACCACAGGTAGCCCAAGCTACCGATCTAAGACGACTTCGTCTTGAGAGGAGATAAAATTTCCTAAAACGCCTTAAAATGCAACCAAACCGTCAGGAAACCACACAAAAATGCAATAAGACATTGATATACTGGTAAAGAAACAATAAAATATGAAATTTATTTTATCTTAAAGAAATTTTTTGATCTGCCATACTTTCTCTATATATGTATTCAGAACCATAACTTGGGCTACCTGTGCTTACACTAGTAAAGAAATGATTTTTATCATTTTATCAGAAAGGTGATCATATCGGACATATTTTTGTGTTTTTAGAATTGTATTCATTTGAAATATAAGGTTTCGTTCTTAGAAATGAATAGATATTTTTTTGCAGCAGTTTTGAATAGTGCCGCTTGGGATGCCTGTGGTCGTCTAACCGGAAATCGAATACCTTCTTTCTTCCGGTAAGTAACATGAGTGTTTCCACGAATATTCGCAACTGGCACAATCGTCGTCCTGTTTCTGTCAACTAAGTGATTGTAAACAGGATGTTTTCTTCTGCAGGAATAACCGATCGAAACTCATTTTCGAGAGCCTTGAAACCTTTTATTAATGCATCGATCATATTTGGTCCTGGATTAAGGATTACGAGCCCTTTCCTGAACAAGCTTGCGACTTTGATTTTCGTCCTCTTCCTTCTTGGATTGTCCTTTATTGCAGTTCTAGGTGTGTTTGTTCGAACTACTATCGACACGTGGATCCAGTTCTCTCTTTACATAGTACCTCTGATATCCCTCGTTTGTGGTTTTCATATCTATCGTTGTGAGGGTTTTAACACTCTTCTTGAACGAAGACTTGGACGACGATCACCTATCGGGGTGTTTGCAGTACCCGAGAGAGAGGGTCAAATTCTTTGGCATGAGTCTAACAGGGGACCATGGTTGAGAAGGTCTGCTATAAAAAACTGCATTTATCCTCTGGCTGTAGAGTTTTACCAATGGCTGGCATACATGTTCTTTCATTTGTTTTTCTCGTCTGGGGATAAATTTGCTGGTTCTTGGAAAGAAAATGAAATACTTTTGGATATTGACGAAACAACATGGACGATACTCTACGTGTTCTTTTGGGTCTCTGGTGTTTACATGGCTGGTTTTGTAAGCTATTCATTTATCCTTATAGCCCGGCTCACTGTCAGGGACGCTATTAGCTTTATGTGCCGCTTTGGAGATGGTCCCTTCCTGCCGCACAGACCCACTAACAGAAGGATAGCCCTGGCTATCACTGAAAGCAATAGTTCTCTGAGAAGGATTACTCGCTATATCTTTGGATTCCTGTTCTTAGATATGTTGGACACTGGGAAAGACATTGTTTTGATTTATGAACATGATAACGAGATAGAATCTGGTAGGTCAGGCGAGGAACCTTTCAATCTATCTGGTGGCGCAGATAGCGATCTTGATGAATCAGTTAGTACCCGACCCAGATCATCTAGTATAAGTGTTCCACATGCACCAAAGATAACTCCATCAGAAGCATGCAAATGCCTTACAAACTTGATTGCAAATCTTGAAACCTTAGCAAATGCTTTCCAGCCATTTATTATCCTTCTGTCCTTCTTTGCTGTTGCAAATTTTGCTACCCACATCGTTGCCATAGTTATCAAGATCAAAGGATTTCAAGACACTCATTGGTGGACATTTGCCCGCACTCTACTATGGCTTCTCTTGTCTATACGTCTTTTGTGGAGTGTTGCCACGATTACACGCATGCTTGCTTACATTCCAAGGCATGTCAATTACCTTCATTCTATTAGTGCCCTGCAAGGGGGTCAGAAGGAATGGGATGGCTTCTTCAACTTGATGGATAGCTTTCATCTTCGTACCAAAACATATGGCTTTCCTCTTACCCTCCAACAAGTGGCTTACTGTGCAACATTTTTAAACTTTGTATTTTTGATTGTGTTATCAATAATGCATCCAAAGAAGGATTAATCAAATCTGAAGGAATAAATATGTGGTCCAAAACAATATCCACACACCACCATGGAAGAAATCGGAAATTTCCAGGGGGTATGGGGTCAGCGAAATAACATTCCTATACTCAATGTGCATCAAAGATCACAAAGCACTGTGGGAAAGTGAGTCTTGTAAAAATGGAACAGGGAAATCAAAGGAACTATCAGAATAAAATTACTTTGTTATTTTCAACTCAGTGTTGAAACTTTTATTTCCTTATATATAGGATTTTAACGTTGAAGGAAAAACTGTCACATGAATTTTTAGAGCCAAAAAACTGTAAGAACTCACTTTCCTTACACTCATGCTTTGTGCTAGAGTTTTAAGCTCATGCACATTGGCTATTTTTTAGACCAATTTGCATATCCATGTAACCTGGTCATGAGTGGGCCATAAGCATCATAGGCAGGAATGAACAATGTACTTCGACCATGGGCAATGGACCATGATATGTGGCATGATTTTATTGTCATTCAAATCTTATCTAGATAGATCTAGGGAATTGGATTCCATTTGTATATATAAATAATGATGCTTAGGTCAAGGCAAAAATAAGTAGCATCAGGAATCATGGATGCTGATTAAGCAGTGGGCCAGGGTCTCTTGAAATTTAGTTTGAGAAAAAATTCTGGGTTTGTGTCCAAGAAACTAGACTAACTCTTCCTTATAAAAGATGTTATTTATCGTCTTATGTTTCCTCATTTCATTTTAGACCACATGATTTTCTTGAAAATAAAATTCTTTGTTGTAGTTGTATCCATAATCATGTGCCTTCTCGTGCACAACCTTTGAACAAAGAAATGATATTCTAGAGCATGACATGTGGTCTGAAATATGGGGAAACTTAGCATCAAATTCCTAGATGAATAAGGTATATTTTAGGTATATTTAACTATACTGGCCTTTTGTATTTAATCATGTGATCTTCAAGACCATCTGAGAACTATAAGAAGTCAGAAAAAAATAACAGGATTGCATAAAATATTTATCAGACTTTTATTACTTTCTTGATCTGAGTCAACATTGTCATTGGTAAATTCTATATATATACTTCCTTATAAATATTTTAAAAATAAATAATCAGTTTTGGCTTGTTTTATTCACATATATTCTATTGTTATTCAAACAATAGATTTTAAAAGTGGTTTTAAGGGATTTTCCCTCCTTATAAGAGATAATGTTTCTTTGACCTGCAGGACTGCATGAGTTTTTCAGCCCAAAACTAGTATTAAAACCTGCATTATATCTTACTTGAAGAATGTCTTGGTCTGAAGCCAGGATTGGCACAATTCAGCATTTGATCAACTGAGCCCAAATGTTTCACTTTCTCACATTTTTGTAAATTTTAATTATTACTTTTACAGAAGTCAAAACATATAATTAAGAAAATAAGCCATGGATTTCTCTACCTACAAAAAATAGTGTACTGTGCAGATACGAAAATAGGATGTTTCCAAATGAATCTCAGATATATCACAAATTTCCTTCGGATGATTAACTTCATGGACTAAGTATAATTTTATTAGTTTCACCATCGAAGAATTTTGCAAATTCATTCTTTTTTTTCCTAATCAAAATATTGAATTTATCATGAAAATATTGAATTTATAATTGTTTCACTTTTAAGTGCTACCCTTGCAAAATATAGACATCACATTCACATTCACATGAATTAATAATGAATGTCTTAGCCAAAAGACAAATACCTTGAATAAATAACAGCAAAATGAAAGACAAAGTGGACCACTGCCAATGATAACATAGCCAATCAGAATGGTGTATTTGAAATAGTCCAATAGTGTGCACACAACAAACTGATAAATCTGTGAAAAGTACTAAAAAAATTATTAAACTAAAAAATGCCAAATCAGCACTAATAATTATTGCTGATTTGGCATTTTTTAGTTTATAATTATTATTTGTAACTTTTCCAGGGATTTGTTATTTGCACTCTAGTTTTGTTTATATAAATATTAAAGTAAAACATTTCACTTTTGAACCAATATGAATGTGGAGGGAGTTGCCGACATTCTCTTGTATCGCGATTCTCCTATGAGTTTGATTGGGAGAGTGCTAGCTACCAATATAAACAGTATTGTTGCATCAGAATTATCACACGATAGGAGAATTGTGATACACAATTTGTGACTGATGGCCAATAAGGAATATTCCTTCTCCAAACTAGCTGCCAATATATACCCGTATTGGTGGCTCAAAATTGCTAGAAGCTATAAATACTAAAATCAAGTATGACAGCTTGTCATCACCCCAAAAGGACCCAAAACATTCCCTGCAATACACCGTACCCAAATCCTATAATGTGTACCTGTCTCTAAACTATCTGTAAACACATATTCTGTGAAAGGTAGAATGTAAGGCATGTAATCATCTTGTTCTGCAAGTTGTATCCAGACTTCATACTTGATTACAATAGAAGTATCAAAATATTTCACATTGATTGGTTTCATCCAGGACACAGAAAGTGATGGCTTATTTCCACTAGTTCCAGAAGACCCAGTACATTTGACATTTATAACCTTTGAAGGATGTAAAATATGGTTATTACCACTAAAACCCTTAGCAATAACTTCTTGCCTGGCATGGAAAGCACCCGCCATAACTTCAAGTAAAGAATCCTTGTCAACGAGAGTATCCTGGTAAATTCTGTAGAGCCAAAATGAATTACTGCAACAAAGATGACGAGGAACCTCAGTAGTACTTGTTACTAACTCTTGCTCCTCTTCACTCAGGTGCATAATTCCACCAATTTCGGGTGGATCATGTGGATGTGTAACAGAATTCTCAGGGATAGTATTCCTCCATGATGAATATATGAGGTTCATTCCTGGTAGTGTTGCAAGTGTTTTGTACGGTTGATAGTTTTCAGGATTAATTGCAAAAGGGAACATTTCAACAATGATTGCACCCAGTGGTAAAAACATTGCCATCACAAGTGCTGATCCATGCATCCCAACCAGAGCTGATGCCTTGGAAATAATTTGTATTATTTTTTTTAAAGAGTGTGTCTCCATGCTAACTTGAACAACTCTCTTATTGAATTTCTTTGCCATTGCTATGGATACATCGGCTTCATTTATTACTAGACGATTATGTTGTCTTAAGAAAAATACAATATAACCAATATCTGTAGAGTCAGTCGGTTCATATATCCCCATCTTTTCTTTGATAAAAGTTGTGAATTCTCTAATTTGCCTGCCAGTTATTTGAATTCTTGGTAAAGGGCTTTGGGGAATCTTAAAGCCATACTGATACCATGTTGTAAACTTTGAAATACCAACAACAGCATGTTGGAAACACTTTAAGCTATTATTCTTAGTAATATCATTCTTTAGCAAAGCCTTACGATGACTGAAAAGTTTATAGAGTTCAAAATATGGCCCTTGTTCCCATCCCTCCATAAATACGAGTCTGGTTTTGAGATCAAAAGGTTCATTTGAATCTCCGTTTGTGAAGTGCTTCATAGTGTGAAACAGTGGAAGAAGATCGTCATGGAAAATATGCATCATATTTTCACTATTAAATCGATGAAAAATAAAGCTCACACCATCGTATACAGTGATATTGTTGAAAGACTTCAGTGACGACGTTGGAAAATCAACGAAGTTGAAGTATTGTGTGTTGTGATCATCAATGGATGACATGTCCAGTAAAGCAGGATTAAACCGGTCTTCAGGAATGCCATCAAGCACAGTCTTATCACCGTGGAAGAATACATATTCTTTGTAGATAGGATGATAGCAGAGATTTCTGAATTTACAGATACGATCAGTGTTGTTAGATCCCGTACACCAAACACTTGAGCCACCCATCAAACCATCAATGGACGAAACTTTCAAGACCTTGGAGTTTGGGATTTCGTTGTCTATATGTTCTTTTGTCATTCGTGATTCTTGAACGAGGTTGTAAACTAACTGTATGACAAAAAATACACTAATATGAAGCAAGACTGGTATAAATAAACGGAAATTCATACTGACAAGTTTGACTTCAGTAAACTTCGTTTCAGAAAAGGTCGGGCTTTCCCTGCTTGGGCTTCCTATGTAGCACAGGTAGCCCAATCTATAAATTTGAAATACATTTTTATAAGGCAAAATTAAATACTGTAATAATCAATCCTTTCTGCATAACAAAATGGATTATATGTAGAAAAATCCACATGAATAAGATTAAATTCATTCTGACTTGATTTAAAGTGTGAAGAAGTTGTAGCGAACGCACAACTGCAGTTTTGGGTTTCCTGTGCCTCATCAAGCCCACTTCTTACTTGTAAAAGGTAAAATTTTCAAAGAATTTTTCTGTTTTATATAAATTACTCATTCTTTGGGGGTTTTTTTTTTCGTTCTGTAAGCTCAGCGTTTTTCCTTATTGACACAAAGGTGTGAACCTGTTATTATTACTAATAACCCGTTGTCAGTCGGGATACGGGAAAGTCCCTGTGTGTGACCGCCTGTGGTATATACTTCATGCCAACATGCCATATAGTCGCCCACACATATAGTCGCCAACTTATACTCGCTCGTCCACTTATACTCGCTCATCCACATAGTATCCCGGCCCTGATCAACTGTCCCTGGCCCTGATCAACTGTCCCTTGCCCTGACCAACTGTCCCTAGTTGTGATCAACTGTCCCTAGCCCTGATCAACTATCCCTAGCCCTGATCAACTATCCCTAGCCCTGATCAACTGTCCCTAGTTGTGATCAACTGTCCCTAGCTGTGATCAACTGTCCCTAGTTGTGATCAATTGTCCCTAGCTCTGATCAACTGTCCCTTAAGCCCTGATCAACTGTCCCTAGCTGTGATCAACTGTCTCTAGCTGTGATCAACCCAAAGATAACCCAAAGATAACCCAAAGATATCCCAATAATTCCCCATTTTTTCCCCAAACTGAAAATTCAATATTTTTTCCTGTGGGATATCTTTGGGTTATCTTTGGGTTATCTTTGGGTTATCTTTGGGTTTCCTTTGGAATTTCCCAATATTGGAAAAGTGCTACATAAAACAATATTGGGAAAAAAACCCAAAAAAATCCCAGTTTAACCTAATTGGAAATTCAATATTTTTTCCTGTGATATAGAAAAAGATGCAAAGGATTTCACAAACAATCCGCTTCTTCTCAAATGTATATACATGTATAATTCCTATTGTCAATAACATTATACACTGTTGTACAACTCTGTCGCAAGCAGCTCAGCATACAGCAAGAAATCAAATCAAACGAAAAGACCACAGCACAGGTTACTGAGGTTATGGCCAAACTGCTATATTCTAATCAGAGGCAAGACGCATTAAAAAGAATGTTTCACAGAGTTGCAGGAGTATAAGGAATATATTGAATTAATATGGACAATGAATTTGCCTCTTGGTCCTTAGGATAAACAAGTTATTAACTTAAGTTTTTTTTTCCTATTTAAGAACCGATAATATATGTATATGCACTAATACAGCTGCATATGGCAATTGTTTTTCTTTTCTCTCTTTGAAATAATTAGGTATAGCAGTAAATTAAAGCTGGAATACACCTTTCAGTATTAATGATGCTTTTAGCTACTTGACGAAACTCCATGGCTAACTTACTCTTTGGCATATGGAAATTAAGCTTTATAGCATTATAATTTGATTCCCATTTTGTTTAATATATCATGACCCGCTATCTGATGTTTACTGCAATGATATGGAGAGTGGTTGAATTGTAATTTTCTTCTTGATCTTAGTTTAAATCATTATCGATACTGATCTAATTTTGAATGAAATGACACAACCATACTTGTTATAATTACATGCAAGGACCTTGTTTATTGCTAATATCCTAATTATTTAACAGAATAACATTAATTTACTACATTTTCGTGTCAGGAAATTAGGCATTTTAATTGTCCTCTGGTTTTTTGTTATGCAAATGTTATTGTTTGTTGACTATAATATATAGGTATTCAATAATTCAATAAGAGTTAATAAATGATTTTAAATGAGTATAGGAGTTAAATTAACTAAGAAGTTAAGAAGTTTGTTAAAGTTAGTTTTTGAAGCTGAATAATTCAAACTATCAGGATAAAGTGTTTTGTCTGGTTCCTAATTATTTCTTAAGTGTGCAGCTGTATAATATATGTGGGGCTTTATATTATATGACTAAGTTCCCAGCTATAATTACGAATGCAAGGTTTATAACTGTATATCGTCCAAGGTTTATATCTTAATATATTAACCTAATTAATGAGCAGTTCACGTGTTGTCCCCACCCTAGCTCCCTTAGTTGATCTGTTAGACTTGGAAAATTTTGATCACAGCTAGGACAGTTGATCAGGGCTAGGGACAGCTGATCGGGGCTATGGACAGTTGATCAGGGCCAGGGACAGCTGATCACAGCTAGGGACAGTTGATCAGGGCTAGGGACAGTTGATGACAACTAGGGACAGTTGATCAGGGCTAGGGACAGTTGATCAGGGCCAGGGACAGTTGATCAGGGCCAGGGACAGTTGATCACTACTATAGGGGATAATATGTGGACGAGCGAGTATAAGTTGGCGACTATATGTATGGGCGACTATATGGCATGTTGGCATGAAGTATATGCCGCCTAATACTTGAATAAACATGACATTATTTCTTAGAATCATCAGCAAATTTGTATAAGAAGGTAAGTTCCCCACTTCGTGATCAAGATAACACGTCCACTACTTTCATTTCATCAATCTGGACACATCGATGAAGCATCTCTAACAGCACAAGAAAAGGTAAGCTTAAGTTTATTTCGGTAAAACCAAATAAACTTAATGGTGTTCATGTCGCTGCTTTTAAAAGCTAAAAATCTCACTTCAGTTTTACCCAACCTACGTGAACCCACTCAGCCTTTATTTCCTAGAATTTCAAAATCAGTTTGGGTATCTGGTCGTGGTAGTTTGGTCAGAATCATCAAAATTTGTTAAGTTCTTAGATGGATTGTGAAAGGTTTTTTTAAAATAAGCTATCTTTCTAGAATATTTTAAAACGAGTACATACGTATAAGTTAATTCTTAATTTTTATCTTCATTATTAATGAAATTTCTTGCTAATTGCGGAAGTTTCCAGAAGGAAGGTTGCATGCAAATGAGATATTCTTCAGGGACTGCGGAGCGTAATTTTGATTAGGGGGGCTAATTAACGACCACCAAAGACTGGACCACCTAGGGAGGTTTGGGGCATGCTCCCCCGAAAAAAAAAGTTTGAAATTCAGACCATTCAGACCAGAAGTGCGATTTTGAGGGGCATTTGCAGCATATTTATTACATTAAAATTATGACATTTTATTTTAGTTATTTTGCACATTTTGGCTATGAAAAGAAGAGAAGAGGCATATCTGATAAAAGATAGTAGGACAGAATATTTTCATTGACTATAAACCTTTACTATATTTCCTTAATTGTGAAAGTTCCAAAATTTTAATTCTTTCGCGGTTGTTGTTTCTCGATACAAACTCGCTTGACTCAGAGTCTAACTGTCCGCTCTTTGTGGCAGTTTAAGAGAACCGTTATTGAATCGTTGTTTTTGCGTGTTAGCTCTCAGCCAATATTGTCTCTACTCACCTTGCAATCAAAAAAGCCCTTTCACCTGTGGCATTGGCATGTCTCTGCTGGGCTTGTTTTCGTGTCGGCGTAATAAATCATGAGTTTAGAGAAGTCTAATGGACTGCTGGATTTGTTAGAGAACTGGCTTTTTAAATTGACATTTGATTATTTCATATTTTACACAGTTAATATGTCGAGAAGAGCTGGAGCTGTAATATTATACAAGTTGCGGGAGTGTTTTGTGTTATGTTTAAAAGATAAATAGCAGTGTTTTATCAGGTTTTATTAGTGAATGGCACACCATGCCATTCAATCACACAACCTGCAACAATGCATTTTGTTTTCTGAATTTGAATAAAATGCATGCAGGTTTTAGCAAGAGCTTTTGTTCCGAGGGTTACTTCCATATAAAAAGTGTGGGGATAAGCATAAGAAAATAGTTTATACCTTAAAAGAGAGAGTTTTGGGTGTATTCCTGGTTAGTCAAGAGAGTATGAAGTAAGAGAGCACATCTCAGTGCCCTATGATAGACCTACAGTATGTATGAGAGATGTGCTCTCTTACTTCACACTTTTTTGTTTTAAGTTTATCCCTAAGAGATACCAAGTGCTTTGAGACACAGTTAAGATAAGTTCAAGTTCCCTGTTGCTCAGGGCTAGATTTTGTGTAGAATACTTGTGTGTTCCACAGGGATTTCATTCAAAATTAAAGTTGGTTTAATGGTTTACTTAATTTATGTGGCTGTATCAATAAAGGGGTCTTACAACTGGGATGTTGGACGGCAAAAGTAGGGGGGTCTCTGCAACTAAGATATGTAGAGTAGACACTGGAAAGGAAATCCCTGGTTCTGTAATGAAGATCTAGGAAATTTCAAAGTGTCTGTATTCAAAAAAATCATTTACATGTAAAACAAATGCAAATCAACCCCTAAATGATATGACGTTAGTCCCTGCCCTTCCTTACAGTATATAGGAGTGCCCAAGTCCCTGCAGGCTTTTGTTTTTCTGTATGCTCATTCTTGTTTCCAGACCCTACTCATTAGTTAAATCGTAGGCTCTGGGAAACCCTACTCCCCAGATGCCAGAATCTTGCGATCTGGTGGTCAGAGCTTTAATGCTCTCTCAGGATTGCTTCAACCTTTCTAACGGTTTGTTTACAACTTCTATTGGCAAAAGTTTATATGTTCAACAAATGGAAATAGGATTTGATTCAAGAATCGAAGATGTATAATCACTTTAGTTGATTTGGCTTGCTTGGTTTCCATTTGTTTCCGTATGTTTGATTATCTTATTTATTTAACCATTTAGAGTTTGTTGCTGTTATTATCAACAGCCAATGAAATAGATATATTTTTAGGGTTGTCCAGAGCCTACAATCTTTTGTTAGAAAGTTTAGAAGGCTCTGTGTACAAGAATGCTGCATGCTGTATTAATGAACAGAGCATAAAAAACAAGCTGTCTTATTTGATTCTTGTGTTTCTATATATAACATGTTGTTCTTTGGATACATGCAGGCATATCATAAGGACTAAAGATAATGAGATCTGTTGATGTACAGTGTATGTAGCTGTTGAACCAGTCTTCAGGATTGTTAAAAGCCGTACCATACAGTGTATTATGAAAACAAGGAAAAACAGAGAAATTGAAGGAAAGTATAAAGTCTACAAGTGCAACCTATCTTCTTCTTTCATCCCAAAAGGCAATCATTATGGCATATCCCACTACAAGCTGAAGGGAGTACCATTTTCGATGAAAGCAACATGAAAAAATCTGTTTAATAATACCAGAAAAGTTTGAAAATTTGCATTGTTAAAAGCATATCTTGTTTTGGAAAAAAAAATTTTAAGTTAGAGAAAGATGTCATCAAGAGAAGAAGTAGATTGTTTAAGTTGCAAGGTTGAAGGAAAATCTTGTTCAGAGTATAACCCAACATCAACCTTGGAAACTTCAAAATTTGTGAAAAATCCAGTTACATTGCCAAACTACCAAGCTTTCAGGCAATATTTTAAAGACTCCACAGTGCCAATGGCCACATTGTCTACCAATACCATGACAGTTCCATCTACAAGTTATATGGTCCGTCCTATATCATCACCAACAAAAATTACAACACATCAGGGATTCAGCATGCCTTCTACAGGTACAGTAATGGACCTTAATAATATATATTTTTCAAGTTCCCTGTTGCTCAGGGCTAGATTTTGTGTAGAATATTTGTGTGTTAATTCCACAGGGATTTCATTCAAAATTAAAGTGGGTTTAATGGTTTACTTAATTTAGGTGGCTGTATCAATAAAGGGGTTTTACAATTAGGATGTTGGATGGCAAAAGTAGGGGGGTCTCAGCAGCTCATATATGGAGAGTAGACACTGGAAAGGAAATCCCTGGTTCTAGTTAAGGTCTAGGAAATTTCGAAGTGTTTGTATTGTTGAAGTTGTGCATTCTTTACTTTACAGTTGGTATTTGTGAATATTATATGCTAATATGCTAAAATGAGACCAATACTGTGTAACATTAATACTGTAATCAAGGGAACATCAGTATTGTATGAATTCAAAAATGGTCAAGATTTATTGGTGCATTTTGATGAGGGAATCCCAAATATATAACTACTATAATAAAACTATAGTAGCTAAGCCAGGAGACACTAACAAAATGGTTAGTGATTGACTGTGATTCTTGACTTATTATTTTTTTATGCTTTTGTTTAGATAATCCAGTTCAGCATGGTGATTTACCCTCCAGAATTGTGAGAAGAAAAAACAGGATGCAGCCAAATCCCAAAAATGAGCACTCCATTCAAATGAGAATTTTTGATCTGAGAGAAAAATACCTGGAATGTTATATTTCTGGTGAAGAGTCCAAAAAACGTGAATTTTGCAGTCGCTTAATTGCTGAAAATGCACCAATCAACACCAAGTACAAAGAGCTTGATTTGGAAGCTTTGTTTAGACAGAACTTGGTATGGATGAAGTTGAATTGCGTAATCCTATATGTATAGGATATTACATGGTCGCGCGGAGATATGAATTTTATCTTTGATTGTTGATGTTATCTCTCACGAGTGAGAGCAACGAACAAGTGAGAGATAATATCAGCGTGAGAAGATAAAATTTGTATCTCCAAGCGGCCATGTAATGTTCTGTTTATTATATGAAATCTTCAATGAGAAATAATGGAGAATTTGAGAAGCTGAGCAAAAATCAAAATTTGTCACCACCAGTGTTGATATAAATCGTATCCCCACTGGCCACTGGTGGGAGTGGGGATATCAGTTTTATCATTTTGATGTCACCCAATATCACACTCTATTTCATATAATAATCTAGTTTATCTTACAGCAGGTTGCACCATGTTATTTGATATAAATTATTCAAATTATGCTGATAGGAAATGCTTAGCAAGTGGTTGATCATGGTTGAATAGATGCTGTTAGTGCTATTGGGGAGTTTATGTATTTATATACTGTCATTGTTATCAGTCAGTTATAGTGATGATGATGGTGTCATTATCAGTAAACTGTTCTGATATGTTGCTGTTGCTATAATTGTTGTGATAATGATATTGTTACTATGGAGAGTTGTTGTGATGATGGTGATGTTAATTGCACTGGTGCCATAGTTGTAGTGATTGTGATCACATGGGCAGATCCAGGATCTTTTTATGGGAGGGGTGCAACCCTCAGAATTAAAGAAAGAAAACATTATTTCCTATTGGGTATAAAATAGGGGGAAGTTGCTCCGGGTGGAGGGGTTGCACACTCCCTGGATCATGTTGCCATTGCTATAGTTGTCATGATGATGATGTTGTTGCTATAGTTGTCGATGATGATGTTGCTGCTGGTGCTATGGTTGTTGAAACGGTGATCATGTTGCTGTTCCTATAGTTGTTGTGATGATATACTCCACAGGTCCAATCCAGAATCACATACCTTGTTCAAGCTCTGGGCATTCAAGAAAAATACGCCTCAAACTTGATTAAGGATGTTAGACCACAGTTTTGGCGAACTGTCAAATTCACCAGCAGTTTATGGAAAACGTACCTTGAAAACATCAGCGGTAGTATAGACATCTTGAAGAAACTAGGATACACCAAACAGCTCAAGGATGGACTGTCCTTTCCTGATGATATCAGCGAACCAGATGTTGAACGCGTCAAACAAATTGCTGCGGATTTGTATCTCGCGAAAGTTGAGACAGATGACATGATTCAGAACAGACATCCTTATTTGATCATCGAGCCTTACAAAAGGGAAGGATCTTCAACGCCGTCAGGAGTAAGTCAAAATACCATTAAAAAATGAAAAAAGAAAGAAATTAGGTTTTCTAATTTTTATAATAATGTGACACAGAAATAATGTAAAACCAGTTCTTCTCAATAACACCCTCGAAATCGTACAGTCGTACAAAATAAAGTTTTGATGGACGTCAATCAAAGTGTTCCCATAACATTTTTGGGGGAAAATAGTTTTCAAGGGCGTGACTATGAAATGCCATGGAAACGCCTTTACTTTACTTTGTCGCGACGACGATTCTGTGCGTGCTATGGAGAAGCACTATAACTAGATATCCCAAACGTCTATAAATTTTTGGCTTCCTATCAAAGTTTTTGATGGTCTCGAATCGGTAATACATCGGTAATACATCGGTAACACATCGGTAATACGTCGGTAATACATCGGTAATACATCGGTGATACATCGATAATACATCGGTAATACATCGGTAATACATCGGTAATTTACTTAATGGAGAGCACAGGTGGCGTAGCGGTGAGAGCGCTCGCCTCTAATCAATGCGACCCGGGTTCGAGTCCAGCCGGGCTCGGTGTCGTATGTGAGTAGAGTTGTTTGTTGATTCTCTCCTGTGCGTCGAGGGTTTTTTCCGGGTTCTTTGGTTTTCCTCCCTCCGCAAAAATCAACTCCTAAATTACAATTTCTCCTAGTTTGGAGCCTACAGTAGCTCTGTCGTAATGATTGTCCCACGCTGTCATACAACAACCAAAGCTTAATGTATTTTTTTCTTTTAAATTCTTTATTTAAATTCTTTTCTTTTGATTTTTTATCTTAGGAGAAAGTAAACTACCTAATTTCTGCGAGTGAAGACAGCGATTCTGAATACGAGGATGCTAAAGATGGCTTATCTAATGAAGACGTAACGGCTTCACATCAAGTACCTGCTACTACCTTGAAGCAGGAGAGATCTTCTCCCCCACCAGATTGTTTTGTTTGTGGAAACGAAAAAGTAGCTTGTTTTTGCAATGACTGCAATCACCACTTCTGTCAGGACTGTGACGGAAGATTCCACAATCGTCACGACAGAAAAAATCATGATCGTCGGAGATTCGGAGGCGAATCCCCCACGGCTACTACCAGCACACCGAAAAGTGCTGAACGCGAGGTTATCTCGCCAACATTACCATCAAGAAGACATGAAAATGTTCTTCCTCAAAAACCAGTTCCCATGAGACTGGAGGACGATGGTATGAAGTAAGTATCCAATTTAGGGTTCAATGTTTTATGTGATTGTTTGAGATATCAGGAATAATACTTGAAATCTCGTTTCGTGAAAATTATATAGCCCAAAATGGCCCTTTATAATAGGGCCATAAAAACGGCCCTTGTGTTGAGTGCCAAAAGAGGGCGGTTTTCGGGTCAACATTTTGTTAGACAACACTTTCTACACATTGTGATTAGCACTTTGCAAAGGGAATTCCTTTGATTGATTTGATATTGATTAATGTTGTAGCCTGATGAGACTTGTCCTAGGTGGAACTGTATGGGTATTCCCCAAACAGTGGGTATACCCGGGTTCTCCACCAATGTTAGGACTAGGTTAACCTGAGTCGAATCAAGGCGGCGAAGGTTCCTTCCTCCAGGTTTTATTATATTCGCCCTCTAGCTTCATCTGCCCAATTACAATTCTATGCCCTACCATTTTTATACACTTCTAATGAGACATAACCCAAACAGAACTTTCCGGAGTACTTATTAACATACACAAACAATAATCCGTGTGTGGGAGGCCACCATGATTCCGTCGAGTGGCTACCCACTGTTTGGGGAATACCCATACAGTTCCGCCTAGGACAAGTCTCATCAGGCTACAACATTAATCAATATCAAATCAATCAAAGGGAAATTCCCTTTGCAAAGTGCTAATCACAATGTGTAGAAAGTGTTGTCTAACAATTTTCACGGCCCATCTAATTGATCTGATTTACTGTGTGAAAGTACGGTAATATCATTATAGAATCAAGCTTAGGGCACGATGTGGAAAAAAAGGGTTTCTCTCGTCCTTTGAATGACCTGCAGCTCCTATATAGACTGCATGTCCATGTAACAGTACAAATCTAAAAGAGCAAATCCACTGTTTTTGATTGCTTTTATATTTGGGAGGAATGGGGGCAATTTTTATGTTTGCTGGTGTTTTAGCTTTTCTCTAACGAATTTTAAACACTTGGCAATAGTTCGGAAGGGAATCAAACCTAGTTATCTGAATTCCATACATGCAAATGGTTAGACATTCAAGTCTTCTCGGATAAGGACTTTAAACCGTAGGTCCCGTCTGTCTTCACTCACTCAGTGCTAACCTGGGATAAGATGGACGTTAAAGAATCCGTTTAGCTGTTCTCAATAATAGGGCATGGTTGCCAGGTACAACGGTCTGGTCTTGGAGGCACAATGGCAACATTGTACACCGTAATAGCAGTTTGTAAAGTTTGTCAACTGTATAGTTCCCTAGCAGCACGTCAGAATGCAGCTCAATTTGGAGGACAAAACAATAAGTTTCCAATTCTCAGGAGATTGAAGTTCTTTTGCTTTCTTCTCCAAATTGAGCTGCTTTGACGTCACGAGCAAGGGGTTCTATATCATGTAAACTTGACTCGTACGTAACGTACCAGTCAGTTGTTCCCTCACAATGAGGAGATTTTTTGACCCATTTTTGTCCCCTTATCCAACGAACAAATAAATTTACTATCACATGTTTTGTTGAACACGAACAAGAATAAGAAAGCCACCAGTTCCAAAACCACGGAAAAGAATTCCAAGCAAGACCAGTGGGTTGTCTAGCCCAAGCATGACTAGTGGTGTGTCTAGTCCAGGAAGCCCGTCACCTACAAAAAGTCCTGGCATGGATAACATCCCTGGCAGAGAGGAGTTCCCTCCGTCTATCTTTGCGAGAACGGTTCAAAACCCAACATATTTTAACAAGAATATGACAAAAATAGGTCCTGCGATCAAAGAAAAAGGTAAAGTTCATGGCACAGAATAAGAACAGCGGTAAATGCAGTCGATAGATTTCTTGCAGCATGTCGGAATGCAGCTCAGAGGACAAAACAATATGTTACCAATTATCAGGAGATTGAAATTCTTGTGTTTTGATTTTCAAATTGAGCTGCTTTGACGTCACGTGAAAAGGGTCAATACACCAATTTTCTCCTCTTAAACTTTGTAAAAATGTTAATGTCTTTAAACAGTCGCTTAGATCTAAGCTATTGCGAGAGTTTTTAGATGAATAGCTTATTCTCCAAATAATATATATTCACCTTTAATTATTATCAAACATATTTCAGTATATTTATTTATTTGTTTATTTATTTATCTATTTATCTATTTATTTATTTATTTATTTATTCCTGTATATATATAGTGTATATTCAAATTCTTATATTGATATTTATAGTTATATATTACATTTATTCTAATTTTATTATTATGATATCATTCTATGATTGTTGGCGCCGCGCCGTAACCGTGCCTTTTTCACACTCATACGAAATCTGCTCTACTGACGTGATTACTTTCAACACAGTGCCTCAACAGCCGACTATTCAGAGCATTGAACGTGAGATCCTACGCCCGCCAGTCGTCGCAAGGTACCAACCGGTGAAAGAACCATTGAAGGTTCTCTTACTACCCAAGCAAGAAGACCACATTTACGAATCACTGAAAGACCCAGAACATCACATCTATGAAACACTGGATCAACAAAGTACGTATGTCTATCATGTACCGTATATGCTTCAAACGTGTACTTCTGTTACACTACTATGGACTGCGTTAGTGTTAAGTTTCCCTATATCATTTGATACAAATGATTATATGGGGAAGTCTGTCTAAGCTTTTATCAGTCGCGCTACCATTATGATGCTTTATCTAAATTATCACTTGCAAGTGGTGATTGAAAGTATGCTCATAAAATATAAGATTTGCCAAAATTAATTTTAATTGGCTTCGAGTGCGAGAAATGCGTAAGCGAATGTTAGGGTCCTTCTTCATGTAGAGGACAATAGAAGACACAGTGTGCGTAATTCGATAAAAACCTATTGTATTCTTTGTTAGCTTCGTTTTATTGTATAACTTGGAGTCTTGTTGTGGCTATTGAATTACGTAGACTGTTTGTGGTACACGCAGAATATCCTGAATGCTACATCCATGTTGGAATAGTTAACCTCATGTCTTCAATTAGAACATCTTTTGAGTGCACCTTACCTTTTTACTCACTTATTTTTGATTTTTGTTACAGGCAAAGATCCTCCCCCCCCCCCCCCCCCCCCCACCTTTCCTTGTCTCTAATGCCTTATAGAAGGAATACCACTTTACTCAATGTCTTCAACATATTTTTGTTACAGGCAAAGATCCCTCACCCCCTCCCTTGCCTCCAAAGCCTTATAGAAGGAATACCACTTTACTCAATGTCTTCAATTTATTTTTGTTCCAGGCAAAGATCCTTCACCCCCTCCCTTGCCCCCAAAATCTCATAAAAAAGACACCAGAACAACCCAAGTTTACAAAGGCGCGACCTCGTGTCCACATTGCTATTGTATAAATACACCTAATAATGTAAGATGTGTGGCATGTGGAACGCTTTTGCATGAACAGTCCTCATTTGAAGAAACACCGCCGCGTAAGCATGAAGAACACCGAGTAATCCATGACCCATGGCAAACCGTAAGCCACTCTGAACTCGAGAAACCACAGGAAATTATTTCTCCTTTCCCAATGGCTTACATCAGCAGCGCGCCACATTCTGCGAGCACCACAGGAATACAAGCTGGGAATACAAAGTCTGCAAAAACTGGAAGTACAGACGTGACCCAAGGTGCTGAAGCAACATGGGAATGCGAATTTTGTACCTTTTGGAATCCAATAGATAAGAAAGTATGTGACGTGTGCGCAAAGACGAGATCCGAAGGTGCAAGGGTGAATAAGCCTCGTCCAGCACCGCCTGCAGAGAGTCCAAAGGTCGTTACACCACAATCAATGATATCGTATTCTTCACTGGCAATCAAGGTTAGATTGGAAATATTTTTTCCCTAGTTTACTCTATAGATTATACATTTTATACTTATTCTCAATAATACGCACGAAATGGTACATTAGACCACTTTACCTTGGGCGTAATGTTCAGTTTCCCATTTCACACCAGACAGTAAGATTCTTTGTTTGAGCTGTATCCATATTCATGTTGTCTTCGCATGCACAATCGTTAAACAAAGAAATGATACTCATCATGAATCACATGTGGTCTGAAATGGGAAAGAATAGATGTCATCGGCTTGGGTGTAATGTTGTCCCATTTCAGACCAAATGTCATTCTCTTGAGAATAAGATTCTTTGTTTGAGTTGTATCCATATTCATGTATCTTCTCATGCGCAATCGTTAAACAATGAAATGATACTCTGGGGAATGACACGTGGTCTGAAATGGGACAACATTACACCCAAGCCAATAAGGTCTATTGCGTCCAAGCCGAAAGAGTCTATTTGCCGTGCAACAATGTAAGCTTTGGTGGACGTCAATCAAAGCGTTCTATAAATTTGAAACTAATATTACACGATTTTAAAAACTTTATTTGATTTATACACTTCTTCAAACTGAATTCAGCTCCAAGAAGATGAGCTCAAAAGGAACAGCGATGCTTTACGTACTGCAAGTCAGTCTCAATTCGTACAATCTTTACAAAAACGAGAAGAAGAGCTGCTTCAAACCAAAGGAGACGACAACAAACAACTGAACTATGTACAACAGATTGTGACAGGTTTGTATTCGCCTCCTTCAAGTTACCCCTCGGTGTTTTCGTCATCAAGTGAAGGGGAAAGCCAAGAGTTCCTTAAATCACCTAAAGAAATCAAAGGGGAAAGCCAAGAGTTCCTTAAATTAATTAAAGAAATCAGAGAACCTAGACGGGAAGTAAGCAGTTCTTACAAAGAGATCAGAGAAGCTCGAGAATCTGGACAAGAATTTGTCAGGAAGATGAAGGTACGTTTGTATTGCGTTATGTAAGAACTAAAAATGGTAAAACGGGGCTCCCTATCACCTCTAGGGTCTCTAATTGGATTCCTTGGGTGCCCTATTTACCCAGAAAAACCGGAAATTCCGGTTGGAAAACAAATGGTTTGTGTATTCCAATCGGAAAGTTCCGGAAAACTTGGTCTTTCGATTGAGGTAATCCACTTTTCCCGCTCTTTCGATTCTTCCGGTAGACGCGTGTACCATTTGTCGGGGGTGCTTACCATTTACCTGGAAAAAACATAAAACGAATTTCCAACCGGATAAATTGGGGAGGTAGGGGAGAGGTTAGGACAAAAGGGATCATTGCATATAAACTGTTTGATCTTTTGTCTCGTGCCGTCATCCAAAATATATACCGAGAACGAGATCCGTGCACTGAATTATGCTGGTGCTGATGCAACGAAAATTATCATGTAATAATGGCTTAACTATTTTATTGTATGCTGTGATTTTGGTTCGTGTATTGATTGATGTTGGTGCTGATAAGAACTGCAGCCGTCCAAAGTCAAGGGGGTGAGCACAAGTATATGGTTCGTGTATTGATTGATGCTGGTCTTGATGTCAACTTAACTGATATTTATGACCAAACTGTTTTGTTTGATGCTGTTTTTGTTTTCTCCGGGTATGCTAAAAAATTCGTGAGTATACTTTTGTGAGACCAAGATGCTGTATTAGTAAAGACAATATCAAAGAACAAAGAATTAGCCTTACGTATTGGCATTTCGTAAAGCCCATTTGTCAGGCAAGTTTGAATGTCAAATTTGCATATTTCTACAACAAGATTGAAGACGTTTTGACTAATACGGACTTCGAGCATGCGCAGATGTTTTTCACTCGTGTCATGATGATGGCCAAACTTCGATGGACTGCATCAAACAAAGCAGTTTGTCATTCATCAAACTGCTTTGTCTCATGCAGTGTTCATCAAAGTTACATAGCGAGCGTGGTTCGTGCAGTAATTGATACCAGTGCTGATGTCAACAAAACTGATGATGATGGCCAAACTGTTTTGTTTTTTGCTGTCCATCAAAGTTACATAGCGAGCGTGGTTCGTGCATTGATTGATGCTGATGTCAACAAAACTGATGATGATGACCAAACTGCTTTGTTTAATGTTGTCTAACAAAGTACCAACGAGAGTGTGGTTTGTGCTTTGATTGATCCTGGTGCTGATGTCAACATAATTGATGATGATGACCAAACTGCTTTGTTTAATGCTGTCCAACAAAGTACCAACGAGAGTGTGGTTTGTGCTTTGCATGATTGATCCTGGTGCTGATGTCAACAGAATTGATGATGATGACCAAACTGCTTTGTTTGATGATGTCTATCAAAGTAACAAAGAGAGTTTGGTTCGTGCATTGATTGATGTTAGTGCGGTTGTCAACATTCCTAAGTTGCTTTTTCCAATGCTGTTCATTAAAGTAGCAACGAGAGTGTGGTTCGTGCATTGATTGATCAGATTGATGCTGGTGCTGATGTCAACATAATCTTACACTCCTGTATTGAATGTGTTTATTGCCCTTGCAATATATTCCCATTGCATCTCTACTTGGAGGACAAAACAATAGTATCGTTCTCCCATGAGAATTGAAATTCTGTGTTTTCAAAATTGAGCTGCACTGTCAATTGGTAAAAGTGTTCCTTCTCTTTTTTTATTTACAGGAAGCAGAAAATTTGGGTTTCACTCCTGAAGAATTAAACATAGCCTACACCCTTTCAGTGGATGATCCTCATGGTCCAGTACACTGGCTACAAAACAAATGGTTCGATTTTATCCACCAAGTCATGATCAAATTCACAGATGTTTCCAAGGAACTGGATATTGGTAATCTAAGCCCCGAGGAAGCGAGAGAAGCCTTGATAGAACGAACTGGGGACGTAGAGAGGGCTGTTGAATTGAGTATCGAGGAGCGCAAGAAAAGGGTTAGTAACTGTGATATTATTACATACCTATATTTGTATGTCTGATACAAACCCGATGAATACGTTAGGAGGTCAATTGATGGTTTGCTATCTATCCCAAGAAAGACAAAAACATGGCGGCCATGTTGGTGGCTATGAACAAAGGAGGCTAAAAAAGTTAAATACCACCAACATATGGCGGCGATGACTTAACTTGCAATCGAAAAGTTTTTTCCCATACCCCATTTTTTTAACATGCTACAGCCGAATTTCCTAAAGTGTTGGCAGCCCGAAAAAAAGCGATTCGTTGTGTTTTTCTTTCGATCGATCGAAAAGCTATTTCGGTTAATTTCCCGAGGTGCCGGTAGTGATCACTTGGATCGATCCACTAGTCACCTGACCAGGAGCGGATCCAGGGGCGGGGTGCAGGGGGCGTGAACCCTCTAGGAGCAACTTTGTCCCCCTATTTTGAAGATACCCAATACAAAATAATGTTTTTTTTATTCCGAGTGCCCCCCCCCCCCCCCGCACTTTGTGCCACACCCCTCCCTGACGGAACAAAATCCTGGATCCGCCCCCGCTGACGTTCAAATTTTTTTCAAACCATTTGTTTTACAATTTGAATGCCAGGTGATCATTTGGATCTATTTCAGGAAACTCGGTTATAATGACTCCATGACATGTTAATAACCTTTTTGCAATTCAATAAGATTGAAGAAAAAAACAACAACATTGTTTTTACTAAACCAAATAACAATTGTTGTCATTTCGACGCTCCACCAACTGACAGATTCTTATGTCTCATGTTTCGGTACAGCTAAAAAAAGTAATGGACTCGGGCTTCTACCCCAGGACAGAGTGCCTCTCTGCTCTAGATCGAAACGATGGGGACATCGACAATAGCATACGAGATTTACAGATCATGTCATTCCAACCCATGCTTCAACGAATATGGGACAGCTGCTTGACAGACGATGCTGATGGTAATGTTGATTGGTATCAGCGTCAAAATCCTGACAGACAGTTGAGTACTTCACATGATGATGAACTGTTTGACGCTATGGTGTCTAACAAAGAACTGGAAAAAGATGTAAGTCAGTTTCATTGCATTTGTGAGCTTCAAAAAAAGAATTGGGGTGGCATGTAATGAGCAGGGACGATTAGGGACTGGAATAATGCTATCTCAACTTTATCACCACAATTATCCCGCTGACCCCGATCCCTTTTGTGTCACAATTTATTGATACCCTGAAACAACCTCTGGGCTTATCTAAGTCAGGGTATGGCTAACACACAGATTGAACCCTAAAACAACCTCTGGGCTGATCTAAGTCAGGGCATGGCTAACACACAGATTGAACCCTGAAACAACCTCTGGGCTGATCTGAGTCAGGGCATGGTCTAAAATTGAAGGATATAAATGAGATGACGTCGACCAGCAAGGTCTTGTGTGTTTTACCAGTGACTCTCATGTAAACTAACCAATACTACTACAACATATATTTTGGTAATAAAAATCATTCATTGATTATAAACTGGCATTATCTTATAGGATAGCAATTTCGTATTTTAAATGAATCCTGGGTGGACATCATCTCATTTGCATTTTCAAATCTTAAACCTTTTATTATATCTCTGAGATGAGAAGTCCATATTCTTTGAAACTTGGCCTTCATATTACACCCTACATGTAGAGGTCATTTTCAAACTTAACCGTCAGGGTTGATAGACACTTTAATGCTATCATATTATTTTCTATTTACAGCGGCGCATCAGGGTGATATTAGCCGAAAAGAGCTTACTTTCATGGGGCCGTGCTGAAACAGCAATCAGACTGGTAGACGCGAATTTCCCTGTATTGGATTCTGTAGAAGCAGCTCAAGCAGTGGGAGATTTTGATAGAGCGACGCAGTTTCTCCAACGAGAGTGCATCCTGTGTGCAAATATTACATCTGAAAGTCAAGTAAGATTGATATCCGTTGTGATTGCACAGGTAGCCCGAAAATGACTTTTAGAAGTCCACATAGTTTTTATAGGAGAAATTAAAGACTTGATGTAGTAATTGTATCGTTGTTCCAATACGTCCACGATGGAATCGTATAGAATCAGATGGGAATCAACAGTGCCGACAGTGGTTCCACAGAGTGGCTCTCCTTCACTGGATTTCAATAGAAGCTGATTTTTGAAGAGGGACGGGAAAACCGGAGAACCTGGAAAAAAACTCTCACGGATGGCAAACGCTCTCACCGTCTACGCCTATCTCCTTTCCTATACTATAAGAAACACTCTTGTAATTCAGTATACATTTTATTTTACAGATGGTCACGATGTTGAATTGTCAGTGTCGTTTCTGCCGTGATTGTGTTAACCGTTACGTTACGACCGTGATTCAGGATCAAAACATCATGAAGTTGGTCTGCCCTGCTTGTGATGAGCCTAAGAATCTAGATAATGATGCAGTGGCAACTGAATACTTCAATAACTTGGACATCATGGTAAGCATTGCTTGTTTCCTCCTGCACCACTGATATAGGAGGACGTTGGTTGTGCTGTCTTTAGGTTGACTATGGTGGTATGATGAACATTGTATTCTTTGATATGAGGTGGTGTGGTGTGGTGTGAGTTGTGATATTGTGCGATGTGTTAAGATGTGATGAGTCATGGTGTGGTGTTTTGTAAAGCGGTGTAGTGTAGTGTAATGCGATTTGATGTCGTGTGGTGTTTAATGTGGTATGGTGTAATCTGGTTAAGTGTAATGTGGTGAGGTTAGGTGTAGTGTGGTGTTGTGAGATGTGGTGTGTGATGTGGTGTGGTATGGTGTAGTGTGGTTAGCTGTAATGTGGTGTGGTGTGGTATGGTGTAATCTGGTTAGTGTAATGTGGTGTGGTTAGGTGTAGTGTGGTGTTGTGAGATGTGGTGTGTGATGTGGTGTGGTATGGTGTGGTGTTTAATGTGGTGTGGTTTAGTGTGGTATTGTTTGATGTGGTTAGGTGTAATGTGGTGTGGTGTGGTATGGTGTAATCTGGTTAGGTGTAATGTGGTGTGGTTAGGTGTAGTGTGGTGTTGTGAGATGTGGTGTGTGATGTGGTGTGGTATGGTGTGGTGTTTAATGTTGTGTGGTGTAGTGTGGTATTGTTTGATGTGGTTAGGTGTAATGTGGTATGGTGTAGTGCGTCATGATGTGTTATGATGTTGTGGAGTTGGTGAATAATTTGGTACTGTTTTTCTTTCAAAGATTCGCCGTATCGTCGATGAACGGACTCATGATTTGTTTCAACGAAAACTAAGAGATCGAACCCTCATGAAAGAGCCAAACTTCAGATGGTGTTCACACGTAAGTAATGATGGGTCTAGAATACAGGATACAACAGGATACAGTGCAGCACGAAGTCTGAGAAATTGCTGAATGTTGTATGAAAAGGATTTCATGCTGTCCCTACAATTTTCCCTTCCGTTTTAGTGTTCTTCAGGATTCATCAATGAACGGCCCAACGTGATCAAAATGGCTTGTCCACATTGCCAAAAATACACGTGCTTCAAGTGCAAGAAACAGGTTAGCCAATGATATGTCCATGTTGGAATAAGAAAACTATTTGTTCGAACCGTTGATTGGTTATTGAGTAGTCAACTTCGTGTGGTTGCTATTGGAAACCTTCACATTTTATCGATACTCTGAACCGACCTCTGGTCTGATCTAAGTCAGGGCACGGCTAACTCACAAATCAAACCCTGAAACAAACTTTTGGCTGATCAAAGTCAGGGCACAGCTCGAATTGGAATTTTAACGGGTTAGGTTTTGCGGAGGGAGGATAACCGGAGAACCCAGAGAGAAACTAGAGTAACTGGCTGACTATAGGTGAACTGATGACTTTGTTTTCTTGGTGTTCAGTGGGAAGATCAGCACGAGGGGATCACGTGTGAACAATTCGCCGCATGGAAAGAAGCAAATGATCCTGAAGCCCAAGCAAATGGCCTTGCTGCGCATCTCAAGCAAAATGGAATTGGTAGGGAGCTTTAATAAATAACAAAAAATAAAACTATAATACAACCATCACTCCACTTTTCCATGAGCTTTGCTCCACACGTACTATAGTTACCACTACGTCTACTAACTATTACTAGGGACACTTGGATGAAAATCGATGAAAATTGGAAATGACTTGAAACTTGGTTAAACGTGTTTATTTATTTATTTATTTATTCATTTATTTATTTATTTATTTATTTATTTATTTATTTATTTATTTATTTATTTATTTATTTATTTATTTATTTATTTATTTATTTATTTATTTATTTATTTATTTATTTATTTATTTATTTATTTATTTATTTATTTATTTGTTTGTTTGTTTGTTTGTTTGTTTATTTATTTATTTATTTGCTTATTTATTTATTTATTTATTTATTTATTTATAAATTATTGTAGCATTCAAATTGTGAGTAAATGACGTCATTTACTCAACCCTATGGTCCTTTTAGCTTTTAAATCAATATTTCTTGGTGATAATGTGCTTAAAATGCAGAATATTTAGGAGAGTAGTTCTTATCTATATTCATCGTTAAATTACTTCAACTAGGAATAATCAGTTTCCAATTTTGACCAATTTTCGTCCAAGTGACCCTTTACAGTACGCCAACACTTAACTCACATGTCGATTTTTACGGAGGGACGTTAGTTATGGGACGGAATATCCCTTCAGATAACCTATTCAGCTTTAGTCTCCCACGCAGCCGTTTTTAGGGTCGTCACGTAACACTCTCTCCCCACTAACGAACTGTTAGTGGGGAGAGAGCGTTGCGTGACGACCCTAAAAACGGTTGCGGGGGAGACTAATTCAGCTTCAGAGGTCTATTATTGTTGGGTTTACTTCATGCACTTTACTATATATTTTCTTGTTGTAATGTCAAGTATTAAATGCGTATATCCTTTACGTACTCAGAATGTCCCAATTGCAAGTTTCGTTATGATCTGGCCAAAGGAGGCTGCATGCACTTCAAGTGTAACCAGTGTTCGCATGAGTTTTGTAGCGGATGCTATCAACCCTTTAGACAAGGAATCGTAAGTTCGAGGACTTGTCATTCCATTATTATTACTCAAAGTATGGTGAAGATAGTATCATGCTTGAGATTGGGTGCGGAGGAAGGGGGAGAGGGGTGCATAGTATGTGATCCTCAGGGCACAGCTAACTGACAGATCGAAACCTGAAACAACCCCTGGGCTGATGTAAGTCAGGGCACCGGCTAACTGACAGATCGAACCCTGAAACAACCCCTGGGCTGATTTAAGTCAGGTCACGGCTAACTCACAGATTAAATTGGAATTTACTTTGTTGAGAAACTCGAAGAAAACCCCTCGAACCAATCCAGGGAGAGACCTAACAAACTCTACTCTTCATGATCTTGAGTACTGGAATAATACAACTCTCGACCAGAGCAGTAAACTTGCACACATTTGTTTTTGAAAAAAAAAATTAATCAAGAGGGTAACACGTAACCATCATCCCTAAACTGTTTTTTCCTTTATATGGATCATTAGCATTGCCCTGTGTCAGAAAACTGTGTTAGGAGAGGTCTACATGCTCATCACCCGAGGGATTGTCTGTTCTATTTGAGAGACAGAGATCCAGAAGAATTGAAAAAACTTCTTGATGAAAATAATATACAGTATGACACCGAGCCACCTCAGAGACCAGGGGCAGGTAAGACTGGATGGTGTTTGCATATTTGAATATATTTTATAGTTGACTGAACAATAACAGCAGCAGCAGTAGTAGTAGACAGTAGTACCAGCAATAACTGCTGTAGTAACAACAGCAGCAACAAAAGCAACAGCGACAGCGTATCATACTTCATACTCACCGGGCAGAATCACAATATCTGCAGCAGTAACATGGATGTTATTACTCGGGCTTCCTTTGTATACCCTAAGCTAAAAACGCTGTTGTTGTTGTTCAACAACAACAGCGTTTTTAGCTTAGGGTATACAAAGGAAGCCCGAGTAATAACATCCATGTTTGCCTTCTAGGTGCTGTAAACCAGGGATACCAAGAAGGAGAGGCAGAAGAAGTCCAAGGCGCAGAAGCAGCAGCAGCTGATGTAGGCCGCTGTAAAGTGATGGAACAACGAGAAACTAATAACGGCCTGCAGGATGCTGAGTGTGGTAGAGAAATTCATCCTGGGTACGCGGGACTTTGTAGGTAAGGATTGTGTCTTCTCTTTCCTTAGTGACAGATCACAGATCGAACCATGAAATAACCACTGTTCTGATCAAAGTCAGGGCATGGCTAACTCACAGACCGAACCCTGAAACAACCTCTGGGTTGATCAAAGTCAGGGAATGGATAACTCACAGATTAGAATTTAACGCGCTAGGTTTTGAGGAGGGAGGAAAACCGGAGAACAACCCTCGAATCAAGGAAGAGACATAACAAACTCTACTCACATGTGGATGTCAAGTCCAGGAATCGAACCCAAGACCCCAAAACCGAAGAGGCGAGCTCATGCAGTATTTTTGCTCAACTCTTGGTTGATGGTCATGGATTCCCTAGCTAGTTTAAGAGTTTCTTTGACTCACTTTTCTTCCCAGGATGCATTTTACTGAATACCTTGTCGAGAAGCTAAATGCGAACCTCATCGATCCACTGGGAATGTACAACATTCAAGATTTAGAGATTTTGATTAGACGCAACGATCAAGAGCCTCCTGCTAGGAAGTCACGAGAAAAAGATAAACCGTTCCGTGAGCGTCTAATACAGGTGAGTTGTCATTTCCCAATACTTGCTTTGGTATTGATAGAGCACATGTCGAATGACTGTGAAAAACGTACTATCTAAACGTGCCGTAACGTGAGTCGTGAAGGTGCCGCGAAGGTGTCGCGAAGGTGTCGTGAAGGTGTCGTGTAGGTATCGTGAAGGTGTCGTGAAGGTGTCGTAAAAGTGTCGTGAAGGTGTCGTGAAGGTGTCGTGGGTCGAGCATTCTCATTGGTTGAGCAATATTCCCGCGACTGTGATTGGTTCAAAAGCATGTGGTCATTTTCGTACTGTAAATAGTCTTTTGGTGCTAAATAACTGAACAAAAGAAAGTGTGCAAGAGATTCTGGTCAGTAGTGGTAGTAAATGATCTATAGAGTGGTTTTCGTACGAGTGTGAAACGATACGGCAAATTCGTAGCCGTACCGTATCTTACCGTAACGTATCTACGCCTCATGATTGGATGAATTACTGGAAGACAATGGGAAGCCATTTCAATGTTACGTCATGTCGTATCGTGTACGTGTTGTAAGTCAGTACCGTATGTTTCCCACTCATACGAAAACCACTCTTATGCAAGTGTCCCGTATTGGTGCTAATGGCATGGACAAAAGAAAGTGTGCAAGGGATTCTGGTAGTGGTAGCAAATGATGATATATTTTAATTTTAATTTTTTTCATATTTAGTTTGTTCAAACTCGACTCCCATTGCCCAAATCGC
The DNA here is from genome assembly GCA_023349425.1 of Anthopleura sola. NCBI lineage: Eukaryota > Metazoa > Cnidaria > Anthozoa > Actiniaria > Actiniidae > Anthopleura > Anthopleura sola. The sequence continues at coordinate 5,732,325 of JALHLI010000001.1, forward strand.
CGCCAAGAAGACGAGTTCTGAACATGGACGAGCCTGTAGCTGAAGATCAGGTTCATTTGATTCTGAACGAAGAAGAACAACGGGATGGTCCTCTTGACAATGCTCTAGTCAATGATGGATTCGATGATGGTCTTGATGACAGGCTGGACGTGGGGGATATCGACGCTGACAGCTATGATGGATACGATGATGACTATTTTGGAGGCGATGATTATGATGATGATTATGGTGGATAGCCATCACTACCTGATCATGAATAGGTTAGGTATCGTTGCACACAAAGATTTCTACTTTCAACGCAGTATCCTGCAACATAATTCATAATGATATAATGCATATAATGCATATATATTTTTAGATTGACATGGACTTTTATTGAGTTCGATAAACAGAATGCATTCTGGTCTGTCTTGGGTGCAAAAAAAAACAACAAAAAAACCCAAGTATAATGAACAAAAGATGTGTGTATCCAAGCTAGGCCGCAATACCCTGCGAATGATTGGAATACGATATTTTACTGATGCAAATTTTGGGTGGTCAATTGCAGTTTTTGAGCTCTTTGTGGTGTAACCTGGGTACAAACGCCATGTATGACGAACAAGAGATGTTTGTACCCAAGCTAGACCACAATGCATCTTGTTAATCGAACTCAGAAAAGCCCTACGACACATGCATGTGTCGGTATATATCCTTATATATAGCCTTGGTTATATACCAGGACATTGATCTTTTCATGTTTCTGCGACCCTCACAACTTCCAAGAACGCCTGAGTTTTTATTTTTTTATTTTTGGCTTTCGTCAATCAAAATAATACTAACTCAGAATGTTGTATGGTGGATGCCAGCCAAGACACGAGGAAACATCTGGACTTGTCTGGGTCGCACTTCAATAAGTACTTTCTCTCCTTACTCATCTCCTTAGCTCAACGTTTATCTTGATTGTTTGAGGTGGTAAGTCATATATATTTTCATGATTGCAATATAATAGACCTTTGCTTGAGTGACCACGAAACAATGGTTTCAAGTCGAGGTTGAACTTGATGTATTCATACATTTACTATAATTCATCAAGTTTAACCTCGACTTGGAACCATTGTTTCGTGGTCACTCAAGCGAATTTGAAAAAGGTGTATTATCATTTACTTGACAGTTAAAATATGTTTTGCTGTCCAAGTCTTATCTCAAGTACTTAACACTGCAAGGAGGCAAGCAGTGTCTATATAAAAATTCAGCAAAGTTCATTGATTATTAAGAATATTTTGATAGTAATGATATAGTAGGCTTTGCAACACGATGGCAAGTATCGATTAATTGCAAAACCGTTGCAAGTATATCCAATGTATGCAAATCTGATGCCTTATCATAGGATTGTAGTATAAAATTGTAGGTCACAGAAAAGCTAGCAAAGCTTGTTGCTAGACGTGTAGTGAGATTGTAGAACATTTCGATGTGCTGAATTCTGCTTGACAGTTTTAGGCTTGTAGTAAATTGTAGGCCATGATAAGGCATGCTTAGCTCTTGAGCAATGTAGGATATCATTAGAGAGAGATTGGAGTCTGATTTAGTGTGTACTGAGTTCTGCATAACAGTTTTAGGCTTAAGTAAATTGTAGGCCATGATAAGGCATGCTAAACTTTATATATCTATAGAGCAAGATTGTAGGAGAATCCTTGAAAAGCGTAGAGATTGCCGAAACTGTGCTGAACTTTGCCAGCATGAAGTCTAGTCTTGTAGTAAAATTGCATTTTACTCACTATCTCGCTTCTGATTGGCCAAGAGCCCTCAGCCAATCACTGATAGCGAGGAACTCGACATGATAAATGTATTGTCTGTAGGTTTTACCTACAGACAATACATTTATCATGTCGAGTTCAAAGGTCACAATTATTGCTATTTTTTTCGAAAGCAGAATTCAATCTTTATGCTTAGTTTACCAAATGTATAATAAAACAATTATTGAATTCGGTTTTCACATGATATCGTAAATGTCAAGACCTCGGCCGTCTTATCCGCCTCAGCTTACGGCTTCGGCAGATAACACGGCCTTGGTCTTGATAATTTACGATATCATGCTAAACCTGATCCAATAATTGTTTATCATTCTCTGGATCAAAATTGTAGAAAACTTCTTCAGGAAATTGAAGATTGTAGGCACTTCAAAACATGCCAAACCTGGCCAGAGATGCCTGGGCATCCTAATATCTGCTGCCTGGAACTCCAAAGCAGAGATGTCGCATGCCATTTCAATACCATATATGTCATAAAATGGCATCCTAGACTCTATTTACTCCTTAACTAGTATAGGGAGATCATAGATAATTTCCAATCAATCAAAATTGAACTATTCATAAGCTGCATCTTATAAAGTTTTATAAGGTGCCCTACATACGGAGAGGAAGTGATAAACTTTCGATTCCGTGCTCATCGGGTACGTTGAGTTTATAAAGGAAATTGAATTCATTATTAGGTCAATATCAAGATGACCTGTTACAAGGTCAATATGTAGATGAAGGGTCAATATGTAGATGAAGGTCAATATTTTGATATTGACCTCATGAACTATCCATCGGGGTAGTATCAGATATACACCCCTTATGAAATATCAAGATCAATAGGTCAATACCTACGACCTCATGAGCTATCCATCGGGATAGTGTCAGATATACAAGTGTTGGGTGTTGGCCTATAATGGCGCCCGTCTGTGTGGTATGACGAAGCACAAGTCACCAATCCTAAGTTACTCCACAGGCAGCCCAATGGCTGTGTTCGACTGTGTCAAATATGCAATATCAAGAATCAATATCATAACATGTTTACCCTATACGCCGGTAATGGTGCCCGTCTGTGCGGTATGATAACATAGCACAGATCTTCAATCCCAAGCTCTTCCACAGGTAGCCCAACCAATGCATAAGAGATTTGCAAAAATAGATCGAAATGTAACAATTCTTTTTCTGAGTGGTACGAATTTAATATTTCTTAATATTAAATTTGACATTTCTTAAAATCAAAGATATTGGTTGGGCTACCTGTGGTATTGCATAGCTTCATGCATGTAGAAGGTAGATAGCGCTGGTGAGATGCTAATATTAATAGAATAGTTTTCCTTGTGATCTGGTAATAGTGAAAGCAAGGACTTTAAATCGAACAGGGTGTCTAGCAATATTCCACTTTCCTTATATCCATTATTTCCGTGAATGAAATTCCATATACCCATATAGTCTTCGCTCGCCGCATTACTCCCTATATACCATTCTATAAGCCAGTTCAAAGTTTAAGAATCGTTGTCAGTGCGCATGCGATTTTATCCCGAATTTCTCACCTTCTTTTGTTTAAACCTTTTGTTTTTAATTAAACAAAACAAGGTGAGAAATACGGGATACAATCGCTGCGCACTGAAAACGATTCTTAAACTTTGAACTCTTATACCATTCACATTCTAGTACCCAGACGCTTCTCATTTGGAAAGCTGCGAAGGGTCTGGAACGAGATATCACATCCTGACCTTCATAAGTATAAGGGAAACTGCTATTGTGTTTGGTGCATAGGATTGTGGAATGAATTCGAGGACGAGATCAAAAGGCTAAATGATCTCGCGTCCCCGATTCAGTTTCCCACAATCCTATGCGCTACAACATTGTTCACATTTTTCTTTTAATTTTTTTTTTTGGACTTCGAAAAGCGGATTTTGTCTTGACATCTAGCTTTATAGTTTAGGTAGTGTCAGACACAAGTGTCAGGGTTGATGTGTGAATAGATAACTTTACGTATATTACCAATCTTTATTGAAATCTTTATTATCTTTATTGACAAATAATGAAGAGCTGTCGTGTGACTCACGCGGTAACGGAGCGGCAAATCGACAGCATTTACACAGGGTTAGAATATTAAAACTGCCTACAGTTTTTACGTGTGCTTGTGATCTAGGGGCAGCGCAAAAAGATTGCACCTAGAAAAGCTTCAAGTAAAATAGCGGTTTAAAAAAAAAAAGTCATCTTATCTATTATTATATTTTTTAAAGTTGCTATCTTTTTACTTGTATTGCTGATAGCAATCAAGAGCTTGTGACTATCTAGACGTCACTGCGCAAAAAGATAGCTTATAGGAATGTCAAAAGATTAGTATTACATATATATAAATATCTTCATATTCGGGTTTTTATGAATTAACACACCTTATTTTTCGCCACTTTCAGTATTTACGCATGCAAATACTTTATTCATTCATAAAGTCGTTTCAATATAAGTTAGAGTTTATAAATTATTTTTGAATAGAATTGTTGTAGACATTGATAGTGCTACTGCTAATTAACTTATTAATCCTTATCAATAATGTTTTTGTTCACAATAAAGGTAATTAAAAACCAATCTGATGCCACATAAATATGGTCTCTCATCGATCATGAACGATTGAAATTCAGTGAAAATTGAACGTTTCTAAAGAATTTGTGAAAAAGACTTGCTGACCCCAGCCCATTATCCCAGCACTACAAGGAATTTAGGATTTGTTGAGATCAGGGGATCCAGACCGGGATCCAGACGTTGAGAGGGAGGTCCAAATGTATACTTCATACAAAATTTACTTCAATTTTAATTTTAAAACCTGTTGTAAAGCTGAATTTTAGGACAAAACAAAAAACGGAACCTTAGGTATGACAGGGGGTCTGGACCCCCCTGACCCTCGCCCTCGATCCGCCCCTGCACTGTCTTCAAGCACGTGTTTTCACAGCTAGTCTGTTGTTGTGCTAATTTCATGAAACTGTGGGTAAATAGAAAAACCTTGGGCTTTTAAAATTCGATGAGATTGAGTCAAGCTGGCTGGGAGGGGTGCATAGTTTGACCGGTTTGCATTGGGTACGGGTCTCTCTACAACACGAGAAGCACGCGCGGGGGTGGCTTGCGCCGCTACTCGTCGCCTATCGCCAAAGCGACCTTGGTTCGAGTCTTGTAGGGCTTGGTGTAATCTCTTACCCAGAGTCCTTTGCCCAGAGTCCTTACCCAGAGTGCCTTTCAGACCAAAAAGCCTGAAGACTCTGTCCTCGAGGCTTGGTATCGCATGTTAGTTTCGATTATGGCGCATATCAGGCAATACGATTTCTGTCTACCCTAACGCTTTTCCAAATCTCTTATTCGCAAAACGCTTTTGTCCATTCAGCCTTGCACTGGGAAGATTCAAAACAAGACTATTCACTTTACTCCGTTCGCTTCACCTAGTACCCAGTCCTCGTCTATCTTGCGTTTGAATATAGCAACGCCTGGCAGTTTTCTACCTCGAATGTGAAACTAGCACTTCAGCTTCCACTCCTGCTTGTTGTATACCGAAAAATAAGGCTTCATTCGAGGTAACCTTCATCATCACAGGCTTTAGCTATTCATAATGATACTAAAAATTACAGATTTCCATTTTGCATTGACAATAATCGTTCTTGTCTCGATTTTGTTCGTCTTTTACGTTGTATGGCGATACCTTTCTGCTCGCGACTCACGCAAAAATTGGTGGAGAACAAACGTTATTTACCACATTTATCCAAGATCCTTCAACGATACCACCGGGGATGGTAACGGCGATTTAAGAGGTATCACAGATAAGCTAGGGTACTTCGAAACACTTGGAGTTAAGGTTCTTTACTTGAGTCCAATATTCAAGTCTCCAATGGCAGATAATGGCTATGACATTTCTGATTTCAAAGACATCAATCCGATGTTTGGTAACATGGAAGACTTTGACGATCTTCTTTATGCCGTCCATGAACGAGGGCTGAAGCTCTTGCTTGACTTTGTACCAAATCACACTAGCGACCAACACTCCTGGTTTATAGAGAGTCGTCAAAGTAAAAGAAACCCAAAAAGGAATTGGTACATTTGGAAGGACCCAGGCAAAGATGGGAGTCCTCCAAATAACTGGGTTAGTGTCTTTGGGGGCAGTGCCTGGACATATGACCCAAAAACAAAGCAATATTACCTCCATCAGTTTTATAAAGAGCAACCAGATCTCAACTTTAGAAATCCTGAAGTTGTCGAAGCCATGAAAGAGGTTCTGAGATTTTGGTTAGACAAGGGTGTGGATGGGTTCCGTGTTGATGCTGTACCTCATTTATTTGAAGATGAAAACTTCTTAGATGAGCCAACACTGCCTAGTTATGATCCTAAGAATCCAAAGTATGAGGATCTGCAGCATGATTATACTTACAACTTAGATGAAGTGCATGTTGTCATTAGAGGATGGAGAGAGGTATGTGATGAGTATACTGACTCCTACAAGCTTCTGATTGGTGAAGTGATGTCGGATGCTGATATATGCATGAAGTATTATGGGGAAGGAAAGAGCGAGTTTGATTTTCCATTCAATTTTACTCTTCTGGCTTTGGAACAAGATTTCACTGCTGAAGATGTTCATAAACAGGTCACGGACTATCTTTGTCAAGTGCCAAGGGGAGAGTGGCCTAACTGGTTGCTTGGCAACCACGATGTGCCTAGAATTGGCAGTAAAGTTGGAGAAGAATTTTTGGCAGCACTGAATGTATTAATTCTTAGTTTGCCTGGGACCCCAGTTATGTACTATGGTGATGAGCTTGGAATGGTTGATGTTGATATAGACAAAGCAAGGATACAAGACTTCAGAGACCCAAGCAGAACTCCAATGAGGTGGACAGCATCCAAGAATGCTGGCTTCACACCTGGGAAACACCCATGGCTGCCAATTGGGCAAGATCTTGATGACAAAAATGTGCAGCTTCAGCAGTATCACACCACATCAGTTTTTAATGTTTGTTCAAGAATGATACACCTCCGAAACACAACACCAGCATTTCATGGCTTGCAGTTTCAGGTTGTCCATGTAGATCAGGAAGTGTTTGCATACACAAGGTTTGACAGAAGAGTGACATATCTCATTATTCTCAACTTTGGGAAAGGACTATGGTCTGGGGCTCTGGATAACATTGAAGGACTGGCTACAGTATTAGTTGACAGCACAACCATCAAAGAAAAGGGTACAAGGATAAATGTAAAACAAATGATGCTGCACAAAGGGCAAGCAATAGTTGCTAAGATGGATTAATAAGCTTTTATAATATTCATTTTGTTTTAATAATAATTATAGTAATAATAAACATCAACTAGACGAAGGACTGTCTGAAAAGTCAGTTAAGTATACCTTAAATTGTTATTATTAATGATCAATGCTCAATTGAAAATAGTTAAGCTTGCTAGTTTTTTCTAGCTTCCTTTGCAGAGGTTATTTGTGTCAGTCTGTTATCCTAGTGGGGGAGGGATAAGAGCTACCAACACAAATAATGCATGCAAAGGAGGCTAGTTTTTTATCATATCATTTTATCTTAATAATAAGAATTAGCAAGTTGATGGTTCTCTGAGGGTGGCCAATTAATACAGGTTCAACTATACTTTGTTTATGCTAATCTCAAGCTATCAATAATATAGCTAGAGTACCATAGCCAATAAAAGAGCATGATGCTTGTAATCATTTTGTATTTATACCTGGGTAAACTCCTGGAATTTTATAATTCCCTAGTGGTACACACCCTGTGTAATAGTTTGATCACAAAAGTCATTTTATAGTTGTTTATATAAATATGTATGCTTATACATTGATAACTAGAATAAATTCACCAGTCGTCAGAAGCATTATGGACTATAAAATTAAATAAAGAATAAAAGTATTTTCTATGTTGTTGTTGTTAGATTTTGTAAATGTGTAAATAGGTACTGCTACACAAATAATTACCTTGATAATTTCATTCCAGCAATTATTGGAAATGAAAATATATATTATCTAAAGAAATTAGTTGGATAAAACAGCACACACAAGGATTTTATCATAATTAGAGGGAGGCTGGTGCAAAGGGGATGATAGATCATGTTACATTATTATGCCAAATGTGGCAACCCCCTCCTGCTTAGCTCCGTTGGGCACCAGCTGTTGGGGGGAAGGTTGTGGGTTCAAATCTCTGGTCATTTATTACCAATTAACACTTCTGTTCCTCCAAATTGTGGGATGGACATCAGGTTCATTATCGGTTCACTGGTACATCACACAGACAAAGCATTTGATCGAGGCTGCAAGGTAGTTTGAAAGAATTGTTCAACTTTGCAGCCTCAAACTAATGCTTTTTGGTTGACCAATGTACAATTGTATGGAAAGTGATGAATCCCTTGAAGTCTGAAGGACTGTAGAAATCTTGTGCATTATAAGGACGAGTACCTTGTTTTGCAGGGAGATGATAGATGAAAATTGACATGGTTTTTGTAATCATTCAACTGGCTTTAGCACAAAAACTGTATCACTCAAGACATAGAAGTTTTCGTACAAATCTCCCTCACATAAATAAGGTACTTTACTAAAGCATTCTACAGCAAATCCTGCAGGAGTAAAAACATCTTTGACTAAACTTGTAACTTGCTCCTGCCAGGTTTTTCCAGACAGTGTTATCTGTTCTGTTGGAGTTACTAGACTTCTGCCTGTAAAAATTAAGTAAACATCTTTAGCTTGGGCATAATCTTTTCCTATTTCAGACCACATGTTCTTTTAGACATAGGGTTTTTAAACATTGCCATTGGGACCATTGTGATCTGACTGAAGCAACACCTGTCTAAAGCTTTCACAGCCTCTATTATGTACTGTCAGTACTGCTCTGCTCTCTCATTGCCCTGCCCTGCCTCCATCTCTTCCTTACCCAACTCTACCCTGCCCTCTCCTCTCTGACATCTCCCTTCTACTCTGCTCTAGTTTCAAGTGTGACATCAACTTACCTGACTCCACACAAGGACTAAATGGTAACACAACAGCTACTACAAGTCTTCCAGTATTAGGCTTTAATGCTTTCTTTACATCCCTCAACAAAGATAAGGGTTTGTCACATCTGTCTAGAAGGTTAAGGCAGCTTATGACATCATAGGGCTCACCTACGTCTGACCACTTATCTATGTCCAGTATTCTGCAAAACAAAGTAATAAATTTTATGTTTTGAAGTCTTACTTTGTTTGGCCTTGCCTCATTAAACAATTGAGAAACTTGCAGATGATGGCTGTAGTTTTAAGGCCAGCAAACACTAGGTGTCAAGTCGCTGCAACACGATGCAAGGACAATACCCCCTGTGCGTAACACTCAATGTGAAAACTATGCCACTTTCACTCAACAACAGGTCACATGAATTCAAACCAGTTTAAATTTGTGCGGCATGTTACAGGGACAAAATTCTGCCATGGGGAAAAGATTTTTAATTCCACAGTACATACAAGAGGAATTGTCACAGTGATATGTCCCTGATTCAAGTTGCAGCAACTTTATGCCTAGTGTGTGCTGGCCTTTACAGCAGGAATATTCTGTAAAAATGTTTCATTCTTCTGTCTTCTCATCATATTATATATTACTGAATAACTTACTTGTATCCTTTCCAGTTTAACCTCCATCTCATGGAAGGTGATTGTTCTGTGGTGTATACATCCTCAAAGTAAGGTGCCATCATTTCAGTAACCTTTCCATCTCCAGCCCCCAGGTCAAGTAGTCTTTTTCTCTTATCATTAACATCTATCCCTAGAAGGGTTCTGAATTGTGCTTTAGAAAATACAAACATGGAACCTCTATCGAGGATTCTGAAAAAACAAATAAGTAGCCAGCATCAGTAGAAAACAACCACAAAAACACACTTTACATCATTTCTTACTATCAATCATGTGACTTTTCTGGATTTGACTGGGGGGCAAACATAGTTGACTGGTGGGCAACTAGTGATTCTTAAATCAAATCACATAAAAATAACTCCTCAAAGTATCCTACATGTAATTCTATACTATATTTTAGCTCCTTGAAAAGGGTGGACAATCTATGAAATGAAACATCTAACATCTATTCAATTTTGCTTCAAAACTGGGGGTGGGTCATCCCTGTTTCAACCGCATTCTATAATGGGCCAGCATAAAAAAATGCTAATTCAATTCTAGTTTTGCCGGCCCACCCCACCCCACCCCCCCTTTACGTTATGACCAGTCCCTTGGTAGATGTTTTTTCCATACCCATTCATTGTAGTGACAGACATGAATAAACCAGTTAATCCTTTGAACAGCATATGACCAAACTGAGTAAAAACAGCATCAGACTTGTCACAGGAATTCTGGAGAAATTCTTTTGTTTCTTCATCAAGATCATTTTGGATAAACTTTGCACTGAGGTCCTCAGGTAATGACTCTATGTCATCATAATACCACTGGAAGGAGAAAAGAAATTCATTCATTTAATTTGTTTATTCACTCATGGATTCTGTCCATCCATCTATTCATTCATTCACTTCATTCAACCATTCATTCATCCATCCATTCATTTATTCATTCATTCAACCATTCATTCACCTATCCATTCATCCATCCATCCATCCATCCATTCATTCACTTACTTCATTCATTCATCCCAGAAATTCATTCATCCATTCATTCACTACATTCATGCATCCATCATATTTCTAGAATATGAATCGAAAACCATAGTTACAAAAGTATTGCCTAAAGAATCTTTAACAATATTATGAATTCATTTAACCAAATTAGCTGACAGTGTTGGCTTACTTCAACCAAATAAAAAATAGTTAGATACATGTAGACAGATTCTCAGTATTATACTGTCAAATTCAAAAGGAAGCTTAATCAATAATAATAATAATAATAATAATAATAATAATTTAATTCTGAGCGCATTACATAACAATCTCAATGCACTTACAATAACATTCTTGAAAATAAATAAATATATAAATCCATATATATATATACCTCATACGTACAGTATATACTGTACATATATACACAATATATTATATATATATTATGTATACATACATACACACACATGCATGCATTTAAAGAAAACTTAACATAGTATCTCACTTCAGTAAGGTCAATCTCATTAGTGCGATTGTTCTGTGCCTCAGCCAGATGTGAAAGAAGTGTTCTAGCTGCCATGGATCTGGTATATCTTGATGTCAACATAGGATGGACAATACCTTGGTTACCTGTAGTATCAATTGAAAGAATGTGAATGGGATAAGAACTTCATTAATATTATGAGTTTGGTTTCATTAAAGGGGGAATAGTATAAAAATCGCTCAAATTTCAATTCGGCTGAAACTTTCCTGGAATAATCTTTAAGGGTCTAATAATTATGGGTTAAAGTTTTTTCTTGGTATTCCAATGGAAAGTATCATATTGAACATCACTCCTTGCATAATATAATACTTCCCATTGGAATATCAAGAATTTTTTTAACCAGTATTCATTAGACCCTTATGGATTATTCCAGGAAAGTTTTAAAAAAATGTCGGACCATTTTCTTATTAGTCCCTCTTTAAGCTTGGCCTCCCCTTAGATCAGTCCAGAGGTTGGATCTGTGAGTTAACCAATGCCCTGACTTAGATCAGTCCAGAGGTTGTTTCAGGGTTCTATCTGTTAGTTACCCACGTGTCACCGACTTACAGTAGGTCAGCCAAGAGTTTGTTTCAGCTAGGATATAAATAATTACCTGGGAAATAGATCACGAAGAAACCCAGAAATATCCAAGCCCACCACATGAACTGATATCTAGGTTAGTGTTATAAAATTTAGCAACGTATATTTTCTTAGTTATAAGTGTTTTTCCTTCGATGTATATCGGTAGAACATTATTGAGAACATTGGCTCACTTCGTCCGCCATGTTGGATGTGTCATGAATGTGATTATAGTGGGTAAACCCGCTGTCTGGTAGGTGTGTGGTAGCGGGCCACAGAAACAAAGGGATATATATTCTGCTTGAATTTTTCCGTTTACTTGTGCTATGGAGGACACGGTCTGAGCCTTAAATAGAACAAATTAAATAAAAAATATTGTTTTTTCGTTTTATTTTTAGAATGTACTTTTATCTAAACTGGGCTCCCTGTGCTACAAAATGGTTTGCAGTAGCGGGTGAGTTGTTGTGATCTTCGAGTGTTCGTTTAGTGCCGATTTTTACGAGCTGCATCCCCAATTTTGAGACATGACCCTGGGAAATAACGCAATAGAGAGATTCTCATTCTCATTCTAATTTTCATTCTGATTCTTATTCTTCTTCTTATGAATGTTATTATAGATGGTAATACCGCTGTATGTTATGCGTGTGGTCTCGGGTTCAACTGGGATCGGAAGTGAAGTGACATGGATATTTTGCCGTGATGACCATCACATGGAAATATTTTGACACTAGTTTTCGGATTCAAATTACACAATTTGTTGCGAAACAAATACCCCAATGTACAGTACTGTACCACATGCCAAGCTAACGACCACTAAATAACAAGAAATGGTGTTCCAGTACGGCCAAAAGTGCACTGAACAAATCAAGTCTGGCGCCGAAAAGTGCCTCGGTGAAGCTACCACTTTCGATCAAGTTGTGAACACACAACAAACTAAAGCTCGCTGTTTACAAGTCTCTGGGACAGCAATCTTCTTGTTATCTCTAGCCTTGTGCCTTGCTTTTTTATGTAGACATTATTTAAAGGATTTTTTAGAATGGATTCAGAATCTAGACGAGTGGCAGGGCGTGTTACTCTTTGTAGTCATGTTCACACTTGTGTCTTTTCCTATGACTTGGGGCTACATCATCCTTAACGTTGCTGCCGGCTATCTTTACGGTTTTATCTATGGCTTAGCTGTGGTGTATATATCTGCTGCTGTTGGTGCTTCTACTGCTTTTATTGTCTGTCGAAGGTATATGAAAGATTGGGTTAGTTCAACTTTAGAGTCAGAAAGTTTCAAAGCCGTTGTTCGTGTGGTTGAAGGCTCACGAGGTTTTAAAGTCATAGCTTTGACTCGGCTTACTCCAATTCCTTTTGGCCTTCAAAATGGTTTATTTGCGGTAAGTTTATAAACTTGTTATTCAGTTTGTTTTGTACGTTTTTATGTTTTGTCAGTTGTACAACCGTAGTTATCAAACAATGTCAAGCACGAACATTACGCACTAGCAATTTCATTCAAAGAAACGAATAGTCAAACAAGTGTTGTCAATGAACGTAAGATTTGAAAAAAAATATCAATTTTCCAAACCATAGTAAGCTTTTATATAAAATTTGAAAATGTACAACTCCATTGCGAGTATATTTAACTGTTCGAGCTTCAATAACATTTACATGTATATTATTATTGGTATTGTTGTTTTCGAGGCATTAATGCCTCCAGCGGCGACACTCCCATTTTAGATTATACCATTACTAAACCTTTAAGAATCTTTTTATCATAAAAAAAAGTCAAATTTAAATTTAAGTTTAACGTTTTTTTTGGTTGTATTAGTAATTTTTATTATAATTCTTGTTCTGCGTTTAGTATTTCATATCCATACTCTCAAGGGCTTGGATAAGTTTAAAATGTAATCTATCCTGCTTTTTTGTTTACATTCTTTGGTATTCCGTTGCAGGTTATAACATAAATATATACACCATCCAAAATATACATAGAGCTCTCTTTACCCTTTATAAAACCTTGTGTGTGGGTTAACCATGATGAAATGTGTATATCACATACTGCTTTGGTAAAAAATACACTTGTATATTTGATTTTTAGATGATTCTAGAACACTGATTGGCTGTTCGCCAGTCCATTTTTTTTCTCAGGGCAGACCAGTTTAGACAAGCAGAAAAATAAAAGCTTTATTTAGAGGCTTAGGGTAGTTGGTAATAAGAAGTATTTGGCATGAAGTCTCTTAAACAGACGTTGGACTAGTTATTATATAACGTCTTTCACTTTGTTAAGCTTCTTACTTGATTCAGGGGGTTTTCTCTGGGTTCCCAAGTTTTCCTCCCTCCACAAAGCATAACAAGCTATTGAATTCCAATTAAATCTGTGAGTAGTCCTGCCCGACTTTGATCAACCTTTGGGTTGTCTCAGGGTGTTGATAAAGTTTGGACAATTTGAAGGTTGAAAATAGTACAAGATTTGAATCCTTCTTGAGAGGTTTAAATCACAATAAAAACAATAAATTTAAACTGTACATTTAAAATCTGCTAGTTTTTCTTGAGTTTATATAATTTGAGGGTATTTATTCATGTACAAAAATACAGCTTATAGTTATGTAGAAATTCTCTGCTGGCTTTATTGATCATTAAACTCCAATTTTCAGCTAGAAAAAATCTTAATCTCAAAGGGATGCCACCTGGTCTGAAATAGAAACTTGAAGTGACATGCCCTTACACATGTCTCAATGTTTGTCCCATAATAATAATAGCTTTTTTCTTTTCTTTTTTTTTTTTTTTAACCTTTTTGAAAAGTTTTAAGATTTATTACTCTATTTCTTATGATTTGAATTTCATAGTTATTTTTTTCTTCTACTACAGGCAACAAATGTCAGTCTACCAAAATATGTCATGTCTTCATCACTTGGTCTTCTTCCTACTCAAGCATTGAATGCATATATGGGATCAACATTTAGGTCATTAGAAGATGTAATGTCACAACAATCTGGTGGATATATAGTTCTATTTGCTCAAGTAATCATTAGTGTTTTTCTAATGTCATATGTCATACGACGAGCACGACAGGAACTTAACAGGACTTGTGAAGAATTAGAAAATGAGCGAAAACTGGATGGTCAAGTAATAACTACAAGTGCTCGTTTTTTGCCTAAGTTGTTAAGCAAAAAAGGTCTCAATTATGATGTAGAAGGACAGACTTATCAAGAAAAGCCCAAGAATTCAAAGAATAAATTCAAGAAAGGACACCGAAAATCTCATTCTGCATCGGCAATACTTGTTGAGGTGAATGAAATGAGTTTAGATAATCCAAGAACACCTTGATAAATAATATTTAAGGAAGTTTTTTAATTGTAACATTGATTAAAGACATTATTATTTGTAAAATTATTATACTAAGACACAATAGTGTCGAAACAGTTAATCAAACTCTATAGGTCCAAATCCTTACACTATTTACTTGATAATTTTAAACTCTGATTTCAATAAAATTAGTCACCTGTAGATCTACAAAGCTGAGACCAACAAGGATTGTAGGTTTAAACTGCTTCTTGGTAGCTATTGATGGACTTGAGATCTTTTACCAGTCACAGTATCACCTCTTGTGAGCATCATCAAGCTACAGTTTAGATCAAAAAGCTTTTTTTATTTGACGTGAAATTTTTCCAATGATCCTAAGCAGTCTCAGTTTTGTAGTTTTTTGTGTGACTTTTTTTCATTGAAATGAGTGTATATATAATATAAATACTAGTTATACAATGGTTTCGAATGGCATACCGTGGAATATCCCATGAATCACTTGTAGTTTCTAGTATACACACGAGCCTTTAATTTAGGTGAGTGTGTATACAAAGAAAATACAAGTGAAGAGTGGGATATTCCACGGTATGCCACGAGAAACCATTGTATAACTATTTTATCCCACACCATAGAAAATAAAAAGTGTATAGAATCAACGCGCGGCGGATGATGGGAAGGAAGAGTGAAATACCGATGAATATACAACAGCTTTCCTGCATTCTGATTGGCTGTATATTCTATGGTGTGGGATAAATATCTATAAAATTATCAAAATATTTTGTGAAGAAACTAAGTTCACGTTGGGTTCATATCTATCTCAGTCTAAACAGTCTTTGCACACTATATGTTCACAATGATTAGTTCAATATGTCACAAAGTTATGGGTCCATGCCTGGTATATATATATATTTTAGTATCATTACCCAGGTAATTATAGAAAATCATGCATGCTGATCATTGGTAGAGAACTTCAGAATTTTTCTCTATAATCTCTATTTTCACCTACCCAGGTGTCCGGAGCACGCACGAACCGTCCAATCACAGCACGCTTCGATGCTTAGCCAAGCGGCCCTTGCTCCAAGTCTCTTCCCAATACAAAAACACGCGTTTCAAAGAATTTAGAGAAAAAAGTTGAAGTATATGTGTTAATTAAAAAATTAAAGTAAATCTTTGCGATCCATCTCCTCAAATTCTGTGAGATATATGACTTTAAAGACTCGGGCGACGGCCGCTTGAATTACAACAACAATCCTTTTCGCGCTTAGTTTTTCGTACAGCTGGACAGGTGAATGTAGGATTAATCGCACATGCTTCCTTTGTTGATACAATCCTCTTTCAAGATACAAAAAATATCTGCAGCATTAGGAATAAATCAATGTTTTCAAATAATCACCTGTGTAATGATACTAAAACAACTGTTCACCTCGGCTTCGATAATCATCAGTGAATAATTGTGAAATATAATATAATTCCAGAAAATGACCCATCTGCCCCAGAGACCTTTTCTGGGGTAACAGACATGGTGCATTGTAGTCTAACTATGGAAAAAACATATTTTGTTCACCATGTTTATATGGAGTTGTTTGTACCAAAGCTAGACCACAATGCATCCTGTTTATCGAACTCAGAAAAGATTTATGGAAAGGAATTAGATCGCTGAGGAATTCCAATTCTTTCCCATGGAGAAAATGTAGATGTTTCCAGGAACCACATTGTACACATTCACATGTACTTTTAGAGCACAAAAACCAAAAGCATGCATTCTTATTAGTACTAAATTGCAGTGCTAAATTATGCTAAATCTACTGTCTTTTTATTGCTTACAGCTTCATAATTCTGTGACCCAACCAACTCTAGACATCTAGCGTTTTTAGCTTCTGTCAATCAAACTACAACGGGCCAAGTTCATTTCAATTGAGCGATAAAGATTGTGACTAGACAACCATAATTTTCACATGGCAATTTTCACTTGCGAATGGAATGAACTTGGCATGTCATAGTTTGTTTGATGGAAGCCAGAACACCAGTCTGGAGTCAGTTAGGTTGCAGAATTATGAAAAGGGCTGTAATTAGTATCAAATATTGCAATTTAAGTATTGCACGCTTTTAGTGTCGGTACTCTATCGTTTATCATAAATAATTTTCTGTATAGTAAACTTCATATATTTTTTTAGTTTGGGTTACCTGTTGACATGCTCTATCACTCATAAATTTGGTTTCGTAAATTTATTTCATATTTCATGTGTTCTATTTTAGACCATATCATATACATTTCTTTGTTTAATAATTGTGCATGAGAAGACACATGAATATGGATACAACTCAAACAAAGAATAATATTCTTTAGGGAATGACACATTGTCAGAAAATGGCAAACATTGCACCAAGATGAATTAAGTTTATTACTCAGGGGCCAGTTCATGAAAGCCTAATTTTAAAAGTGCTAATCCAGGGTTACCCTGTCTCCAGAGGTACTTTTTGTAGGAACAACACCTAAAAAAGCACCTCTGGAACCACGGTTAATTTGCCTAAGACTTAGCACTAGAGTGGCTTTGAAGAACTTGGCAACAGTTTGATTAGGTTCCTGAGGCTGCAGAGATGTGGAAACAACACTATTTATAACAAGTGTGAAATATTTTGGGTGAGGGAGCATTTATGTTTTAGAAGAAGGGGTTGCTGGTGGAATCTGCATGGAATAAGGGAAAAATAAAAACAATTTACAACCCACCATTTCTCTAATGGAATAGATATGGCAACCCTCCTTTTTTTGGCTGTGTAAAACTTTTACTGGATTCCTCTGGTCCTCACCCTCTTCTAAAGAGTGGATGCTCCCTAACGTGTGATTGGGTTTTCAGAAATTAAATTTTGGCCTGTATATTTGGGAAACAATTATTTATAAATAAGAAAATTCAATAAATTTTTTCAGAAATTTCATATCCTAATGACTCATTTATTAAACTCATTCCATCTTTTTCTCCCAGTACACATCACATCAGGACTAAATATAATGGCTGGTCATGTAGTCACCAATCATGATGACCAGCCAAATTAGTTTTATAGGCTCAGTTAGCCTGAATGGTTTCTGGCTCAACAGACCAAATGAGTTCCTATTCAAAAAAAGTTCCCAAAAAAACACAGGTATCCCAAGCTGGGTTTCTGTGGTATCCTATCGAACTTATAAGGCAACGTATGGCGATTTTTAGAAAAAATTAAAAATCAGTAAATCATACAAATAAATGTTCCTACTTATGTTTCATGTCTTCCTTTGAGTCTCTGTGAAGTTTCAGGTCATTTGCAGCAATATTGAGCGAAACTTCACAGAGACTCAAAGGAAGACACAAAACACAAGTAGGACCATTTATTTGAATGATTTACTGATTTTTAATTTTTTCTAAAAATCGCCATACATTGCCTTATAGGTTCGATAGGATACCACAGAAACCCAGCTTGGGATACCTGTGAAAAAAGTTGAAAGCAATTTTATGCATGCAAAATAATACCAAGTGTCAGGTCTCTGTTGTTCTTTAAAAGGCACCTAGCTTTGCATGGGGTGAGCACTTGACTATTAACTCTTAAGAAGAAAGGCTTCAAGGAGACACTAGATAAGCTATTATTCATGATGCCTATTACATTGTTTTTACACCTAAATATTGCAAGGTTGTCATAAAAATAACAAATAGGAATTTTAATTTTTTTTTTGCAAAACAGGTGTAATTTCACTTTTTTGATGGTATACCCAGATATTTTTTAAATAATCATATTGATAAACAGTTATTATTCTCCTTAATCTGGGTGACTTTAGAATCAAATTAAAGATAATATTAATTTCTAATAAATTCCTATTTGTTGTTTTTTTATTTTATTTTATATCATATTTTACAAAATTATTGATCAATTTCTTCTCGGGATAAAACATATTCCTTGCATGCATGGGCAAGTAATGAATAAAATGACATATGAGACATACAGTTGCTACAAAAAAAAAGGATAATTTCAGACCTTTTAAAATTTCAAATTTGTTAAAAGATTTGCTAATTGAGTGGAAACAAACCCATGTAAAATTATTAACAAATTAGTGTTGACTAGTACAGAATATTTACACAAAGAAAACAAGATGCACTAGACTTTTGAGCATAATTAGTATAGGAAATTACACCGTTCGAGAAGAATTAATGAAAAATACCGCTTGTATTTGATGAAAGTGAATTAATACCACTCGTGCTACGCACTCGTGGTATTAATTCACTTTCATCAAATACGAGCGGTATTTTTCATTAATTCTTCGAGAACATAGGTGTAATTTCCTGTTAATACCAAATCTATAAAAAAATACGAAGTTTGTTTTTGTTCTTGAATGGATGTCAAGCATTCCGAAAGCAAAGTTCCGGACCCGGATGTGTGTAATTAATTACGCGCGAAGTTCCCGGATGTGTGCAATTAATTAATTGCACAGTATTAAGAAAAATTTCACAGTTCGTCAGCCAATCAGAATCGAGTATTTTTTATAGATGTGGTATTATACATAAAATATCATGTATAATAAAATATCAAAATAAATTCAATTTAGACTGGGTTAACTTTACATTTTGTGAGTGCTCTGATGAAAATTAATAAATTGAAACAAAACAACATGCACTAGTAAGAATACAATTATATGTTTTTGAATTTTTTTGGATTTGCTGCATGGACAAAATATATTTGCCCTAAAACTGTCCAGTGCCCAAATTTTGTCTTAAAGTCATAGTCACACTTTAAAGCTAGCTGCTAGTAATTTAGATGAACAATTTGTTTCAAGATTTTGTTAAAGATGAGTTTGCCAGAAATTGAACACACTTCAAGGACCTTCAATGGCTTTTGGCAATTTGTGCACTTTTAAGTCTATTAATTGTCCTCTAGTTGCCCTAAGCCTCTGAACAAGAAAAATAAGAATTATAAACTAAGATACCTAAAAAGTTGATAATTATAAACAACCTAAATAAATTCATCAAAAAGTAATAAATATTTGTTTGATAATTGTTATGTTTAAATTCAAAAAAGGATCATTTCCCTTCATGGAAGAAGGCTTATGCTTATATTATAAACTGTGATCTACATGGTACAACTTTTGCTTACAACTAGTGTCGCATGCAATCTGCTTACAGCATGCTTACAACACAAATTACATTGTGTAAATCAACCCTACAACTTGCTATTTTTTCTTGTAGTACACAACAGTTGTGAACAATTGTAGGGATTATTTACACAAAGCAATAATATTGTAATGTAAGCAGATCGCATGTGACAGTTGTAAGCAAAATTAGTACCCTATAATTCGGTCTTAATGCATTTTTTGAATTAATCAAGATCAAGTACTCTAGTCTTTGGGCTTCATAAAACCTCCTTTGAATTTCTTCGTACTAGTAGAAGAAGTTGTATCACTGTCTCTGTCTTGTGAGCTGTCATCATCTGCTGTTGACCTGTTTCTTTTAGTTGAATATTTTTTTCCTATTGTGCCAACCAGAGTATCATATCTAGGAGGAAAAAGAGGAGACATTTTCCATAAGTAAGAAGCATGAGTACAAAGAATACAGGTGTGCCTGGTTTACTAGGTGTGTTGCATGCCATGCTCCTGCCACCCAGTCAAAGCCACCATTAATAAATTAATTCAAAGTTAATCAAGATGTCAAACATTTTAGCAGAGTAGCAATAGAATTGCAGACAGCACAGTAAGGTGGAAGGAATTACCACTGTCTTTATTGCTACACACTGATTGAGAAAAAATGTCACAACAGGTTAATGGACATTAATATAAACCTATTAATTAATGGTCTATCACAAATCCTGCACTCTGATTTGCTGAGCTACTCTCACTAGTGGTCTATTAGTGATAGACCACTAGTAGCGAAAAAGGATGGTAATTTGAAACTTGCCAAAACAATGACAAAAACAATTACTTAATGGCAAAAACAATTATTTATTTGACCTATTAGTCTAGGCTTGTACTAAGACAATTAGACCTCTCACCCTCAGCACATGGTCTACGAGTCAATAGTCAATAGCCCACCTTTGTACAACCAAACACATATTAATTGTTCACACCCATTCTATGCTATCATAATGAAAATAGTCATTCGAAAAAACATTGTCACTGATCGGCTCTGCGACTATGCGACTAAACCCAAAACAGAGTATGGGTAGAAATTGCTGAAGCGCTTAATTATTCGCTTTGAAGTAGTTGTTTTTGCTTACTAATGAGATAACACAAGCAGCAACCCTTTCAATGTTTGTCTTCAGGTTTTGCAAAAGGAAAACAAATTTAAAGTCTATATGACTAATATTCATTCAAAGATGTTCCCAATTTTGAAACTGTTAATTTAGTCATAAAAATACTATTTTGCCATCCAATTTTCAAATTGTTTCAAATCGCTTCAGTGATTTTTACCCATACTCCCGTTTCGGCTAGTCGTGTAGTCACGGAGCCGACAATGTTTTTTCAATTAGCTGTATACAACACTTAATATATAGTCCCCACATTTGTTGTATACCTTCTAGCCATCTCTTCATCAGATACAGTTGCTTCTCTCTCCCTTTCTGCTGATAAAATTTCTTCATCATCTGCTTTCATCTGTTTGAAGACTTTCTAAGTAACATATTTATAAGATTTATAATAACATAAAATTCACAGATTTATAACATTCATGTGCTTTATATCTTTACATGACAGTGAAGAACATCTTGTGCAGAGTAGGAAGCGCACACAGTAAAAAGCAAAACTAAATACAGAAGAACTTCTAGATCTATTAAGTGACCACCCTCTATTTAGTGGCCAGTGGTCAAATTCCCAAAGAATTTTTTGCAGTACTTTAAATCTCCATTAAGTGACCAACCTCTATCCATGCAGCAGCCACTTGATCACATTTAGTCCCTTTCACACAGTTATAAATAAGTCATTTTTTTTTATAGTGGGATTCAAATTCAGTAACTTAATACTGGTTTCCAATTTGGCCCACTGTTACTCACACACACTACCACTACATTATATATTCTATGCATACAACTCAACTCACATGTTGATTTTTATGGAGGGAGGAAACCTAAGTACCCAGAGAAAACCCTTGTGGTAAGGGAGAGAACTACACATCAAACAAACATATTATCTGACCCGAGCTGGAGCTCGAACACGGACCACAGTGGTGAGAGGCAAGAGGTAAACCCCTATGCCACCCATGCCACCCTGCACCATCTTGAACTGAAAGGTAGCCATGCCTTTGTATTGAAGCTAGATCGAGGAAGAGTGAGCTTGCAATGATAGAGACATGTGAATAATTGCATTTCCAAGGTGTCAAAAAAGGTCTCCATCATTTAAAGCTTACCATTTGTCTTCCTTCGAAACAGAGACACGGTTAGCTTTCAAGAACAAACACTGAATCAAATTATGGTGACCAATTTAAATAGCTATATTGCCCTTGACTGACTAGCCTCTAATACATTTTTATTATTTCCATGTGAACACAAGGCTATACTAGTCAGTCCAAAACAAGAGTGTTATTCAAATTGGTTTGATTTGGTGTATTTTCAACATTGAGTGAAATCTAAAATTGTAAATATTTCCATAAATTAAAATCAATATCAATGACATATTATTCCTTTTTACCTCAACTGTTGGGTTAAAATTCTTGAAAGACATTCTACCATTGCTGTATAGTTGTTCGCACTTCACATAACTTGGTTCAATTTCCACTCTGGATTTAAACGGCATATTGTTACATTTTATCATGTAGTCTTATTGGTGCACCTAGTAATCATGTCTTCTTTTTTTTTGTCAGAATGTTAATATTTTAATTTTTACCTTTCAATTTCTCCATTGTTCGCGTTTACGACCCAATGAGCTTCATCAATTTTACGCCTTCTTTCTTCCTCAAGCTGCTTACGGTAATCAGACTCTGCTTTTCTCTGCATAAACTATTTCCACATGTGAAAAATAAAATACTTGCATAAAAAAACACAGGCAACCCAAACGCATTTTATAGAAAAGTGGAAATTGAGGAAAGGTAACGTTTTGGAAATGAATTGGAATCAAGTTGAATAATTTTAGCCTGAGTATGAATAGCTCCTAACTTAGGATAGGACATATGAGTACGTGAGTAAAATATATTGATTTTTTCAGCGTTTATTGCACCACACTCGATCGCTTCAAGATTAATTGAATTTCAAAAGAAATACCTCTAAACATTGCAAACAACACGGATTACATAAGAAACATAGAATATTAACACTAAAAGTACTAAATAATCGGACAAAATACCTTCATTTCCATGAGGTTTTTGGAAAGAGCTAATTTTGGTTGTCTGGCGTCCGCCATCTTGATTTTTTGAAATTAAACATGGGCCCGCATACATATACCCAGCGGTATAGTACTTACTCTTCCACCCCCTCCCCCTGTGGCATGATTTGGTTTGTTAGTTCCAGGTTCTTCGTCCGAGTGGAAGCGCACGCGCGTCGGCTTTTCCCGCCAAAAAGTTAATGCTGTGTTTTCGCAACTGGATCTATTATCTTTGCTTTGCATTTCTTCTCGTTTTTGTGTTGGTTCTATCCTTTTTCATTCTTCTTCTTTTTTCTTGTTGTCCAGTTGAATGAAATCTTCAATTCAGTAACCTACAGACCCTAGGGACACTGTTATCTGTAGCTCTTCATCTTCAGCTCGTTGCCAGATTTAAGGTTAGTTTTATTATTGTTGTTCTCTTCTTCTTCTTCTTCTTCTTCTTCTTCTTCTTCTTCTTCTTCTTCTTCTTCTTCTTCTTCTTTTTCTTTTCCTTTGTCTTTGCATTTTCCCTTCATTCTTCTATAGTTATTATAACAGTCGGTTAGTTACTAACTCTGCCGGAAGTCCGTCTACTTAACAATTAGAAGACGAACTCGAGATTTCTATCGGCTGATAGTTGACGAGGGGCTCCGGCCCCGAGTCAACTATCAAAGCCGATAGAAATCGAGAGTGAGTCTTCTAATTGTTTTAGTAAAAATCTCAACTAAACTATACTATACTAAACTAAACTAAACTTCACAAAAGCGCGAAGGAAAAGCCGCCATTTTTTCAAAACAAGTCCGGCTTTCTCTACCCACTATCTATCGGCTGATAGATAGTGAGTACGTTAGCCAATCCGAATGCAGGATTTGCAATAGTATAGTAGTAGAATTTTACTAATTAACAATTAGTCCTCGAGTCCGAATGGTCTACGAGTCAATAGCCCATGAGGCCGAAGGCCGAATGGGCTATTGACTCGCAGACCATGAGGGCGAGAGGTCTAATTGTTTTAGTAAAAACCTACTAATCGGTCCAATAAAAGGATGCAAAAAGTTTTGGATTTTCCTTTAAATATATATTTTTTGGTTTTCAAAACCGGCGCTTTTCGCTACTAGAGGTCTATCACTAATAGACCCCTAGTAGCTCAGCCAATCACAGGGCTCGATTGGTGATATTCCGTGGTTGAAGAAAAGTTATCCTTTCCAGGTTTAGGTTACTTCGCAGTAGTTGACGAAAAATGGTAAGTTGTTCAGTTCATCTTGTTCAGTAAGTTGTTCAGTTTTATGTTCTTATAGTATTTTAGAATATTTTTTCAAACTTGTTTTTAATGACTCAAGAGGTTTTTGACTGCACATGAGCAAAGCTCCCTTGCTATTAACTCGGAAAACTAAAAAAGAAAAGAAGGAAAAAAAAAAACAGTTCATTTTAATCACCGATCCGTTTTTGATAATTTTATGAAAGCTACCATTACAAGAGCGGATCCGGGGAAAGGAGGTTGAATTGGGAATGGGGTGGCTAGCTATCCTAAAAAGCCACCCTCCTTGAAATGTTATCGTTCTGTTTAGTAGTACGCCGGCATTAACATTAACAGTCTTAATTCAAAATTTAAGCCTTATTACTTCGCACTAGCGTAGGGAGGGTGGCGCCCCCCCCCCCCCCCCCAATTTTTTTTTGGGGGGGGGGGGGGGTAAATAGGTAAATAGGTTTGTTTTTTTCCCTTTTTTATTATTTTGTCCTTATAATTTTTGTACCTTTCTTTATATTTCAAACCACAAAAACAATTACCCGTGGAGTGTTCGTATTAAAATTAGGTCAGACAATAACTCAGGTATATCTACTAGAAGTTTCGGGTGGCTATATAACATATAAACTTTTGCAAATAAAAGTCGTAAACAAGCCGTTAGAAAAGTTGAGTCGGCATTTTTATATTCAGCGATCCTGAAATAGAGCATGCGCTCTGACGACCTGGTCGTAAGATTCTGGCTTCCGGTCAGTATAGGGTTACCCAGCATTCTCGTATCCAAAGCCTTCTCAGCTTTCTAACGAAAAATCGTATGCTCTGGGCAATTTCATTGGCTGTTGAGAATAACATAGCAACGAACTCTGATTAGTTTTAACATAGGATAAACAAACATACCAATGGAAACCAAGCAAGCCAAATCAACTACAGTAGAACGGTTATATATCTTCGAATCTTCGTATTTTTGCAATGAAATTGGCATAAAAATATCAATGTAATTATAAGACGATCAGCCTCACTCTGATACGGTTAAAAATTTGGTAATCAGGCATATTTGAATTATTAAAATTATACTTGTTGTCTCTGGTTTGAAAAAGTGTTCTTTCTAGACGCTTCGGCCGACATTCATCGGTGGAATGAACTGCAATTTGCATTAACCATCAAGCCGGTATGACGAAACACCCTCTTAACGTACTCGAAACCTATACATTCCAGCTGAGTTGACATTCAGAACAAACTCAAGGTCAACCAATCAGAATTGAGGATTCGGCATTGTATTTTGATTAGCATTTCCCATTATATTCTGCCAAAAGAATTTACGACATACGAGTTCTTTCTTTTATAAATTAATCGTAAACGCTAGTAGGACTCATGGCCGAATTTTATTTCAATTAACAAGAAAAGTCTACATTGCATACTCGGAAAACGCTCGAAAAATGCTAACCAAAAATAGTGACCCATAATTCCTTTCGGGGAAAGCGACTGATCAACTCAGCTGGTTACAATTCTTATAATTCAACTAGTGCAAACCACCTAGCGTTATTGTGGAGGTCTTACCTCACCCAATTTTCAGCTTTCTTTAGAGCAATAAAATAATTTGTACTTCCGATTCAATTTTATATCTACCCTCTTAAACTCCCTCTTAAGGTATTCAAAAGAGCCTAATGATTAGTTAATTAGTTGTCATTAACAACCCAGGAGACAAAGTTTTATTTATTTGTATTTTTATTGATTTTTCATAATACAATATCTAAATATTGTAATGATTACAAAGTTCTATAACTCAGTTGGAATTTATAGCGGTCAACTTATAGTCCTAGTAGTCCTTTAAAAAACGCATTATAAGACAACGTCAAAATTACAATTATCATATGATAATTCGAATGATAATACGTTTGTGTAGTGATTAGTATTCCCACAATGTTACGGCCTTTCTCAATTTTGCAATAAAAAAGATAAAAACCTAGTAACAACAATAGAAAAAAATAAATAGACAACCAAATAATCAAAAGATAATAAATTAAGATTATTTTCGTTCGTATATATTGATTTACACATACAATTTTTTTGATTGCAAAAATTGTGGGTATATATAGATATTTATGTACCGTGTTGTTACGTGCTTTTCTAATAATTCAGTTTTCAGAAACTTCGTCTGGGATAACTATACGTACTGTATAGAACTGGCATACCGTAGTCACCAAAACATGCAACTAACGGCCATTTCATACTGTTTTGATAACAAACATCGTCGCTAGGATACAGATTCACTTTCGGCATCGGCAGCGAAAAGTATACCGAATTGAGATACTCTTCATAGGCCAGTGCTGATTCGTAGTTTTCCCGTTTCTCTGAGTACACTTTTTCTGTAGCTGGAAGGTTGGTATTCCCCAAAACGGTCCTCGCCATTTCGAGTGTGTCAAAGCTGAACCGGTAGCACCATTTCTTGTGCTTGACTTTGTATAAAACGTCTTTACAGTAATAATGCCTGAGGGCGCGGCTCATGGTTTGGTACGTCATTTTACGCCTGCCACTCCTTCTTCCCCAGAGCTTGGCTACCTCCTCTGGATCGTTCATTCGGAATTCACCGTAGTCACCTTCCCACTTAATGATTTTGGAATTGGTGTCATCCGTTAGGAGTTCCAGCAAGAACTGCCATAGTTGAACTTTTGAAAACATACCTTTAAAAAAAATCAGTGATTGCCTTTATTAGTGATAAATTCGTATTACAATAAACATATATTGTTTAAAGCTATTGTAGTGATCACTTTAATTGTCATCGCTATACTAATAGACTTTTCTGCTAATGGAGAAACAAGTAGTGTATTTATGTTTCGTTGGCGTGAGATATTTCTTTGCTTCAAGCGAACTGTCCGATCAGTTCGCTTCAACCCGTGAAAAAAGATAGATATTGGTAAAAGAAATTACAGCAGTCATAAATAATGCAATTACGGATAATTGATCGACTATTAGAGTTTGTTTTACGGTTGGCTCTACTTACTGCTATGCTTCAAAGTTTCGTCTCTTGTGTTGGGAAGTGAAGTTTCTTTGGATGCCATCATCTAGTAATACAATCTTTAGGGCGATTTATATTCGCTTTACAATTCCACCTCTTTATATACCAAAACCTTTTAGAATGTTTAGAGCTATTACTATGGCAACCGCGGTTAAATAATCAAAGCTTCAAAATAAAGCGAGATACTTTAACCAATCACGGTGTCCCAAATAAAATTTTGCTATGGCAACGAACTAAACTTATGAGCAAAACAGAGCAATGTTTTGAGGTTGCTAGGGTTACGTGAATAACCTTGTAAATTGTTTAGATCACTCGTCTTCCAAAACAAACAACCTTGCGTTGTATAGGAAATGATTAAAGCCGCCGTTTCTAGGGACCTTATCCTTCTTTTTTTTAGGAAGAAACGTTCTAATTTGTATCGGCGAGAAACTCAATTGAAGCTAATATTTTTCTATTTTCTTCTGTTCTGTTCTGTTCTGTTCTGTTCTGTTCTGTTCTGTTCTGTTCTGTTCTGTTCTGTTCTGTTCTGTTCTGTTCTGTTCTGTTCTGTTCTGTTCTGTTCTGTTCTGTTCTGTTCTGTTCTGTTCTGTTCTGTTCTGTTCTGTTCTGTTCTGTTCTGTTCTGTTCTGTTGTTTGATTCCATTCGATTTGATTCAATTCTACTCTATTCTTTTTCTTTTCTTTTTTTTTTGCTTTCATGTTTGTTTTGTTTTGTTTCGTACTCTCTTGACAACAAGAAACGTCACAGTAGGGAAAGAGAGAGTGGGGGAGGAGTGTAATGCTACCTACTACCATACTACTATATTACTACTGCTACTACTGCTGATGCTGCTGCTGCTGCTACTACTTGTACCACCATATACTACTACTACTACTACTACTACTACTACTACTACTACTACTACTACTACTACTACTACTACTACTACTACTATTACTACTACTACTACTACGACTACTACGACTACTACTACTACTACTACTACTACTACTACTACTACTACTACTACTACTACTACTACTACTACAACTACTATTCATCTGAAATGATACAAGCTGCTTTTCGAAAGAGATTTCATTAAAGAATCAATATCTGTGGTCGTTATTACAAACAAAATTTGTTGGACGTCAATCAAGGCGTTTCCATGACATTCCATAGGTACATGCCTTTGAGAAGTTTGAGTTTTCCGATAATTACATTATTTTGTCGCGACAGCTACTGAATTACACTAAGCGCACTTCCAGCAGAGGCCCCTTCTCGTCTTTTCACAGGTAGCCCAAGCTGGGTTTCTGTGGTGTCATATTATAAGAAAATGTATGGGGATCTATACAAAAACCTCAACAAAACCGTCCAAATGTGAAATAAAGTAAATAAATCTTAGCTGACCTTTGAGAAGTTATACCTCTATCGCCCTGCCTTGTTAGAATTCGGATTAAGCCAGTTTTAGCGTGTTTTTTTTCTCCACTGTTAACAGTAGCTTGGGCTACCTGTGATCTTTCTATGACTTTTTAGTTTTTTCGTTTTGTGATTTTTGTTGTTGTTGTTGTTGTTGTTCAATTATTCAATTTCTCTGCTTCATCGTGCTATATCGTAAAAATACGCAAGTTTGGCTTTGAAATTTGCCTGACAAATGGAGTTTACGAAAGCACGGGTGGAGTAGTATTAGAGAGTAGTTGGTTCTCTCCTGTGCTTCGAGGGTTTTTCTCCAGGTTCTCCAGTTTACCTCCCTCCACAAAAATCAACTTCTAAATTCCAATTTGATCATGGAACGAGGGCCGCAGGTTTGTTAGCCACTGGCTATTTAGTGCTACCGTCGTAAAAAACGTTTTTTAAATACCAAAACTTGGAAATCGTGCTGAAACGCACGCATGTGCAGGCGTTTTTCTCAGGTGTCACTCAACTCTACTTGGACTCGGCAGTTTTGCGTTTGAGCATTGCCGAGTTATCGAAAAACCTGGATAAGGCGCACGCATAGCAGGGTTATACGATACTTTGCCTCATTATTGATTTCTTCAAATAGAGAGAGTGCACAACAACTAATAAAAGAAAAAGTACTAAAAGCTAAAAAACAAGAAAGCTAATTTTATATTAGAGATATAGGAGGCTTGACTGAGAAATACATATTTTTATTGATTCTTTCCAAAGAAGAGGAGAATCTACCTAGAAAACATTTAGTATCGTTTTACAAGAAGCGTTGATATCGATGTTTTTTCTTCTACATCATACTACTAACGTACAGGGAGCTTACGAATTAACCCCCTCTATGCAAACTCCGTTAAAAGCACGTTATTAGTAAAAAAAAAGGTCATTACTGACAATAAGATGATCAAAACTCAGGAAACTTATTTTATACTAGAGATAGGAAGCTATGAACATACGTACTTTTATTCAAGGGTAATCGGAGGAACAACGATTAGCCAACTAGACAACAAATCTGTTTTCGAAAATCCCATGCGTATTTGCGCACCCAATCCTTGATGAGCCGGGGAGTGGAGGAGGGGATCAAAACAAAATGGCGGACAAGGACATTTCAAGAAGAAGTGTCATTTAGCCGAGTGTCTAAGGCTTAAAATTGTTTCTACTTTAAAGACTATGTGGTCCAGATGACTGGACTATAGGAATTTTTAAGCTGGCAAAAAGCTTTCTGGATTACTTGATACGGTTTAACTACAAAGTCCACATCTATCAGTCTACTCTTGGGTACTTGGCAATCACCAGAATGCTTTAAATTTTAAGAAAAGCCTCAAAATTGTCATCGAAAGTGTCTTGTGTTCAACAAGAAAAGGTTTATTGGCGAATAAGTCGCACATATTTAGCTTCTTTTCAAGTGCATTGAGCGTGCTGTGGTTGATGGGATTGATTATTTTTCCGAAATCAGGAAATCCTTTTTTGCGCGCCCAGTCAAATCACCTAGTTGATGCTTTCCAAATAAGAGGAAAATCTACCTAATCAAGAAGCAATCTAGTATGATCGTTGTATCAGAAGCGTTATTGTCAGTGTTTTCTTCTACATAACACTACAGGAAGCAGGTAGTAGTTTACTGGCTACCCATGCTCCAAACGTAAGAAGGGGGGCTATGAAATTCATCATCCCAGGCTGTGAGCTTTTCTCTATCTCGTTCCCTTTCTCTTGGTTTTGCCTAGATATTGCATCCTTAACATTCTCTATCTCCTTTAGCTTTTGCTGATATAACTTAGTTTGCTGTTGAAAGAATAGCTCTCTCTCTCGTCTTCGTTCTTCAAAGTTGGCTTTCACCATATTAGCCATTTGTATTTGCTGTTCTTTGACTTTTTCTTCATACACCTGATGCATTCTTCTCATATCCTCCGCTTGCTTCTGTTGCATAACTTTCATCTTTGAATATTAAAAATGTTGAATATAATTAAAAACCCAAACCTATCGTAATCTGGACCGGGTCAGTAGTATTAAATGGTATAGTAAACTGATTGAAATGACTCAGGCAAATTGGAAACTTCAAAACTCAGAAATTAAAAGTTATTTTACAGCGGCAAATCCAGAATTTTTTTTAAAGAGGGGGAGGGGGCAACATGAGGATGTTCATAGAATTAAGGATTAATTGTATTCCTCTTGACCAATCAGAATCCAGTATTTTTTTATTTTTTTATTTTTTTATTTTTTTATAGTTAACAATTAGTCCTCGAGTCCGAATGGTCTACGAGTCAATATTGAGCTATTGACTCGTAGGCCATGAGGGCGAGAGGTCTAATTGTTTTAGTAAAAACCTACTAATCGATCCAATAAAAGGATGCAAAAAGTTTTGGATTTTGCTTTAAATATATATATTTTTGGTTTTCAAAACCGGCGCTTTTCGCTACTAGAGGTCTATCACTAATAGACCACTAGTAGCTCATCCAATCACAGGGCTCGATTGGTGATCGACCATTAGTAGGTTTTTTCTAATGTTAAAAAGCCTGCGTGCATAGGGACAAATACCCCGGTAAAGTATAGTCCGCGGACTTTACCAAGGAATCTGGATGCGCGCAGGCTAACTATGAGTGATTTTTCTTAACGTCTCTTCGACCTCAGGTTAATTGGTAAATTTCTCTCCGCTTTCACCGTCGGGATCACCAACCCTCACTTTGGGGACATTTATCCGGCCTCAGTGCCATGGTATCATTTACAAATAGACACCAGCTGGTGACCCGTCGCTCTGTGACGTTATTTTAATACCAATAGACCATGCATGGCCTCTTGATGTATTACTATATTGAAACTATCAACTCGTTACCTGTTTTTCTATGTTTTTCTTGTCTTCTTTCATAGTGGCTATTATCTCCTACAAGGACAGGAAAAGCTAAGGGACAGAATCGACTCAACAACTATTCTAAACAAAGTGAAATACATGACTATACTGTTTATGTTCTTCATTGTGGTGTTTTCTTCCTGGCCCAAATGTGTGAGCTTTTGCAAAATTGCAGTTAACCTTACCTCAAACCGTCGTTGTTGTTCCTCTGCAAGAATCTTGTTTGTCTTTTCACGCTCAACCTCTTCATTGTAGTCTTTCATGCGTTGCAAGACATCCATATACTGCTGCATTTCTTCGCGAAGTTTCTATAAAAGAAGTTCCAAAACTGCTCTTGAATATAAAGCGAGGAAAATAAGGAAATGGACTATGAGATTCACAGAAAGTTCAAATATTCATTGCTAGAACAGAAAACTAATTAACAATTAGTCCTCGAGTCCGAATTGTCTACTTAACAATTAGTCCTCGAGTCCGAATGGTCTACGAGTCAATAGCCCATTCGGCCTTCGGCCTCATGGGCTATTGACTCGTAGGCCATGAGGGCGAGAGGTCTAATTGTTAGTAAAAACTTACTAATCGGTCCAATAAAAGGATGCAAAAAGTTTTGGATTTTGCTTTAAATATATTTTTTTTGGTTTTCAAAACCGGCGCTTTTCGCTACTAGAGATCTATCACTAATAGACCACTAGTAGCTCAGCCAATCACAGGGCTCGATTGGTGATTAGTAGACCATTAGTAGGTTTTTACTAAGATTGAATCAATTAAGTCAATAGCCCACTTTCGATATTCTAGTTGAGTGATCATGCACAAAGCAATCGTTCAAGACAAGGCCCGGGAAAACAAAAGAATATATTAAGCCTCGCCCTGTTGTGTGATCACCCACCTAAATTTTCTTTTTATCATTATATTATCAGTAATTTTTTATTTATTTTTAGTTCATAATTTGTAACTCTTGTATGTTTAAGGTGGAAGTCATTAAATGAATAAATATTAGGATTACTCCATTGTTTCCCCCGGAGCCTCGTCTTGGATTGCTTTGTGCGTGATCACTAAACCAGAATATCGAAATTGGGCTATCAAAATATTTGCAAGAAGAACACAAACCGGAATGAAGTCCACCAAGACACGTAATTGCACGTCCTTTGCCCCGCGAACCATTGACTTATACTTCTGTTCTATATTGTCGTAAGCTTTGACAAGGTCTTTGAACTCCATTTTAGCTGCTTCTGAACGGCGTAGCCGATCAAGGACAGGGTTCAGGATTTCTTCTTTCAGTCTTTTGAGCAGGTCGCTGCAGTGGACTTCAGTATCATGTTTGTTTTGTTGTATCCAATCTTCCAGGATGGTCGTTGTCTTATTCTAAAACCAGAAAAAAATATTTGAAATAAATACGTGGTTGGTTTTCAGAGCAAAATTAAACAGCTTTGGACAGTGTTGGTCTTGGACAGCTTTGGACAGTGTTGGTCTTGGACAGCTTTGGACAGTTTTCAGGTGATTTTCGTTCTTCAAAATTACCCTAAACTCTGTCAGGTACTCGTCAACGTGTTTTGTCGACAAAGCAAAGGTCTCACGACGAAACGTTGTCAACCCAACATCCACTGATTCTTCGTGCTCTTTTCTTATCACATCAGCGTCGCAGGGAATCTTGTCCTTCACTCGTGACGTCATTTCCTGTTTGTAGATGTTAACAGCCATAGCCAATACATCGGTACATTTCTTTCGAACAAATGAGTCCCATGCACATTCTACATTAGGTACAACACCTGGAGTGTTGATAGCCTTGACAAACAGCTCAACCATGGCAGCTAGACCTAAAGACGGTGTAGAAGAAAATACATTGATAAATGAAACTGCAAAAATCACACTTAGGTAGCCCAGAAGCTCTCTTCATGACTGAATGCATAGACTCAAAATACACAAAGATATAAATAGGACAATAATATGACTTTTGGAGGGCATATTGTTTATTTGTGGCCCGAGTATCATCAATTTTGCGCCCGAGCGCAGCGAGGGTGCAAACGATGCTACAAGGGCCACAAATAAATAATATGTGCGACAAAAGTCATGTTATTATCATTATCATTAATATACAAGACCAAATTATACAAAGTCTTCAATATCAAAAGTTAGAATTTTAATAAAACATTATCATTCAAAAATAAAGTTTTCATACATACAAAACAAGAAAACATCAAGCGCAACCGCTTTGAAATGGTTTCTTTAAGATCTGATTGGCTGACAGCAGTTGTAAGACATTCTCTCGACCAATGAGATCGAAGCAGGGCGAGAAATGCATTTGCAGCCCGCGCGCTTGGCGTTTGGCCCGCTAGACTGAACGTTTTAGTGAGGGCAGTTCGATATTTGGCCTTGTATATTGATGATAATATTAAATCGCAAATTTAAAGTAGAGCATAATTTAAAAATATATTACGTTACCACAAGACTCTTTTACTCGAAACTAGGTAATATGCTACATGAAAACATGGATAAGATACACTACCTTCTCCAGTCACAAATTCCCCTTCGTTGATGGCTTTCTTTGGTGCTAGTTTGGGATGGAGTATGGCTTTAAATCTTTCGATACCTTCCAGAAATTTGGGATTAATTTGGACTTCTAGTGACTTGTCGTTCAGGTTTTGCACAACCTAATGATAATAAATATTTCTATGAAATTGAAATAACTTTTAGTTAACAAAAAGATACGATCTAACGAATAAACACAACCACTATCTAAGCTATAGACAGTCGCCAGTATTTTCTATATATATTTTTACTAAAACAAAAGATCCGATGCCATAACAACCATTCTCAAGGTTCCGATCTTTGGCGAAGAACACGCTTCTTGCTCTGTTTCTTTCTAGAATCTAGTCAAGTCTACAAGCTTACTCCACCGACGTTAAATAAGTACCAACCTCTGGGTCGAAGGCAGGAGAAGGCAGAGAAAAGGCATCAAATCCCGAGAAGAAGTTCAGGATACTGTCTGCAGCCTTAATAGCTGTTTCTGATGATCCGGCTTCGCCTTTTGTGTTCAGAACCTGATGATTCGAGACGTTTGAAGGCATGATAAAGTTTAGGGCTGCTGAAGTAAGCATTCTTATTTACTTGCAATCTTAAAAAAAGTTTCAAACACTCTTCTCGACAAAACTGCAATCCCTCATTATGTTTGAGCGCTTTCCAATCACGCGCGAAATCGTACAATTTGCTGTCGCAACGAAGTTGGTTTTGGTGGATGTCAATCAAGGCGTTTCCACATCATTCCACGCGACATGTGCCTTTATAACTTTGTGTTTTCCGGCAATGTCATGGAAACACATTGATTGACGTCCACCAAAACCTTATTTTGTTGCGACGGCGATTCGCGCGTGTGATTGAAAAGCGCTGTAACAGGTAAACACGGAAATCAAACTGAAATTACTTCATTTTATACGACCTACAATTACCTTTTCCAAGAAATAGTCCTTAATGGTAGTACAGCCTGGTGGAAGTTGAAGAACTACGTCTCTCAAAAGCCAGATGAACTTCGGAAATGTTTCGGAGAAATGCTTCCTCTCTTTTTCTGTTGGATTATTTCTGGCCTGCAACTGGATTCGCTGGGAAAGTTTCGTAATGAAGCTGATCAGTTACACAGAATGTCAAGGAATAATGATCATGACAAATATGAATCGACGATGTAGAAAGTTATTATTAGCAAAGCAAACATTACAAACTTGCGATCAAGGATACTCCAGATTTTCGAGGTCTGATCTATTTGCCACCCCAACAGAATTGTAAATCAATATAGACGACAAGAGAACAGATAATGTGAAGATCCCGTAGTCATCTTCTTGTTTGGCATTAGGAGTGTCGGATCCTTCAGAGTCAAGCAGAACCACAGTGAATTCCTGACCAGTGCTGTCTTTGAATTTCTGTGGTACAACCCACAGCCATATTCCCATGGTCTCTGGTGTCATTGAATGTCCCAGTGGAAAAACCTATAGGCAGTGAGAAATCATATACAACAATTTGAAAATACATCCTGCAAATTGTTAAAAGTTTATCGAATGTGGTTATATAGACGATGAAGATAACATAATACCTCTCCTTGGTCAAACGCCTTGCTCAATATGTAGGACTTTCCTTTCCTCTGAGGACCAGCTACAGATACCACACACACAGGTCCCTTAATCTTCCTCAGTTCGTCCAGTGCTTTTGTTATCACATCCAGACTTGTACGTTTAATGTGCTTCTTGTTGTATGTTTCTGTCTTTTCATCCCAGGTACAGTCGTTAGGTAACACCAGAGGAAGGGCCGATCGCCGGTTCATTGTTAAATATGCTGCGTTATTATAAACAATGATTACAAAATCATAAGACCGGGGTCAATCAACCCGTCTCTACTGATCGAAGCAATACCTAGTTTGCCGTCTAGATGTACAGGTGGATTAACCACGAAATACATCACACTACAGATTTTACCAGCGTCAAAGCAGGTGTATATATGTAACATGGTAAACTTTTAGCTGAAACTTGTACGTTGTAAGGTTTGGGGTTGCGATCGAGAGAGGTTTCCCTTTAGCAATGTAATATCATTTTTCTAGTTAAGCATACCGGCTTGCACCTTTGTCATTAATTGTTCTTTTCCTTTGTTGTTATTTCATACATATCTATAACATTCCAGCATATTTTACTAGTACTTTTTACATTAACAACCAGTACGAAAGCATTTGCAACTTTACCGTTACCTTTTGTCACGCAAACGGCAATGTTGTCATAAACGTAACTTAATCGTGTACTTTATTTGAACAGATCAGAATTGGTTACTAAATTGAACGGGGATTTTAAGCTCTGTAGCCCTCGCAGAGCGTTAACTGGTTGTGCTGAAATTCTGCAGTAGGACGGGGGAATACATTTCCGCATTATACCCACAGATCTAGGGTATTTTTACGTGGTTTAGCAGGGTTTTCTTATCTCAGTCGCAGTTTAACAGCAACTAGAGTGTATGTTATTGTACAGCACTAGTTTTTTTCTGGCTGGCGAATAATCTCTAATAAAGATATCTAACGAAAGTTCTTGTAAGTGTATAAATCAGAATCAATGATAAAATCATTGATTAGCTAAAATGACTCTCAACAAAGCTTGTAAAGACAATTTTCTTCACCCTCTTTATGCTAATGATGCTAACTCAAGAAACACTGATTCACTCTATAAACACAGCACACAAAGAATCAGAAGTGCATGCCTTGCTACATCAAGCATCACTAAACCCTTACACTTACTTGTAAGAAGGAATATTGTGCTCGTATACTTCAAGAATATGTTTTTCGGTTCAACTCCAAAGCCAAGGCAACGGCAACGGCAACAGTAAACAGAAGAGTCAAGTTCGGGGAACCCCCTAAATCGTTCCTTGATTTCCAAGAAATCGATTTCCCTGCTGAGCATGCGCTCTCCGAGTATGTATTCAGAGAGTTCGGGGAACCCCCTAAATCGTTCCTTGACTTCATAGAAATGAATTTCCCTACTGAGCATGCGCTCTCCGTGTATATACTTCGAGCTACCAGACAAAATAAGGAGAGCACTAAGCCCGTTTTTTCACTGCTAAAACCATTAGATTCATTCCAAAAAACTTGGGCATTACTAGTAAATGGGACAATCATGTGCTAATACACTCTAGCTAAGATAAAAATCAAATTCTAAATTCCAATTGGAATGCAGTGGAGGAATAGCCACTCTGTGGATTCCACTGTTAATTACATTTTTTTTTTAATTTTAAAACAACAAAGCAAGGCTTGTCAGGGATTCGTGACTTTAGTATAATAATAATAATAATAATAATAATAATAATAATAATAATAATAATAATAATAATAATAATAATAATAACTTTATTACGTGTCTAGGTATTTAGTTTATACAATTAATTGGGGACACTATATACAAGTAATACAAGTAGAGCGCTAAAAGACCTGTCCTTCAATGTTGCTAGCAATTTACTTATAGGGGGATCTGGCGTTAAACTGTCGTTTGAGCGTAAGCTATATCTTGTAACTTTCTGAACATAACATTCAATACATAAGACAAAGTTCAATATAAACAAAAATGAATGATTTGCTTGCAAATGATATTTTATGCTGGTGAAAAACGACTCTAGTTTTATTTTGTAACATATATTAGTGCGGTGTAAACAATCAATAACGGGTAATCCCCTCTGTACATTATTCGCGCCATTTTTCAATGAGTGGCAGCTTTTTGTTGAAATCACTTCTTCCTACACAGTCAATTGTTCTCTTGATTTACCTTCCACCTTCCCAATCTCTCCATCTCCTTAAGTCAGCACTGGCAGATGGTGGCCCTCATCTTCGCTTGACAGTAACATTCAACTCCGTTCGGAATTGCATTTCTAACTTGTTGATCTTGCAAAATAAGATCGACTATATAACTTGACATATATAGACATTACTTGCCCCAGAACTGGTTTCCTGCCTTCATATCACATGGCTCTAATAGTTATGGAGTCGATTTTGCGAGCATTAATCATGTTATTTTATGTTCTCTTCTAAGACAGTGTATATTTTTCTCGTTATATTACAGCACGGTAAAAAGAGTTTAAATGTCATGTTCTAATCCTGAATGAATATGAATATGAATATGAATAGGAACAAGAAGCTTCTTGATGGATAATTGAGTTATATTCAGAAGTCTCTACTCTGTTTCCCCCAATTTTTACTTCCCTGCCAGACATTGTCTTATGTTGAATCACCTTTCTTTCAAACCTTTTCTTTTCTTCTTCTTGTTTCTGTTGTAGAAGAACCATCTTTGAAAAACAAAACGCAATACGATACTTTATTTAAGACTTGATTTTGGAAATAGACGAATGAACGTATATTCAACATTCATTATGTAGCCCATAGTACAAGATATCAAGGAAATCAGTAGTTAGCGGCTTTGCTTGGGGTATTCACTCAGTTATTACCTCCCTTTCCCTGTTTTCCTTTTCTCTTTTTAAGCCTTCTAAGCGGGCTCTTTCCTCCTGAAAATGATAAACAAATTTATTAGTACTCCCTAGTGCTACCCACTAAATGAGTTAAAAAATCACTAGTAGCCCAAGCTATGGTTCTGAATAGCTATATATACGGAAGTCTTTAGAGAGGAGGTTAAAATTTCATAAATCGCCTTAAAATACACTGAACCATCAAGAAACCACAAAAAGTGCAATAAAACATTGATAAATAAATAAATAATACAATAAATAATGAGATTTATTTTATTTTAAAGAAAGTTTACTATCTGCCATACATTCTCTATACATAGCTATATTCAGAACCATAGCTTGTGCTACCTGTGGAAAAATTGCTTAAAAATGCGATGCTGCTGTTTTGATGCATAAATATGGCAGCCGAGCTTAGTGGCATTTTTATGCGGCTGCGATATTCGTCATTAGTATAATTAATACCAGACTGCATAATGTTAACATCAAATGTGAGGATGAGGGAACAGACTCTCATGCTCTTCTAAGGTGGCTGTTTCCCCTCCACTTTTTAAAGAAAGAAAAAAACATAATGTGTAATCGGTCTTGCAATATCTGTAACAACAGATGTAATCCAAACCCGAAGTTTTCATCTCCTTTTGATCAAAATGTCTCTTCATTAAACGCCGGAGTTCGTTTAATTCCCGGTGACTTCTCAATGAGTTTATGTTTATGAAATGACACAGCATAAAAATAACTCATTTCCACGCTTCGCGTATCGACGAGTTAAAAACAATCAGAATACAAAACTTTATCAGTTATCAATTGTAATTCAGTTTTGTTCAGAGAATTCCTTCTAAAATTACTGTCAAACCTCTGCTTTACGTCTTTGTGCAGCCGCCATTGCCTTCTGTCTTTCCAGTGACTCGTTGTAGTCTTTCATCCTTTGTAGGATATCAATTTTCTGCTTCATTTCACTTTCTAACTCCTGGAAAGAAAAACATCTGTCGTTGATAAGAAGCAGGAAGAAATCGAAAGTTTCTTTGAACATTTGAAAAGAGATACTATACCTTATCAGATGGTGACACAAGTATATATTTTTTTGTAATTAAACTGATTATTTGCGGCAGCTAAGACACTTTTAATTAATATATTTTCCTCCGGCCCACTTTTACAAATTTTGGACCCCTTGCACCACTTTTTTCCTCAAAATTGCAGTCTCAAATTCTAACATTGATCGAGTCATAATATTTTAGTATTGCCATTATCATTATTATTATTGTTATAATATTCTAATATGATCAGTCATTAAAGAGCTGTACCTTGCTTAAGAAAAACTTCTAACCGACGTTAAGTTGGATACCTATGACTGCTCTTAAAAATGGCGCGGACTACCACGTCGATCAAAGACCACGAACAAAAGCAATGATCCCCTCCCACCTGTACAAGTACTCACCGCGTAGAACTTCTTGAACAAGGTGGTCAGGGTGTACTTTTCTCCACGTGCTTTGGCTGTGTAACTTTCCTTGAGTTTATTGTATGCACCTTCGATGTCACTAATTTGCATCTTGAAGCTTTCAGGACCGCCAAGACGTTTGAGTACTGGATCAAGCATGCTTTGCTTGAGGCCTTTCAAAACTTGAGTGCAGTAAGCTTCAGTTTCACGTCTGTTCTCTTGTATCCGCTCTGATAGGATGGCATTCGTTTTCTCCTAATCAAAAGTTTTGAAAAACACAAAAATCGTAAACAAACAAACATATAAACAAAAAAAACAAAAAAAAAAAAAAAAGAAGAGATGTATTTGTATATAATTACTACTCAATGCCCCAGCCTATTGTTTTGTGTGTGTTTTTTTTAAATAAAATGTGCAAAAACTCTGTTCTGGAACAAAGTTTCTTTAGTACTGAAAAATCTCGTCCAATCATAAGCGCTCAAAACAATAGCCAAAAGCCGTTTATAATTCCATTGCCGTTTGCCTGCCTAATTCTTACTACGACCATTACTTAAGTTGTTTTAAAAGTTTAAAAAGAATAGTCACTTCGGCCAGCAGCAACATTATTGCGCAGTCAGCTTTGGGGTACGACCTCAGCTGACTGCAATACATCTAATATTGCTGCCAACCTCAGTAACTATCTAATACATATATTTATTTACATACTTTCCAGGTGATTTGAGGAAAAACGATTAGCCAATCAGATTGCGAATCACTTTTCTGAAAAAGAATCAATCCCATGCGTCTTTTCGAGCCCAATCATGGATGAACAGGGAGAAATCTAAACAAAACCAAATAGCATACAAGTACAAATATGCAAGGAGAAATGTCATTTAGCCGAGGATTTAAGACTTAAAATGTTTCTACTTCAAAGGATAGGCTGTCTAGGAATATATTTTCATCGGTTAGGTTATTATTCATGTTTTTTTATGAAAGAATCCCCGTTGAAACGATCTCGAAGAAGCTGCCGAAAGGCTTTCGATTCACTTGGCATAATTTAACTAAAATGTCCACATCTTACGCTGCTCTTTGGTCCTTTGTAATCTCCAAGATGCTTTAAACCTTAAGAAAACCCTTTTATCTGTTATTTACAGTGTCTCGTTTTCAACAGAAAGAGATTTATTGGCGATAAAGTCGCTCATATTTAGCTTATTTTCACGATGGCCGCCATGAAACTCAAGTAAATTCAGCATTGAGCGTGCGGTGGATGATGGGATTGATTATTTTTCAGATCAGGAAATCATGCTTTGCGCGCCTAGTCAGATCACCTTGTTTGATATGCTTATAATTGTTCTTACCCTAAAATCTATTTGGCACTTTTCAAAGCTTTTTCTTGAGAAAGCAGACGTCTCACGACGAAACGCTGCCAACCCAACATCCACTGATTTATCGTGCGCTTTTCTTATTACATCAGTGTCGCAGGGAATCTTGTCCTTCAGTCGTGACGTCATTTCCTGTTTGTAGATATTAACAGCCATAGCCAATACATCGGTACATTTCTTTCGAACAAATGAGTCCCATGCACATTCTACATTAGGTACAACACCTGGAGTGTTGATAGCCTTGACAAACAGCTCAACCATGGCAGCTAGACCTAAAGACGGTGTAGAAGAAACATTGATAAATGAAACGGAATGAATCGCAACTAGGTAGCTCAGAAACCCCGGCTCTACATGGATTAACATGACTGATTGAATGCATAGATTCAAAATACTCGACAAATATATCAAATCGCAAAAGTAGACGGCCTATAATTCAAAAATACGTTTTAATATTCAATCTTCATTCACTGTAGAATAAAGAATTAAGAGAAAAATAGTATACCGACTAGTATACCGAAACCGTGTGTTCGAGTCCTACCAAGGGTATACGATATTTTTCTCTTAATTCTTTATTCTATTATTCACACCGAACGCATTTCATTACACTAGTATTATCCTCAATTGTGCGTAAATATTTACGGTGTTCAGCTTACCCATGAGATTAATATCGCCCTGTACCCCAACAGTTGCCACATATACAACATTGCCTGGCTGCGTAACCAGCGTGGTTGGTCCTTGTAGTGTGGTGGTTAACACGTCGGACTAGTATACCGAAACCGGACCGAAACCGTGGGTTCGAGTCCTGCCAAGGGCATATGATATTTTTCTCTTAATTCTTTATTCTATTATTCACACCGAACGCATTTCATTACACTAGTATTATAAATCTAGAATGGTTGCACTTGAGATATCAAAGTGAAGAATTAGAAAGCTTGAGCAAAGAAATTCTAGCTGAACGACTTACAAAGTTTCACATTTCGGAGGTTCTGTATCTCAGTGAATTTAGATTGAATATTTGAATTATTCGGACTTTCGCAAAATGGGGGCGTTTTCATCCAAGTGCCCCTTTAAAAGGTTTAGAGACTGTGAACAAGTGTTTTGTTCACAGTTACAGTATTGAAAATGTCTCGTACATTGGACGGTCAGCACTCACTACAGTCTATAACCCATAAATATCAAGACGCTTTGACTCTTCTTCAGTTAAGATA
This sequence comes from Anthopleura sola, assembly GCA_023349425.1. Lineage (NCBI taxonomy): Eukaryota > Metazoa > Cnidaria > Anthozoa > Actiniaria > Actiniidae > Anthopleura > Anthopleura sola. Next base: position 5,774,871 of record JALHLI010000001.1, read on the forward strand.
ATGTGTCTTCAATTTAGTTTTACTTGGCGTTCACATTTCATGAGCCAAAACTACGAAAAGCGTCGGGTATGTTTTTAGCCTGCATGGACTAAGTAATATGCTACATGAAAACATGGATAACATACACTACCTTCTCCAGTCACAAATTCCCCTTCGTTGATAGCTTTCTTTGGTGCTAGTTTTGGATGGAGTATTGCTTTAAATCCTTCGATACCTTCCAGAAATTTGGGATTAATTTGGACTTCTAGTGACTTGTCGTTCAGGTTTTGCACAACCTAATGATAAAAAATATAATTGAAATAACTTATTAGTTAATTATGACCCCCCCAAAAAAAAAGAAAAAAAAAAAGCACTATCGAAGCTGATAGACAGCAGCCACCATTTTCTAGTTTTTTTTTCTACGGAAAGAAAAGCTTCATTAGCAACCATTCTTGAGGTTGTCACTTTCTCTACAAAAAGTGTGTGTGTGTGTGGGGGGGGGGGGGGGGGTACCCAGTACAAAAAAAAAATAAAAAAATCAGAACAAATCCATAAAATAGATAAACAAACACACAATTACCTAATTACCTAAAACAAATTGTCACGGTTTCTTTCATTTTTCTTTCTAGAATCTAGTCAAGTCTACGAGCATACTCCACCAACGTTTAATAAATACCAACCTCTGGGTCGAAGGCAGGAGAAGGCAGAGAAAAGGCATCAAATCCCGAGAAGAAGTTCAGGATACTGTCTGCAGCCTTGAGAGCTTCTTCTGATGATCCGGCTTCGCCTTGTGCGTTCAGAACCTGACGGACAAGCAACAATTGATAAACTATTGTAATTTACATTCAATTTTCTAGACAAAAAACTCACTCCGTAAAGAATGATAAACGATTAGCATAGAAATTAAACTGAATCCATGACGCACCAAAAAAATGTAAACAAAATAATATTTATTTAACTTGTGATCCTCCTTGCTCTTGGGGCAAACTAGAAACTTCACATAAATGTAAATAATAATGAAAAGTTAATTTGCTAGCAAAACTTACTCTTTTCAAGAAATAGTCCCTGATGGTGGTACAGCCTGGTGGAAGACAAAGAACTACGTCTCTCAAAAGCCAGATGAACTTGGGAAATACATTCTTCCTGCTGGTGTGCAGCTGGATTCTCTTGGAAAGTTTTGCGATAAAGCTGATGTTACAGAATGTCAAGGAATAGACCAATTCTGAAGTCAGCTATAAGCTAGAAACAGCATATACATACATTTGAAGTTGGGCAAAATATCAGTGCTTTAGCACTGAGGAATACCTTAAACGTCACAGTGCTTTTAAACTAGAAGGATTTGCATGAGAAAGAGAACCAAGTCCCGATCAGCCTCGTTTTCATGTTTTTTAACACATTTCAGGTGCTTGTAACTTTACATAACAAAACAGATTTACAGATTTGTGCCTCATTACTTTGAAACTGTTCACAATTAGTAATTCACTTGTGGTCTTTCAGTCTGGGATAACAAAATAATTCTCCAATTAATGGAAATGATTACCCCAGCAGTTTGCTTACTATGACGTTACCAAAATTAACTAATATGCAACCAAGTGTGAAATTTTATGATTAGCAAAGCAAACATTACAAACTTGCGATCAAGGATACTCCAGATTTTCGAGGTCTGATCTATTTGCCACCCCAACAGAATTGTAAATCAATATAGACGACAAGAGAACAGATAATATGAAGATCCCGTAGTCATCTTCTTGTTTGGCATTAGGAGTGTCGGATCCTTCAGAGTCAAGCAGAACCACAGTGAATTCCTGACCAGTGCTGTCTTTGAATTTATGTGGTACAACCCACAGCCATATTCCCATGGTCTCTGGTGTCATTGAATGTCCCAGTGGAAAAACCTAGAGGAGGGAAAAATAGTATAAACAACAACAACAACAACAACAATGATTAATGATAGTAATGATAGTAATGATAGTAATGATGGTAATGATGGTAATGATGGTAATGATGGTAATGATGGTAATGATGGTAATGATGGTAATGATGGTAATGATGGTAATGATGGTAATGATGGTAATGATGGTAATGATGGTAATGATGGTAATGATGGTAATGATGGTAATGATGGTAATGATGGTAATGATGGTAATGATGGTAATGATGGTAATGATGGTAATGATGGTAATGATGGTAATGATGGTAATGATGGTAATGATGGTAATGATGGTAATGATGGTAATGATGGTAATGATGGTAATGATGGTAATGATGGTAATGATGGTAATGATGGTAATGATGGTAATGATGGTAATGATGGTAATGATGGTAATGATGGTAATGATGGTAATGATGGTAATGATGGTAATGATGGTAATGATGGTAATGATGGTAATGATGGTAATGATGGTAATGATGGTAATGATGGTAATGATGGTAATGATGGTAATGATGGTAATGATGGTAATGATGGTAATGATGGTAATGATGGTAATGATGGTAATGATGGTAATGATGGTAATGATGGTAATGATGGTAATGATGGTAATGATGGTAATGATGGTAATGATGGTAATGATGGTAATGATGGTAATGATGGTAATGATGGTAATGATGGTAATGATGGTAATGATGGTAATGATGGTAATGATGGTAATGATGGTAATGATGGTAATGATGGTAATGATGGTAATGATGGTAATGATGGTAATGATGGTAATGATGGTAATGATGGTAATGATGGTAATGATGGTAATGATGGTAATGATGGTAATGATGGTAATGATGGTAATGATGGTAATGATGGTAATGATGGTAATGATGGTAATGATGGTAATAGTAGTAATAGTATTGACAATTCCTTTAAAAAGATAAATAATAATAATAATAATGGTTGATTATGTGATGATATACTAATATCAATAAGAAAGCTATATATGCCTAAAAAATCTAATATTAATAAAATATACTTAAAAACACAACTTACGATATAGTTTAAATAGTTATCATAACTAGAAACCGAAAAAAATATATATATAAAAGCAATACTTAATAAACTGAGACCTCAGCAACGTTAGCATTGAGACTAAAATCCTCTAGAAAATCAGAGTTCTTGCGAAAAGGAGTTCTCGACCTTGTGATGTACTGATCTAAGAATTTCGAAAGATAAACGAGTTCTTATCCATAGTAGTAATAATGATGATGATGATAATAATAATAATAATAATGACTAATAATAATAAGCTAGATGGCAGCTTATTATATGTCATCATATCATAATATGATATCATATTATGGTGAGGGTATATTATTATTATTATTATTATTATTATTATTATTATTATTATTACTATTTATATGATGATAATAACAAATACAATTATAATGCACCAAATCCTATTGTACTTTTATTCTAATAAATACATTTTCCTATATATAGTACATAAATAATGATACATAACATTAGTATAATTTTAGACTTGAATATAGAGTTTCGCGCGCTGTGATTGGTCGAGCGATCAGTGATTATGAGATTTGCCAAAGCTCCATTAACTATGGCCAAAGTAATGTTAGAACGGAAGTAATTTGAGTATCCTGAATTTCGTCTTTTCTCTGATATTCAGGTCTAGATTATACTAAAACAATGATTGAACTACTGTGCCTCTCGGTAAATATTCGATGATATTCACTTCACCGTCGGCGAATTATTGTTAAAATATAGTAAAAACTATTTTCAGAACTAGAAGTTCTTCTGTCAAGTTTATTCCGGAGCCAAGTGGCTGCAACACTAAAATCTCAGCCCGGACATACATTTTAAGATTTGATTTGTGTATTTCTAAAAACTGCTTTGAAGAAAACCTATTTCGATGTTTACTTTTTACAAATATTGCAGTCAAGAATCTTTTTTCATTTAAATTTGCCAACCATTTCAAAATACATCACGTAAATAAACAAAATGGACATCATTGAATATGGTTAAATGAATACCTCTCCTTGGTCAAAGACCTTGCTCAATACGTAGGACTTTCCTTTCCTACAAGGACCAGCTACAGACACCACACACACAGGTCCCTTTATCTTCCTCAGTTCGTCCAATGCTTTTGGTATCACATCCAGTCTTGTACGTTTAATGCCTCTCGATTTCTTTCTGCATGTATTTGTCTGTTCATCCCAAGTATAGTCGTTAGGTAACACCAGAGGAATAGCAGTTTGGCTTTGGTTTCTCGCCATATTCTAATAAACTAGACCCGAGTATAAGACCCTAGACAGTGAGACTTTGAACTTCTCTTGTGCCAACTATAATCATACAACGATAACATGACAATCAGTTTACACGCTTGGATATGGTTAAAGTTACTCTGTTAAATGCATCTAAAATCATATAAGTAAGTTAAACTTACTTACTTGTGCGGAGTGAATACATGCAGTGTCTATGTATTTCGCATTTTGTTTTTCGATCCAACTCCTAAGCATGAAAAAAAGAGCTAAGATGCCAAAAGCAAACCAAATATTCGGGGAACCCCTAAAAGAGTTCCGTGATTTCTAAGGAAGCTATTCCCCTACTGTGCATGCGCACATTAAAGTTATGTAAACTATGGCTATACTATACTGTTTCGTCATGATCGAAAATAGATTTTACAGCAATTTTACATATTCTGCGAACCCAGACACTTCAAACGGCTTGTCATGAAATTGTTTTTCGCTGCCGTTAATCAAGACTAATCAGTCGGTACCTTTTATATAGTAAAAAACCCAATTCACAACAAGCCGGTGGAATGTCTGGGTTCTCAGAATATGTAAAACCGCAGTAATAACACTGAAATTATGATAAAAAAATCATTGCAGGTAAATACTAAAGGATATTAAAGTTGACATTCCGTGTTCTTAGCGAAGACGACCCCTACAGTCAACAAGAGTGTCACGTTCCACTTTGGGGAACAACCAAAACAGTATCATGATCATGTTTTCCAAGAAAACGGCCCTCTTCTTCAGAGCACGCATACTAAAAGGTTATGTTATGTAACTTTTGCTTTTGACTATAAATTTACATGTATAGGATGTGCATGCAAAACAACAATGCTGCTCAGTACTTTTAAGTAAAATAGATATTTGTATATAAATAACTGACCTCATTATAATTCCAGGTTACCCGTTAATCTCAAATCGTTAATCAGTTTTATTTGCATTCACGACAACTTGTCTTTGAAAATCGACAAATTTATTTGTGATGGCACATGCTAAACTGTACTAAATAAATGTACAAGTAAGTTTGTTTTAGAGCAAAATACTCGTCGTACACAAACCTTTACGAATACTTTAAATTAAACAGCTCACACTGGCGCTGGGCAACAATTCCAAGTCCTCTGTAATGGATGATGATGGTGGGAAACACGGATGGTATGTGCTGCTAATGCGCCGCCTCTCCCCAATGAGATCCGGGTTCCACTCCCGGGTCCACTCGTTGTCGTATAAAAACTTCGTCAGGCAGCTGGGAGAGATCGCACAGTCTCAATGCCCTCAGGTTCGCTGTTGGTTGGGGATGGCGGTCGGAATATAGATCATAGATCACTGCTGCTGCTTCGTCCGTGTGTACGTTTCGCGTTTAGGGAGTTCTCACATAGGGCTAACCTCCAAACTTCCTTTCAGGATGCTTATTTAAATTATTTATTTTAGCTGCGTGTTAGTTTCTGCTTTGGCTCTCTTAAATGTTTTATTCTACGTCACTGATAATTTGCGTCCTGCATAAAATACTATTGTATTGATTGCCATTGGATTTAGGAGTGGCGTGATTTTGACGGAGGGAGGAAAATCGGAGAACCGAAATCCTGGTTTTAATTTGCTTCCCGCGTTACACTGTTTTTAAAAGTTGATCCCAATGCAAAATACAAGTACAAAAATACGAATGTAGAAGGCGGAGGATGTGGAGAATAGACGGACAAAAACGCGAACCATGAGACAGGCTCGTCTTGTATACAGACTGGGAAATCAGCATTTCAGTGCCAAACGACACCGGTAAACGCTAGAATAAAGGAACTGGAGAAACGATCAAAATATCCACACTCTCCCCCCTAAATGTAGAATGTGTTTCTAAAGCTGCAGTATTCATAAGTGTCCTGGACTGCCCTGGATGCAGGTGGCAGAACAATCAACGGAAGATAGGCAATGTTCTTCCTTTTATTTAAAAAAGTTTTAAAACTTGGGTTGTTTTGTAAAAGAGAAGGTTTTTATTAAATACTCAATCAGTTTGTGGTTGTTATTACAAATAACCTGAAATTCCAAAGTTACATGCTTTTAAAAACTTTAAATTTTTCCATAATTACATAGAGACACTTTGATTAACGTCTTGAGAACGACTGTAATGTTTATAAACATGGCCGTTACTAACCGGGACCACTAGAACTGACCAATCAGATAGCAATAAACTAGACAGAGATTGAACTGATAACAGCGTTAGCCAATCAAATTATCTCGTTCTCCGCTCTTATCATATCGATGTGTTATCTGATATTGGTTGGTTAAAATTATTAAGCTAAATATCACATGATTGGTTAATGATACTAGTTCATCAGAGTGGTCCCGGATGGAGTATCCGCACAGTAATGTGCCAATCATTTAAACAATAGGTTTTGTCACTTTGCTTTGTTGGATTGTCCAATAGATTTCTGGTTAATTGACAATTAAATAACAATCAACCAAAACAAATTGTCCCAACAAGTACTCGCTATTCATTGTCAACCTAACTGATTGAAACTGGTTAGAGCGTGCTTCTAGGTCCCCAATACATGGACTGTTTAGAGGATGAGAGAGACACCTTCACATTACTTTTATCGATCATGTGATTTCTGACTGAACTGTAACTGCTGACTGAACTGCTGTACTGATGGTGGTGATTGGCGATGAACAGTTTTTTTTAAATAACATGCCTTATTTAATATTAATTTCTTCGCATAGGGAGTGCACAAAAACCCATGAAAAACGACTAAAACCTAACATTGCAAAATCTTATGTTTTCTATTGTTTGAACAGACCCCTTGCAGCACGTTGGAATGCAGCTCAATTTGGAGGGCAGAACAGTAGGTTCCAATGCTCAGGAGATTAATATTCTTTTGTTTTGCCCTCCAAATTGAGCTGCTGTGACGTCACGTGCAAGGGGTCTATTTAACAACTGCAAAGTTTGGATCATTTCTGGCGTCATTTCTATGTTCGATAGGAGTACAGACCATGGAAAAGTCACTTCGATTTGTTTTTTACCATAACAGGCAAAGAAAAGATCCAAAAACGAAGAAAAAGTTTGAAAGAAAAAACCGTTTCAAGCGCGCGCTAGCTACGTGCGCGAGCAATTCGTCATCTTATCGGTCTGTCCTCTTATCGAACATGGCTCTCAGCCAATCAGCGCGCGAGAAATTAACAAGTTATGGTAAAAAGTGCCTTTTCAGCACTAATTAGTTCTTTGTTTTCCATAGTTTTATCAGACTGATGCGTGTACTTCACTTTCAGCATTAGAGTTATTTTACTTGGTCCGTGAAAAAATAGTCTACTGTTACGCACTAAATATATGATTAGTAATAGTGAATATGCATGAGCTCGAAATTCTAGCAAAAAGCATGATGGGAAAGTGAGTCCTTACGCTATTTTGACTCCTCTAAGTATTCATCTGATAGTTTTCCCTTCGATATTTTCTATGGAAATAAAAGCATTTGAACCTACGAAAATAACAGTAATTTATTTTCTGATAGTTCCTTTGATTTTCCTGTTCCATTTTTACAGGACTCACTTTCTCAGAGTGCTTTGTGAGCTTTGATAAACATTGACTATTGTTTCACTGATAAATTGCGAGTACGTTTTAATACACTCGGTAATAGACACTAATTCCAATATTTTCTTTTGTTTTACTTTGAAGGTTAATTAGTTACTAATTATGCAACTTTTGTTTTTACGTGCAACTGTATAATCACTCTAGTTCACAGTCTAGTTATATACCTTAAATCCTCTATTAAGCCCTCCCTCTGAAATAAGCGCCCCCTCTCTAATAAGCCCCCCTTTTTAAAGGAAGACATTTATTAAGCCCCTCTCTCTTTTAAGCCCCCCTCCCCCTATCCTTCATAACACAATAATGGTAAATTATACTTGAGAGACTAACACAAGTGAATCAAATGTTGAAAATACCGTGTAATTTGAACAATGCATATACCATGTCATTGACATCCCTATAGATTAATCCGTTTAATCCTGAGTTCACCGTGTTGGAATAAAGTTATCATATCATATCCTGATAGCATAGAACTTACTGCGTTTTGGCTAAAAACCAATAAGCCCCCCTCTCTATTAAGGCCCCCTCTCCAATAAGCCCCACTCAAACGTGCATAAAATAATTGATAAGCCCCCCATGGGGCTTACAGCCAAAACGGCTCAAGTGTACACCCCTAGGCTCCATTAATCATGCTGTTATCATTCGAATATTGAGTTAATTATTCCCTCTGAGTTTTCATTAAAACATTCTAACTCAAAACTTCACATTCATTTCACAGCTAAAATTCTAAGGGATGGCCTTTTTCTTCCTTGGCATGGCAACTGTTGTAGAATCCAATCAAAACTCAGGAAGATAATTTATTTTCAAGTTTGGAGTCAGAGTGATATTAATAAACTCGATATTCGAATAATAAATTCATTAATGGATTCTAGGGGGGCACGCTTGAACCGTTTTCACTGTAGTAGAGGATTTACGGTAATAGTTTTATCCCAAAATAGAAATGACCTCCAAATTAGTCCCTTCAAATCTAATTTAGTATAATCATCTTGTAATTACACTTTAAAAAAATTGCCCTAATGCACTTTGACGTCACAGCCTCTATGATAAAAGTTTAGGCTAAATCTTCTTTCGTTCGGGATATTTAGCGTAATATTTAGATGCTCTCACTTTCCACTATCTCATAAACCAAATTTTAGTATGATCAATTTGTTTTGCTGTTATTTGTCTCCTCTGGCGACCATGATCCTTAGATTGATTTCATGTGACGTCATAGTGAATAAGGCAATTAGAGTGAATTGACTAAACTCGTGAAATAAAAGATATTAGACTAATACACTTTTGTTAGACCCTAATCCCATTGTTTTCTTTTGTGTCTATTTGACTATTACACTTTAAAAAGCAATTTTTATTTCACGGGTTTAGTAGAGTGATTCTCATAAACCTGTGAAATACACTTTAGTGTATTACGCATTACTTCACTCTAATTCTTTTGTTTTCTTTGTTTCATGGGTTAATGAAAACCACTCTAATTTCACTATATAATATGAGTAATCAAGCACTTGAAAGGTTTGCTTTCGTCAGCAGGTGCACAAGAATAATAAACTTAATCAAGTAGAACCATGCTTGTTTGAATAGAGTATATAGTTCAGATATGAAAGATGTTAACAAAGCCATGGTCATTAGGGTTACCTCCAACAGTACCGACACATGATGTACCCCCACAAAACGAACCTCCTCCTCCACCTGCATACATTGACATGTGACCACTTCCTCCCCCTGAATAACCTCCACCACCACCAGATGCTCCACTGTCCTCTGCCCCTCCTCCACCACCACCAAACCCCCCTACTGCTCCCGGGGGTGGCCCACCATTGTTTCCACTATTCATTTCCCCTGCTCTTCCTCCAATCCAGTTCTCGAAGCGCGAACCTCCTGTTTCACCGTGTTTAGTGCCCAAGCGCTCGCATCCCTTACCGTTCCAGCCTGCTCCTACGCCCCCATGATAATAAGCACCGAGTGTGTTACAATGCCCGGGCCCACCATCCTTCCCACCTACATTTACAGAATTGAAGACACCTTCTTTTGAGCATGGTGTCCCTGCCGTTGAGATCTGACCATCTATACCAGGACTGTGATGAGCCGCACCCCCTCCTCCCCCGGCCGCAAAAAGAAGTGTATCAGTCGATGTATAAACAAAGCTCCCCCCTCCACCTCCAGTACCTGCATTGTTCTCAACCGAGAGTCCTAAAGATGAGGCTGTTTTGCTAGTGGATATTCCACCTTTGACTTCAACTGCGTCCCCACCTCGCTGGCCAACGACAATCTTCAGTACTGTTCCAGCGGTAAGATAAAAAACTCCTTTTATAGTGGCCCCATTTCCACCGAAATAGGTTCCAGGGAAAGAGCCAAAGTTGCATGATAAAGTACCTCCTTTGGCTCCTCCACCTGCTATGACATAATAGCCGGCTTGTTGCACCTTAAACTCCTGGATGGGACCTTTCCTACCCGTATGACCTTGGTGAGTGAATTTTTTTTTCTGTAAATGATAATAAATATACATTAAGGGAGCATTCATTTTTTAGGAGGGGGGGGGGGGGGGGGGGGGGGGCGGAGGAATTAGAGGAATCAAATAGGAAAAAATGCTAGCCCCTATGGTAAGGAATTGAATATCTCGATAACCCTCCCCCACTTCCAATCAAAAAAAATTCCCCCCCTCCAGAAAAAGACTAAAAAAAAAAAAAAAAACTGTATTCCATTTTATACAGTATCTTATTCATGACCCCCCTGGTTCAACATTCAAAAATAATGTGGCCCCCCTTTTTATCTAGTAATTTTTAATGACCCCCCCCCCCCCCCCCTAATTCCTCCGCCCCCCCCCCCCCCCCCCCCTCTTAAAAAATGAATGCTCCCTAAACATTAGAGATAGATAGATAGATAGATCTTTTTTAAACAAATTCTTTGTTGGAGCAGATTTGATTTCTGAGGGGAGAGAGTTCCACATCTTAGTCCCTAATAATGTAATAAAGACTGCTCCTAAATAGTCTGTCTTTAGGATATATTGTATTTCAATTTGATCATTCCCTCTTATTTTAGATTTATAGGCATTTGGGTCCGAGGACCTCAAATTCAATAGATTATTAAAATATGATGGAGAATTATCATGCAGAATGCCAAACATCAATAAACACAGTCTTTCGTCTCGTCTTTCAGATCTAGAAGTGCATCAAAACCTACCTTAATGTTTTTGTAATAGTGAGTATAATTGGGCATTGCTGTAAGAGGCGTATCCTTATGTGTCGTTTTTAACGGCTCACAGATAAACGTCCCTTCTTGTTCGGTTTTGCCAAGATTATAAGAATAACATAGAGGTGTTTGGAAACACTCGAAGGCACAATCTATAGCACTGTGAACCTTTTTTGAAGTGATTTTTTTCGTCAAGATCGCATGGGATTCGATTTTTGAAAAGGTTCCATCTACTCTGTTTTCCGAGTCGTTGTCATTAATGTTTCCGCTGTTTGCTTCAGCCCATACACGGGAAGAGAGAACCATCACTATCACAATGCGATCTAAAAAGAACTCTTTAACCTTGACTTTCATTGCTAAGAGTTCTTCACTTCTTTGGACGCTCTGAGCAAAAAAAAAAAAAAAAAAAAAAAAAAAGGATTCGTTATTTCCAGAATTCAGGATAACAGGATATTTTAACTAATGCAGTTGTTTTAAAGAAGTTCTGATCATTTTTCATGGGGGTACGAATTATTAAAGCATACATTCCGTCCTTGTTTCGTTTTTACGAGAGTAGCACTAGATAGCCAATGGCTAACAATCCTGGCCAACAAACGAATTGGAATTTAGAAGTTGATTTTTCAGTGGAGGGAAGAAAACCGGAGAACCCGGAGAAAAACCAAAAAATCCCAACATTTTTCTGAAACTGAGCCTTGCATCTCACCGTCGCGTCCCCCGATGGATTGCTGAACTCAGGGTCTTAAATACGATAATGTATCTGCTTGTTAGGTCTCGTAAAAAGCAATACTTCTACTAACTTCTCTCTGGATCATGAGAATAAATAGACTGAATATTGATGCCTCCGATAAATCGCATTTCGATGCCAATATTATCTTAAAGAAAGCCCTCAACCTCTTAGAATTCCATCGTTCAAATCTTTATGCCAAACAAATTTTCAACTTGAATTTAGATCTAATACTAACAAATAAATAAAGTAATACACTGTCAAACTAGAAAACACATATATACTTCATATACTTACTTGGTTTTGAACAATGTAAACTGATCAAATTTGCTGTGTTCGCAGTCGTAGAGGTGTGAAGTTTGAAGACCTCAATGCTGTACAGTAAGCAATACTTACGAAACTTGAATAAGATAAAAAAAAAAGAAGATAGAAAATACGGATATAAATAAATTATATTTGTTAAGCATAAGCATCTAACAATGAAAATATCTCCCTTGGAAATATATACGTAAACTGCTTGACACCAACAGCCCTAACGAGAAAACAGGTGTGAATTCTATAGCTTGGCTCGAGTACTTTAAAAGCTAGTCAAAAAGAAATTGAATAACAGTTTTATTGAGCACCGAATACTGCATAACAAAACAAATGCACTATTGAATTCTAAAGCAATTAAAAGAACAAAAAAGTATTTTGTATTCATACAATGTTGATATGTTAGGTTGTGATAGTTTCTTAATTTATTCACAAGACTACATCATTTGCTGTATTGTAGCATGAAACTGATATTACCTTGGCTTAGACATTTGAAAGTATTAAGTTCTACTTGTTATTAGTGAACGAGTTTTTAAATTTCATTAGAACAAGTTTCAAAAAAAAATAAAAATTAAAAAAAAAAATTATAATAATAATACTGAATAAAATAAATAAGGGAAAATCATTCTGATGATAGCATCCTCCAGTGATGCCAAACGTCAAGTTTTAAATTCATTACGCGTGAAAAATGGGGAAAAAAAGACTCATTTTCGAGTTTTAAGATTGATGGTTTCAATGAATATACAAGGATGAGAATGATTTCTTTAAACTTTTAGACTCTTGACTCTTAATAATTTATCGATGGGACGACTTGCTGAGTAGCTGACTGAGTTTATATTTTTCTTTTTTTTTCTTTTGAAATAGACTAGTTCAGTGTGAATGCAAAGAAGAGCTATGTGCAGCTGTTTGGGTTGTCTGTATACTGTTATAATACTGCATATATAAAGCAGTTTTCGTATATGTGGGATATGTACGGTACTAATAGCATCCTCCAGTGATGCCAAACGTCAAGTTTTAAATTCATTACGCGTGAAAAATGGGGAAAAAAAGACTCATTTTCGAGTTTTAAGATTGGTGGTTTCAATGAATATACAAGGATGAGAATGATTTCTTTAAACTTTTAGACTCTTGACTCTTAATAATTTATCGATGGGACGACTTGCTGAGTAGCTGACTGAGTTTATATTTTTCTTTTTTTTCTTTTGAAATAGACTAGTTCAGTGTGAATGCAAAGAAGAGCTATGTGCAGCTGTTTGGGTTGTCTGTATACTGTTATAATACTGCATATATAAAGCAGTTTTCGTATATGTGGGATATGTACGGTACTAACTAGCACGTATACGTACATGGGACGGACGACATTCCTTATAGCGGTTTTGTCCAGGGGGATGGGAAAAACTTTACTGACTTATACAGCTTGTGACAGCATAACATCCCGTAACATTGAAATGGCTTCCCATTGTCTTCCAGTGTAATTCATCCAATCACAATACTTTGTTATGGTTAACGGTGAAATACAGTACGGCTGTTTTTTAGACCACATTTCATTCCCCTGAGAATCAGCGGGCTTGAGAAGTTACAATAATATGCATGCAAGATATAAAGAATGTTATTTATGTTAAGAAGTGTAGTCGATCAGAAAAAGGAAAACAAAATTGGAAACAAATGTAATTAACTGTCGCTGTGTGTGTGCAAAGCTCCAAGCAATTTTGACAAAGCTGCGAAGATAACAAAGCGATCACCTAAAATTCAAATACCTCTTATTTGATCTTTGGAAAAATAAAGCCGAGCTGAGTTATCATATCGTTCGGGTTCGTTGAATCAAACTGAAAACTTTTATTCATGATTCAAATGAAAACACTCAGTAACTCATTCTTTCATTTCATTTTTTTCCCTATTTTTTCTCTCATTTTCTTCTTTTTCTTCTCTGTTCAAAGAAGTTATGGTTTTAATATGACAACTCTGTTGGAGTTTAACATTCCCTTTCATTAAGGTATAAAAATATTTCATCTTCTCTGTTCCTATTTAAAAACAAAAAACAAAACAATTCAACTAGGCGGAAAAAATGAAAAAATAATTATCAAAGCACTAAATTCGAACTTAAAATGAAACTCCCAAAGCACCAGCCGGGAGACAGTGGCAGAGCAAGGATCCAGGATCTGGGGGGGAGGGGGGGATCCAAAAAAAGTTAGGCTCTTCTCACATACGATAACGGATACTATATATCGAAATATAGGGAATAAAACACGGGTTGCAGTGCTCTGTGAGGTCAAAGTATCCTCATACACTGCAGAACGATTTATCTTTTTTTCATCTTTGCTCCCTACACCGAGGTTATGTGTTTACGTCATTCTCAATTCTGAATAAATATAAATAATAAAAAAGGCCTAAAAGTTTTCCATGCAGAAATTTCTGAATTCTATGTATAACTAAACTTAATTGCAATATAATGCTTCCCTTCTGAGAAAACCTAAAAATAAAAAAATATTTTCTATGAATGCCAGTGAAAAGGAATGTTGTCACTCGAGCGTGTGACGTGCCTACATTCCTCATTACCCAATGCCTCACCCTGATTGGATGAGCAGTGATTAGTTAAACGGATTTCCTCAGTGCCGCGTCGTGACCGTAGTGTATGCCTTGATTTCTTCATATTCATACGAAACCTACAGGAATTATTCTGCTCTCCTGTAATTTCCTTGTAGGTTTTTACATTTCGTTAAGATATATCCATGATATAATACTGAGTCTTTGGTTTGCGAGAGTACAAACCTGTGGCTCTCGTTCCATGATTGAAGTTGAATTTTGAAGTTTGTTTTTGCGGAAGGAGGAAAACTTCCCTGCTGGCAGATCAGATCTAGAGCTTCACCGCTAATGCCTACCATCAAAAAAAAAAAAAAAAAAAAAAAAAAAAGAAAAGAAAAGAAAAGGAGATTCTGCCAACAGGGAAGAGGTTCTAGGAAAACCGGAAACCCAGAGAAAAACCCTCCGAACCAAAGTAGAGAACCAACTAACCTGAGTATCAGGCTCTCATGTACTCACATTTCAACTGACTCTAAGCTAGCAGAAAACTGCAATATAGTGAGAAATTTGCAATACAGAGAGAAAGTATTGAGAAGCTAAGTGCAATAAGAGCTCTTTTCAGTATAAACCTGTTCTTATAGATGCAGCATTTCTGAAAAACCTTTTCTCTTCTGACTGAGTCGAGATTAAAACAATATTATGGGCAAAAATAGATCGAAAAGAAATTCAAAAAATTGATTCCACTATGAGTAGGGTTAGTACCTGGATGTAAATATAATACCCTCCAAAGTTTTTCTTTTTCTTTTTCAATTTGAAATTGTTTAATTATTAAGGACTTTTCTGTTTATGCTCACAATTCGTTACAGGGTATTTCTCGTTTACTCAAAAGGTTTGCTCAGTCTCATGGCAGCAGATTAGTAATTAACCGACCCTCCCATTTGTTTCTGTCTAGAGGCAGGTAAAGTATTCTTTACTGATCTGCTGAATAAACACAGGGGAATGTGACATAAGTATAACATATTTCCGATTACTTCCCGACTGCTCCCGACTTGTTGCGAAATTACAATACGTATTACAGTTCACGACATGAAGGATTACGACGGGAAATGACGTCAGAGATACGGCTTCCTGCTGTGGACCAATAATATATAGGTGGTGCGTAGAGCTTGGGAGTTTTAACAGAGAAAAACAGAAGTACTTCAACTATAGCTTATATCTAAGGTAAGTGCAGACTTTTATATGATATATTTGTCCATATAGATGTATTTTTTTGCTTCGGGAATCGAAGGATTATGTACGTTGAAGGTACTATCTGCTTGTAGTAATCACAGTATCGTTGATCTGTCATATGACACATTTACATGTTTATTTAGTCTTTGAGTTTTCTAGTTTTTTAACTGGGTTGAAAGTTTAATTTTCAAAACATTGAAATGCTGAATTCTACAAAATATATGTTAGATATTACGTTGTGCCGTAACACCGACACGGCTTGTCCTTTTTCGTGTGCGCCTCCCTCGAGTCGGTACATTGTGTTGTCACAATCACAACCAAGCTTATCTCAAAGTTGACCAGCACGAATTCTTTATGAATTGTTCACTCTACCTTGCCTAACTATATATCTATAATATGCACTTCCATGTTTATTTTTACGCATTAACCTTTCCTAGTATAACATTGAGATCCTCATCAAGATACAGTATAGTTGTAGTTAACCGACTTGACCATGCGGTACTTAATGGTTCAGTGCCCTTTTGATCTGTTCAAGCTCACTTTATAACTTTCGTCCAGGATTTGGTATTCTTAGTGTTTCTTTTTGTTGCCCTAAAACTTCATTTTAAAAATCAAATCGAATCGGATTTTCCAATGAAATTTAAATTTCTTCATCCAGTGAATCCAAATCGAATCTAGAGCATTACTGAGGGAGGAAAAACCTAAAACTAGAGAAAACCCCTCGAAGCATGCACAGTGGAGAATCAACTAGCATTTCTACTCACAGACGACATGAGACCGGAAATCATTTATGAGTCGTCGCAGCGTTTAGTATAATTTTTTGTGTACTTTCAATTATATATGGCTTTAGCTGTTTTCTTTTTTAACAAATGCAAGCAATTATCCGAGACTAACGAATATAACGAAGCTGTAGTAGTGGACTCGTAGTAGTGGTATTAACTACGTGACCGTAAACGACTAACAGGAAATCCCTAAGTGCTGCTTGTGGTCTAGTGTTATATACTTATGGATACAATATAGCTTAGAAATCTTTTATAATATGCATATACTGAGAATGCATATGCCTTCATGTCGCTTCTAAATTAAAAAAAAGGATTGGTTCCTTTAAGGAGAGTCAATCTAATCGAGTACAATTCGAAGGATCTGCTAGATGCTCTCCGCTCCGAGGAAGTTCGTAGTTAACAGCTCATGTTACGAAGATTATGCTTGAAGGATCTGGGGGTGGGGGTGTCAACCGATGTCCATGCTTTATTTTACTAAAGAGCACAGCTATACATATGTACATATATATTATATTTTGGGCATGAACGTGAACTTCTTCACTGGATATCTATTTTATTTTTCTATTGTTTTTCCAAGTAAAAGAAAAAAAAACACGCCCAAAAAATGCAACAAGCAGAATAATCGACGGCTGTCATCATTCGGGCCAAGGTCATACGATAATCTTCTTTCTCTTTTAATCTTAGTTAAATCTTTTAGCTTTCTGATATCATGGCTCTATTCTCTTCTCGTTTAGCCTGCGAGCAGTCCCTTTATTTTTCTTGGTCACTAGTGTTCGATGTTTGCTTTGGGCGAATTGGAGAGCGAGGAGATAGAGACTGCTCGCAGTCTACTTCTGATTGTTCGTGAACATGCGTTAAGGTCATAGGGCAATCATCTTCCTCTCTTCCTTTACTTGCAGACGATTTTTTTTTGTAATTTCATGTTTTTTTCACGGTTGTTGCATGGCTTTGAAACTAATCTGTTGTGTTTCTTCGCTTTAGATGATGCACGGGCTCTTCGCCAGCCTATTATTGGCGTACTTTACGCACACAGCACAGTTACTAGAGTCTGACAACACTGCATCCTTTGATATTATTTTACAAGCCAATTTAGAGCTCCATGCAAGCAGTAAGTAGTTCAAATGATTTAATTCTATGTTTTTTTCTTAAACTGTTTGTGTGTGTGGTGATTGTTGTGGTGGTGCTCTAGTTTTTTGTAGATTATACTTCACATCCACAAATCTGTATGTATGGCGGTTGTCATACAGTAACACGTGACCTGAAATGAAATACCCAATGTTAAACTGACTGCGTTTGGGATACGTTTTGCAGTCTTTAGTCATAGGAGCAGGAAGGAATAAATCAAATTTTGTTAAATTTTTAGATTTCTCGAGCCCTCCTCTTCCAAAAGATGTCTTCGAAGGGGACATCGCTCTCACAGAAGAACAGCGGCGCAATATCGATATTTTTGGAAACGCACTAGGCAGGGCAGTTGACAGAAAGAAGAATATCCGATGGCCTGGAGGCGTAATACCGTATGAGATCGATTGCAGTCTCCGTAAGTACCTTTGTATAATGATATACTATACCTTGTCATAAGGAAAATATCATGCATCGTGACACTAAAGGTTGAATAATGGCTTTATCGATCATATCATGTCATGCATTTGAGTTTTTCAACTTTTAATTTCTTTGGCTCTTGGGATCCCTGTGTGAAATAGGAGGGGGAAGGTTTGGGAAAAATTGCTTTAGCTCGCTCTCAGTCTCTCTGGATCAGATTAATCTACACACCACAGGTAGCCCACCTAAGAAACCAATGAGAAACCTCCAAACCACGCAGAGAAACCTGTGTGGAGGAGGCTAGTATGAACAAGATTTTTTTGCAGATGCGCTATGTTTTAATTAGTCTTAACTTTTACCATTGTATGATTTTTTTTCCAGAAAATATGCCCAACGCTAAAGATGCAATTAAGAAAGCCATGAAAGAATGGGAGAGCAAAACCTGCTTACGCTTTGTGCCAAGAACCAAACAAAAGGACTATTTGTGGTTCTTCAGACAAAAAGGGTAAAATAATTTTATAATAAGTAACTGCTGATTGAATGAATATTGCTAGTTTGCAATCATTCCCAAGAGAATGAAATAACAAAGAACCACTGACGGCAGCCATGTTGGATGAAATTACAAAAGAGCTAAATTAACTGACAGCTGTGAAAACCAGCAATATTAGAGTGAAGTCACTGAATCCGTGAAACAGATATTAGACTTCACTAATACACTTTAGTAGACCCACATTCCATTGTTTTCTTTTGTGTTTGACTATTACACGTCACAGCGCAACGCGCAAAAGTATGACCACTTTTAATATATTCGCATACTTCTATGCACAGGTTTTTTGCTGCCAAACGAGATTTTACACCCCTTATTTGGTAAAACCAAACAGCTTGGCATCAAATGTGTCTGTTTAAAGTACAAAATCTCGTGCATAGAAGTATGCGAATACATTAAATGTGGTCCTACTTTTGCATGTCGCTCTGTAAGAATTTCACAGCGCGACCCTCTAAAGTATGACCACTTTTAATGTATTCGCATACTTTTATGCACGGGCTTTTTGCTCCAAACGAGCTTTTACACGCCTTATTTGGTAAAACCAGACAACTTTGCATCAATTGTGTCGGTTTAAAGAACAAAATCCCGTGCATAGAAGTATGCGAATACATTAAATGTGGTCATACTTTTGAGCGTCGCGCTGTAACAAGCAAGTTCAATTTCACAGGTGTAGTATTTTTACTCTATGCGACTCTTTCGGATTTTGTTCTTGATTTTCGATTCCATAGAGTATCATTCATTTGTTTAACGGTATTACATAAGAAGACACATAAATATGGATACAACACGTGGTTAGAAACGAAAAAAAAAATACACCCAAGCATAAAGAGGTTTATCCAATACACACACGAAACAGACGCAATGCGAATACTTTATGCTATTATTAACACATTTATTTCTTAAAACAGATGTTGGTGTAATGTTGGTCGTATCGGTGGTAAAACCTCTCTTTCGGTTGGAAATGGATGTGAATTTCAACATGTGATGGTACATGAGATTGGTCACGCAGTGGGGTTTTGGCACGAGCAAAGCAGGCCTGACCGTGACAGCTATGTACGAATTGTCAAAGCAAATATTCTGCCAGGTAAATATTGAGAATCATATAGCAACGCAGTCTATATTATTGGGGTTGTTATTAGTTTTTTGAGGATGCAATTCGATATAATTGCGTCGAGGATCATGGGAAACATTTCATATTAAACAAGTAAAGCTTTTCGGTACAAACTGCAGCTCGTAGATGCTCACAGGAGGAGAAAATGTAAATGTTGAAACATGTCCTATTCTAAAGGACTTCGTAATATTGATGGTAGGTTTTCAACCATTCCCAAGAGAGCCAAGAGACAAAGACATGGCGGCCATGCCGGTGATGTTAACAATGGATATTTATGAGAAATCGTTTGTTATATACATCAACATGACGTCAGTAACGTGAAAACGAAGAATAGCTTTAAATATTTTATGTTATGTCACGCAATATCAACACTAATTTTGTAATTTGTCACGCAGGTTTTGAAAGTGCTTTTGCGAAATATTCCCGAGACAAGATTGATTCCTTGGGCCTCCCTTACGATTATGAATCGATTATGCACTATCCGTTCACTGCATTTTCAAGAAATGGAAAGCCAACTCTAAAAGCACTCAGACCACTTAACGGAAAGAAACCCTACAAACGTCTTAGCAGCCTGGATGCCAAACAAGCAAACATCATGTATGGCAATTGCAAGAGAGCACCAGGTAAATAATTAGAAAATTAGCCACTCATCGAACTTCGAATATCCATTTAATCAAACCCTGAACTGCACAACCTCTGGGCTGGTCTAAATCAGGGCATGCGGACTAACTCGAAGATTGAACCCTGAAACAGCCTTTGGGCTGGTCTAAGTCAGGGCATGCGGACTAACTCACAGATCGAACCCTGAAACAATTTCTGGGCTGATCTAAGTCAGGGGATGGCTGAATCACAGATCGAACCCTGAAGCAATCTCTTAGCCAGGACATGGCTAACTCACATATCGAATTGGAATGTATCGTGATAGGTTTTGCAGGGAGAGGAAAACCGGAGAACCCGGAGAATACCGTTACTCACATGTGATGCCGAGGGCCAAAGCGGCGAAAGTTCTATGGCGCATTAGCATCGCCGGACACCATTGCACATTGCTTTTGATTTTCGATGAATTTCATGAATCTCTAGATTTTTTGTATCATGCACAATATCTAATATCTATTTTGTAGACCCTTTAAAGCGGCGAAGTAAAAGAGGAGTGGTAGAAAAGAATGAGTTCAAATCACGACAAAAACGAGGTAAAGAATTTTCCACTCTGTTTTTTTTTTTTTTTGTTTTGTTTGTTTTTCCTTGTTTTCTTGGTTCCCTTGTTCTTTTCACTTATGGTTTGGGGATGGAGGGTAGGATGTTTGTTGCGAAATCATAAAGATTAACTGATTCCCCAGTAGGCCGAATATCTTTTTTTATGATCACCCCTCGCTAGTGGTTACTACTTAGTGATATCCCCTTAAGTCAAAATATAGCTGATTCCCCCTCCCGTTCCAAAACGTTCTAACCGTTTATTTGTTCGTTTTCCCTCCTCAGCGATATGCAGGGATTCTGACAGATACTGTCAGAGAAGGAAACGTCTGAATCAGTGTTATACTTATAGGAATTATATGTCAAGGTACTGTCGGGCTACCTGTGGCTGGTGCAGAAATACAAATACAGGTTAGTGGGCCGCAATCACGTTTTTGATCAGAAGTGATTATCTTTTCCCAGGCATTATTAGAGTCACTGCTATATGAAGGTCGTCATGTATATAAAACCATAAGACGAGGGCTTTAAATGAAAAACCCAGCTGAGTGAACAACTAATCGCATTGTTGATCAAAACCTGCGGCCCTTCACACTTTGTTTTGAAAATCATTCTTCGAGTGGTTTTTAGATAAATAACAGATAAGATCTCACTCTAATTAAGAAAAAAAAAACAAAAAACAAAAAAAAAAACAAACCTAAACTGTATTTGATTCAATGGTCAACAGTTTTCAGCTATATGAAAAAGTGCTTGAACACAGGGCCGGCCATAAAAAATCTCAACGTATACTGTGATTGGTTTGAATGAATGGACCAAATTGGAAACTGTTAAAGAGCTTATCAGCTATTTTTATGTCTTCTATACAGAAAACGAAAAACTGTGGAAGGGTTATAGGCACTTTGATGGAAAATGTTATATCTCAGTTGCAATGCATGATGGGATAGTACTGGGTCCTCCTCTGCAACGAAACCCAAGACCGGGAAGCAAAGCAATGTACCAAAAGCCTCTCGAACCCAGGGTTCCCCGGTTGTCAACATTTGCTTAATTATGAAAATGTTTCTCAAGAGACCCTGTCCTACAATGTCTTCTATACAGAAAACGAAAAACTGTGGAAGGGTTATAGGCACTTTGATGGAAAATGTTATATCTCAGTTGCAATGCATGATGGGATAGTACTGGGTCCTCCTCTGCAACGAAACCCAAGACCAGGAAGCAAAGCAATGTACCAAAAGCCTCTCGAACCCAGGGTTCCCCGGTTGTCAACATTTGCTTAATTATGAAAATGTTTCTCAAGAGACCCTGTCCTACAATGTCTCATTTGTTTTGTTCTTCTTTATGAAAGTAGGTTTGGATTAATAGAAATAATGGTAAAGCAATAAAGATTTTATGTTTTTTCGTTATCTAGCAAATGCCAGGTGTCGAGATAATCATGGCTACTGTAGATATTGGGCTTCTATCGGGCAATGTAGAGCAAACCCACGATACATGCGTGTATATTGCAAGAAGAGCTGTAGAGTCTGCAGCACCCGACCTCGTCCCAGGCCACCAACTCGTCGTCCACCTAGGCCACCAACTCGTCGTCCCAGGCCCCCAACTCGTCCTCCAAGACCTCCAACTCCCCCTAGGCCTCCCACCCCTCCTCCTCCCAGGCCTAAGACTCTTCCTCCAAGACCTCCAACTCCACCAAGACCTCCAACTCAAAGGCCTCCAGGTATGTCTTACTGACAAAAATCTAGCAGAGCATGACGAAAGACATGATCCGCATCAAACCCCATCTATCGTCAGTTGTTTTCTAATTTGAATGTACCATACAAATGATCTGCTACAATTTTATTCACTTGAATTCTATTATAGCAGGCCCTAAATGTGGTGTTCGGTACTATGGAAGACCTCCTGGCAGGATAGTGGACGGACAGACAGCAGCTAAAAACAGTTGGCCTTGGCAAGCTCAGCTCAGATCACGCTATGGCAGCCATTTCTGTGGAGGCTCACTGGTTGCACCGCAATGGGTGTTGACGGCGGCACACTGTGTCAAAGGCAGCTCTACTAACCGTGGCTACCGTGTGAGACTTGGTAGGTCTTTAGTTTAGCAAGTATTCCCAATAAACAAAGTGGCATTTTGGTGGTATTAACAATGGAAGCTAATGAGAATAGCCCACACTCGAGATATGCTTCACTTGTCATGTACAAAGGTTTCAATGCGAGGCTCCGTGCTTAAAACTCGTTGATTCGTTACAGGAAAAAAGAATAAATCTAATTTAAGGAGCCTCGTACTGCAGGAAACCTTTTGCGTGACAAGCGAAGCATATCTCAGGAAGTGTGCTATTGTTTTGCTAAATACCACCAGTATAGCCGTAATAGACCCTTTGCAGCACGTCGGAATGCAGTTCGATAAGGAGGGCAAAACAATAGGTTCCATTACTCAAGAGTGTGAAAATAATTTGGTTTTGCCCTCCTAATTGAGCTGCATTCCGACCTGCTGGAAAGGGTCTATAACGTAACGTGTATAGCTGGGTTTCACTTGACGTCATTTCGTGTATCGTACGGAATGTTCATTCAAGTTTTCAATAGAATTCTTTCTGGCTGACAGCACATGGTGGTCAGTGTTTGACCACCATTTGGAGCAGATAATGAGATTCAAAGACTTTTATCGAAGTAACAAGACTTTTATCAGTTGATTGAAACCCAGCTATGTGAAACAAAATTTGTTGAACCATTAGAAGGGAAACTGGTTATGAGAAGCACACCCTCCACAGCCACTTTTGCATGATGTTCTCATGAAAAAAAAAAGATAAACATTTAATTGTTTTCTTCAGGTGAGCATCATCTTGGTAGAAGTGATAGGACTGAACAGGACTTTACTGTAACAAGAATAATAGTACACCCGGGATATCAAAGAAGAACAGCCAACAATGACATTGGTAAGAAATCACTCGCGCCTCCATTTTGTATTTCTTAAGTAGGCATTCAGTTCTCTGTATCTTGATTGTAGTATTTGTATTTCGGGAGACACAAACACAATGTCATTAAATCTGGCAGATAAATACATTTCACAGTTGCATATCATTGATTCTTTTGCAAATTTGAGTGCGTGCATTTAAGTTTTAAGACTTCTTAGGCAATCTGGTCTTCGTGTTACTACCTGTAACTCTGGTAGAATAGGACCAATAGAACCAATCTTATACTGGCATTCCCACCGATATCATCGATCAACTGCTAACGTATTGATTACATGTTTGGTTTGTAGCTCTCCTGAAGCTCGATCGACCAGCAAGACTAAACGATGCCGTCAACTTGATCTGTCTTCCATCTCAGGGTGTCAGTGTACCAGACGGTACCAACTGCTACATTACAGGTACGTTTCCCTAAGTATAGTCTTTTTATTCATTTAGACCTTGAGGGTGGTCAGTTTACAATCACGAGAGGTGGTTAGTAATGAGGTGTAGACACTGAGTGCTGAGGGTGGTCAGTTTACAATCATGAGAGGGGGTTAGTAATGAGGTGTAGACACAGCACTGAGGGTGGTCAGTTTACAATCACGAGAGGTGGTTAGTAATGAGGTGTAGACACTGAGTGCTGAGGGTGGTCCATTTACAATCACGAGAGGTGGTTAGTAATGAGTTGTAGACACTGAGTGCTGAGGGTGGTCAGTTTACAATCATGAGAGGTGGTTAGTAATGGGGTGTAGACACTGAGTGCTGAGGGTGGTCAGTTTACAATCATGAGAGGGGGTTAGTAATGAGGTGTAGACACTGAGCACTGAGGGTGGTCAGTTTACAATCATGAGAGGTGGTTAGTAATGAGGTATAGCACTTAGGATGGTCAGTATACAATCATGATAATAGCAATGAAGTGTAGACAGTGAGAGTGTTCACTACCATGGTTTCTTTACGTCCTCATTGGTTCTTTTACGTTTCTCCGATATTTGTATTGTCTGATGTGAGCAGATTTTCTCATTCTCGCATTCTATTTATTTGAAAGGATGGGGAAGGACTGGCTACAACAGACCGGGAGCTTCTGTCCTCCAAGAAGCCATGATGCCTACGGTCAACCAAAGAACATGTGCCAACAGTATGAGATCATGGGGAAGGGTTACAACTAAAATGGTAAACACCTTATATACTCATTCCTGATTGCGTATGAATATGAACGTGACCGTCGTGAAACCTTGTGAGAATGTTTTGATTGCGTGACTGATAAATCTGCAAGCTTTGTTTGATTAACGGATGTCGTACCTTTGACCTGATGAGCCGTTACCATGACAGTGTTCATGATTAGATAACCATCAGTTTTGCGTGCTGATAAGTACTCTAGTGCGAAATCTCAAAAGAATCATATACAACTAGAAATATGTCGCAAAACAACTATTGCAACTTGTATGAGATAATTTAGAGAAGTGAACAGGGAATAGTGTCTGTTGAAGCCTTTACACCGAATTTTGTAATGTAGAATTAGAAAAGCAAAAATAACATTTGTTTTTTTACTTTTGGAATCCTCTTTATACCTGGATACCTCCTAAAGGCTATGTTACGCTGGGTGCAGTGTTTTCCCATCATATTTACGAACACTTGGAAATAATATTTTTT
Organism: Anthopleura sola; assembly: GCA_023349425.1. NCBI lineage: Eukaryota > Metazoa > Cnidaria > Anthozoa > Actiniaria > Actiniidae > Anthopleura > Anthopleura sola. The sequence goes on from JALHLI010000001.1 coordinate 5,800,376, forward strand.
GTTTATGTTCCATCCTTATTAATGAAACTGTTACCACTAAGTAAAGAAAAAATACCTAAGGCATTAGAATGTGAATTTAGATAGGAAAACCTTACGCCCAAAACGGTTCATTAGCAATTGCCGACAGCAATTCTTTTTAACCCTGTTTTTATTGTTATGACCTGTTACACTGCCGTCAATTAGAGTTGTAAAGGGATAGTAGTCTATTGCCCGATTCCCCTGTCGCGACTGTTTTAAAAAATCTTACTAAAGTTACGTTAACTTTTCTCTCAGCTTTGTTCTGGTTTTGGTAGAAGCAGTACAGTTAGTGGATGTTTTGGTGATTCTGGCGGCCCTTTCGTTTGTAAAGGCAACAAAAATCGATGGGTATTACAAGGAGCTGTCAGCTGGGGAACAAGAACGTGCAGTGCAGGCAGAAACCAATACACAGTCTACGCAAGAGTCAGTGAATTTGTCAGTTGGGTTCGTAGATACATCGGTAACACGCCTACAAATCCTCCTCGACCACCGACCCCCGAAGTCACACCACCACCGCCTCATACTCCACCTACCCAAACACCTGTTACACCCCCTCCACCTATTACTCCACCAAAACCCTCTGAGATACCGTCACCACCACCGCCTAAAACTCCACCTACACAAACACCTGTTACACCACCTCCTCCTGTTACCCCACCAAAACCCTCTAAGTTACCGACACCACCTATTCCACCTACCCCATCTATCCCACCGACTCCACCCAAGCCATCAAAATGCTCGTCGCCAAAAGCATTAGGTATGGAAAACAAGGACATCCCTGACAGCGACTTGTCGGCTTCATCTCAGTACAATAGGTAAGTTACTTGATATGAGACTTTCTTTTCATTATCAAAATTAGAAAAAATTAAAACCTAATTGTATGGAGATTTGGAACAACGCCTGGGCTGATCCAAGTCAGAGCACGGCTAACTAACAGATCGAACTCTGAAACAACCAATGGGCTGATCTGAGTCAGGGCACGGCTAACTCACAGATCGAACCCTGAAACAATCTCTGCGCTGATCTAAGTCAGGGCATGACTAACTCACAGATCGAACACAGAAGCAATCGCTGGACTGATCAGACAGAACAAGGCTAACTCACAGACTGAACTCAGTTTCGTGTTTACCTTTCATAGATGGCACAGTGCAAGAGAAGCACGTCTCAATATGAAATCCGGTGTAACAGGAGTAGGAGCATGGTGTCCACGTACCCGAAATACCGACGAATATCTGGAAGTAGATCTTGGCGTTTTGACAACAGTTACTCACGTTGCTACACAAGGTATGAAGAAATAGAAATTTGTAATGCACTCAAAACTATAAAACAGTTAACCTTCTTAGCTATAGATACTCTGATCTAAACACCCGCCATACTGAGAGAAGACGATCTAGAGAAGCGTAGAAAAACACGTCGCATTTTTCGTATGAAAGTGGAAATTCTCTTCAAAAAAAAAAAAAAAAAGACATGACGTAAAAGTTAGATACTGTCATTAATTTCAAAGGCAGTACGACCAATCAGACCAATCAACCAATCAGAGCACCCGATGTCTGGAAGTATGGTCCTGGTTATATCAATAGAATAATCATAAACAGAAGCTGGAAGTTTTTTTAAATTTGTTCTGTAATGCTTGTAAGCAAGCTTCATCGATCACTACAGAATTTTATAGTCTGCGTTTGCTTTGCATTTTGACTGATTTTCCTTGACGTTGATTAACAGGTCGAGAGAGCAAGTATCCAAAGTTTATCAAGAGTTATGCCCTAATGTACAGTGATGATGGTAACACGTGGACCACCTTTCCCACGGTAAGGATTAATGTTTTGTCTCTGTATTCTCACCATCTCAACATTGTATTTGTATGAAAATATATTTCCGCTTGTCATCCCTTCCCTCACAGTACTGATAATAATAATAATAATAATAATGGGTTCTTATATGGCGCATTTCACATTGTCTCAATGCGCTTTACAATTTTTACAATTTACAAGTACTGATGTACTTGTTGTACCAACATAGCATTCACTATTTGGTTTTGAACAACTTTTTTCCCTTCCCTTCTGCCCTCACTCGTTGTTGTTTCCTTTTTGTGCTTTCTTACTTTATCTTCTTTTTTGGAATGTACAGCTTATCTCGACTTGCTGCTCCAAAAATCTCTACATGCACCCCGCTAACAGCAGCACAGATACACTTGTGGCAAGGGCAATCTTGAATACTCTATATATATATGTAAATTACATATAAGGTTATAATGGATCGGGAAATTAACTTATTATTTTCCTTGTAGATTTTCACGGGCAATATTGACATGTCAACTGTAACCAAGAACTCTATTAACCCACCAATCACAGCACGATATATCCGCATCAACCCAAAGACCTGGAAGAAGTCTATTTGCATGCGCGCCGAGCTGTATGGCTGCAAAGGTGAATTCACTTTCTCTTTGATTGTTTAATGTTTTTTATTTTGTTTTGGTTTTTCACTGGATAAGCTGCAGCAGAGAGATGAAAACAGGAAGCCCTAACAAGGTTCCTTTGTATGGTGCAGACCTTGATTTTGCCTTTTACCTTCAACTCACATGTTGTTTTCATACGGAGGGAAGAAAACAGGAGAGCAAAATCGTATGTTAAGGGTAGATAGGGTAGTCTACTTGCACATGACGTCTGCAGGGAGTGGTCAAACGTGCAGGCCTATATCAGTTGCAATATAAAAGAAAACGTTTTAACGCAACGGCCGACCCTTGCAACCCATGCCGTGCTAACCCGCATATCCTTTACTTTTGTTAAATATTAATATTACGTTTGTTTTACTCAAGTTTATATTCGTTTTATTTCTTTTTTTCCAGTTTATCCAACAACACCCCCAACCAAGCCGACTACTGATCGTACAACAACTAAATCAAAAACACAAAAACCACTACCCCCAACACCACCAATACCTACCACACGACCAAAGCCAGTTACCGCCACCATCCCACCTAATCCTATAGGTAAGTGACAAAAGTCTTTTGTCTTTTTTTGTTGTGATTTCTTTATGGCCGGCCCTTTGTTCAAGCACGTTTTTCTTGAAACTTGAAACTGAGCTATTGACAGTTGAATCCAATGCATTTTAAGTCTCAGGAAAGTCCAAAACTCTTAATCCGAATGATATTTCATCTGGGGTTTATCTAAAAATCACTTCGATTTTCGAGACAAAGAGTGAAACCCGCAGGTTTTGATCAATAATGCTTTGCGCGATTAGTTGTTCGTTCAATCAACTGGTTTGTCAAAGGTTTGGTTTCAAAGAACACTCTAATGTCAACCCATTTTGATAATGCTATCGTAGTTTATCACTTGTCTTATTCTCCCGATTTTTAAATTCCAGGTATAAGATGTGCAGACAAACATCCTTCTTGCCCTACCTGGGCGTCAACAGGCAGATGCACAACCGATACTTATGTAAAGAGGAATTGTCTAAAGAGCTGTAAATCAAAGCAGTGTGATCGTATACCCGTCAGGCCTGCAGGTAGTTGATTCTACAAATGAAATCAAATTGTTTTGGCAATGATAATGGGCTATTCATTTAGGATTGGAAGGAGAAAGAGCAGGCTGAAAAAAAGAATATGTTTCATTGAATGGCTCAATATAAATGGAAGTAAATAGCCACTTGACACTTGCTTTTTTTTTCAGCACCGTGTTCTAATCCTCTTGGCTTAGGATGGGACAACAGATTACCAGACACTGCTTTCACTTCTTCTTCTGAACTTAACTTAGGTAAGGCTCTGGATACATATCTCGTGTAAACTGTGGTGTTGGCAGTGAACGCCCTGCACTGTCATCCTAGAAGCGCATTTTCGTGTTCCAGCAGATTGGATGGATGCTCAGCTGAATAGTGCTACATTTGAAATGTTCTGCATAGACAAGGCTTGGAGGAGAGGAAGGGAGGAGGGCGGGGGACGAAGGGCTGGGGCTAAGGGCAGAAGGTGGGAAGTGAATGAGATATGAGATTGGACGATTTCAAAACCCAGAAATGACTTACTTCCCCCTTCTCTTCCCTTCCAAACCAACCAACCAACCAACCAACCAACCAACCAACCAACCAACCAACCAACCAACCAACCAACCAACCAACCAACCAACCAACCAACCAACCAATTAACAAAAGAACGAACAGACGGGTGCATATCTTATTTTAATTTTTTTAAATGCTAATTTGCCTTACAACACCATAGGATCTTGGGATGCTGGAGCACGCAATGCCAGACTTTATCATGTTGACGATTTTACCAACAAACGAGTTGGGGCGTGGTGTGCAGCGGCCAGCAAAAACCAATGGCTGCAAGTGGACCTGGGCACGAACACATACGTAACTGCAGTTGCAACACAAGGTAGGATTGAAGACCTCAGAAATAACATTGTAAGGCATTAAATTGTTACTTTCTCACTAATTATCTTTTGTCTTAAATGCTAGGAAGAAACCTGTATTTTGAGCATGTGAAGTCCTATCAGCTTGCTTATAGTGTCGATGGAATCTCGTGGAAATACGTAAAGTCCAAGTCAGGAGAAACTGTGGTAAGCAAAAGATTGCTTCTTTTCCATAAATCAGTTCATCCCTAGAACATCAATATTGGATGGAAAGAACGCTCACGGGAGCGATGCGTAGGGTTTGCTGACAATGCGCTGCTGCTGACCACTGTGATTGTGGGTTCAATCCTTGGACATTCCATCATATATATGAGCAGAGTTGTTTGTTGGTTCACTCCTGTACTATAAGAATTTCTAACGAAGTGAACGAATCTCATCAGCCTTGAAGTCCTCCATGCTCATTCACCCATGTACATTTCAATAAAAAACGTACCAATCAGATGGTAATAACTCTACACAAAATGACATCAAGCAGGGGTGGCGTAGCGGTGAAAGCGCACGTCTCTCATCAATGGAACCCAAATTCAAACCCGAAGTCGATGTCATATGTCACTGGAATTGCTTGTTGGTTCTGCTGTTTAGTTTCTTTTTCTAGCTCCCGGTTCAGTCCCCCCAACACAATCTTTAGAATCCAGTTGATGAAGAGCCATGCACCTGGCCTGTGAAGATACCACTGCTGAACCCCCATTTATTTCACTACATATTCTATCAATAATTCACGTATGTTGATTTTGTTTCAGACATTTGATGGCAACTGTGACCATTTTACTCCTGTTGTTAACCGACTCCCAAGAGGAGTAACAGCTCGGTACATCAAGTTTTTCCCTATCACATCCAGCTGGCCTTGCATGAGAGTTGAAATATATGGTTGCGACTAAATTTACACCGGTCCATTCAGGAAGAAAACAATGAAGATTCTTGTATTAAGAGTAGAATTAGCATAAAAGGTAGCAGCTAAATTGTTCTCTACTCTACTATTATTTGTTGTAAATGGACCGTTCGTTATTTATGGGAGGGAGCCGGAAGGAGGAATAGTGAAAAAATTGTAACCTTCTAACTTTTCTCAAGCATACTCCTATCCCCATTTGTACATTTTTTCAAAATTGTTTGAGTTTTTTTAAATTGTTCAAAACATCTTTTTAGGGGTAAAATCAAAGGAAAATTTACGTCCCACTAATCTTACACCTCACATTAATTTTTACCAATACTCCACCATTCACTGTTGCGGAGGGTTAGCCTCTGTTTTGTCTAAAATATATTCATGTGTTCCAGTGAAGGTTTGTCGAAGTTCAAGGTGTTTGTATTGTTGAAGTTGTGCATTCTTTTCTTTATCGTTGGTATTTGTGATTTTATTGGCTCTGAGTTAAGATGTACCCTGAGTAAATGAGTGTGTATCCTTGTCTGTAATCAAGAAATACAGCTGTAATTTAGGAACTTGAAAAAAGTCTATAATGGCAAACCCTCCTGGTGTGTCCACCGTTCTGTTTGAACCTCACCCCCTGATGAGTCAAGAACAGTTCTTCGAAAATTATGATGTAGTTGAAAAACTACAGCTGTAATTTACGAACTTGGAAAAAATCTATACTTGCAAACCCTCCCGGTATGTCCACCGTTCTGTTTGAACCTCACCCCCTGATGAGTCAAGAACAGTTCTTCGAAAATTATGATGTAGTTGAGAATCATTGGTAAATTATGTTAAGAAGTAAAATTCTGCCTTTTATTTTAAACATTCACCAAACGATATCTATACGTATTTCAAAAAAAGTATTTTCTTGTATAAAAATGTGAAATTTTGATATAAATTTTAATAAATTTGATTTAATAAGCAAATAAAGTGTAAAAAGGAATAACACAACCGCTTGTCAGTTGAGCTCGGGTTCACTAATAGGTGATGGCAACGTGATCACCGCTATTTTTTAAAGAAAAGTAATGGATACAAACCAATTTTTGCATGGACACATGACACTAGCCATGTTCGCTGGATGGCAACGGAATAATACCGCTGGTTTACCCGATTTTACAGAGAATTTCCACATGACGGCAACCGTGTTGGATAGTGGGAACAACACAATCGTCTTAGATGAGAAGGAACTCAAATCCTCAGAAAAAATCGATTCTATTGTTATCTAACCTTGGTCACCTGCACGTGATCATGTAAGCACATGACGGCAGCCATGTTGTTCTCAACAACAGTATATTGTTCTTATATGTTAAAGAATTCAATTCCCCAGAGCAAAACTTCTGGCATCTAACTCCGGCTCGGGTCAGATCATACGTGAGTTGAGTTTGTTTGATGTGTTGTTCCCTCCCTTGCCACGAGGGTTTTCTCTGGGTACTCCGGTTTCCTCCCTCCGTAAAAGATAACATGTGAGTTGAGTTGTATGCATAGAATATATAATGTAGTGGTAGTGTGTGTGAGGAACAGTGGGCCAAATTGGAAACCAGTATTCATTTACTGAATTTGAACCCCACTATAAAAAGTGATTTAGTTTATTTTTTATTTTTTTATTTATTTGTACCATGATCTACAAAAAGCGCGTACCTGAGCTGTCAAACAAATTCACTCAAGTAAAGAAAGATAATCTTATCCCGTCAATAGCGCTTCATACACCTGCGAAATGCTTATCTATTAAGTGTTTATCTCAGCTAAGACTTTAAAACTACCTCTAATTGTCCCCCGCAAAGAACCGATATGTCTTGTTTTAGGGTTAGAATGCCAGATCTGAGTTGCCTTTAGTTAATGCCATGCAAAGTCACTAAACGTGAGATGACAAACATTGTGCGATAGGGTATCTTTGTTTGCTGTAACCTGCTGTTATTAAAGTTTTGAAAATGGTGGGTCGCGATTCAAGAAAATATATTAGAAAAAATATATTTGGCAAACTACGTGTTAGGGGACTACGATAGTCTCAATGACGAAAGAGAGAGAAAAAAGTGCTGTTCCATGTTAGAATTCGTGTTCCTTGTCATATTCTTCTTTCTTTCATTGTTTCTACATCTCCACCTGTTTTCCTTGTCGGCTTGTCTTTTCTTGTCTTTACTTTTCTTGGTTATTACTGCGATTCTCAATATTCTACGAACTCGGTAGTTGTGAGTTTCCAGTTAGAATTTGGTTTTCCACTGCCGCCAGTCAAAAATATAAAAGGTGCCGACTGATTAGTTTTGACTGAGGGTTGCAAAAAAACAATTTCACAACAAGCCGCTGAAATGTCTGAGTTCGCAGAATATTGAGAATCGCAGTAAAGAAAGGTTCAAACGCTAGGGCGAGGGTTTGCATTGAATTTCAATGCAAACCCGAGCCCGTGCGTTTGAATTTGTTTAAAAACTAACCAAACCCTATTTTCATTGTTTCAATGGAAAGATTCTGGAAATAGGAACTCAATAATTGGATTTAAGGATTTAATTTATATCTAGTAATTTATATTTGCATCAAATTAACGTCGAACAATAGCTGTGCTGAGATAAAGCTTATTAAAATTTCCCGGGTCTTAATTTAATAAGCAATTAAACATTAAACAATAGAAATAGGGTGTGGTTAGTTTTTAATTTGCAATACCAATCTATTCATATTCATTTAAAGAATCTGAAGCGTGATAACAACAACAACAACTATATAATAGAAATATAGTGTTTATGTATCAATCAAAAATATCTGGACAGAAAAATGGCCTCAGGGGATGACTCCTGTGAAATATTTTGGCAGGAGAGTATCACCATTCCAAATATTTTCCTGCTGGTCTTGAGATATTCAACCTCATACCATGCAGGTGACCAACGCAATTTAATCATGACGGCCATGCAGGTAAAATGCCTGTCAACAGAGATAATATATAGTCAAAAAAATGCCTGTTTTTAGTTCTGATTAGTTATTGCTTCGACTGCTCCACCTACTCAGAAGGAAGGACCTTAGAAGTGTATTTTGAAGAAAAAAACAACAACTAAGGTGCGTTTATGTGTATATCAGTGTTTATATGTACATAATTACGAACATTTTTTAAATCAATATTAGTCATTGTTTCTAATCTATTAACAAATATAGAGATTATAACATGTCATATCGCGAACAAGCGAGTCGCGAGCGAGTGAGCGATATATGATACGGAAAAACGAGTTTATTACACATTACAGCCAAAACCATTGTATCGCGCTGACTGATTTCAAATTCTTCACTCGGATTGGGCTTTTCCTAGCCGTCAATCATCAAGCAAATTAGAAGTTGAACAAGCCTGGTCGATTGCTTGCACATATTCTTTGTTCTTTGGCCTTTTTGTTTCAGACATCAAAATCTTGCTCGCTTCATTGATATTTTCAAATAAAACTATGCATACTTAGACTTTTTTCTAGTAAGAGGATCGAAAAGCAATAACGTCATGCGTCAAAGGTTCAAATATCGCTTTTCTGGTTCCAGTAGTGAAGACAAAGATGTAAAATGCATCCTAAAACAACCATTCAACTTGCCCAAGTTTTTTTGTCAATATTAGAAATTTCCCGAAGCATTGACCTTTTTTGAGAGTTTTACGCCTATTTATCGATTTTTTTTCACGGAATCTTATTTAACATCATTCGTTCGTTCGTTCATTCATTAATTCCGTTTTTCTTCCACAGGAAAATTTGTTGCAGCAATGGAGGTGTTGTTCCAAGTTGTTCTACTGATCGTAATGTCTTACGTGAAAGGTAATGGTAAATATTAATCGCAGATAGATCCTGTATTAACCACAAATCTCCAACTTTCTCATAATACACCGACACTTTCTTTAGGGACCGATGTTCATTGATAGCCTGGGAATTTAGTGTAAAAAAAGCACATCGTACACCTAAATCACTTATATTTCAACGCCGATATTACGAGGCCAATATTGGCACCTTCGAATTGTCGTCAAATAGACCTTTTGTATATCGGACATTTGTCTCATGTACCAGAGTGTCCCACTTATCAGCTCACGTGTAGAAAGATAATGAGGAGGGTTCACACCCGGGGTTCACACTTTAGATCTGCATAAAATCAGAAGTCTGAAGTGAGCTGATGCAGCACGCAAAACACGCTATTTTTATTTGGAATTAATAACCAGCCACTCCCTAATCCTATTGTTCAGTGCTGTTTTTTGTTGATTATCAACACGGCTGAATATTGTCCCCGGTACAGGTCTATATTTCAAAAATATAGACTTGTTACGGGCTGGTTATTAACTAAGATCAAACACGCGAGCTAGGGCATTCTTTAAAAATAAAGACCTCGGCCTCGGGCTGCGCCCTCGGCCTCGGTCTTTATTTTGAAGAATGCCCTCGCCCTAGTGTTTGATCCTTTACAGAACACGCTACGATTTTATCAGCCTGATTTTGATTAGCCCATCGGAGAAAATTATACAAATCAGCCTGGTACCTAAAATTATAATTCTAGTAAATCGTATTTATTTTTATTGGGCCGCTTTTTGGAAAGGAGCCGCAAATGGCTGTAATAAACGAAATATGCCAATATCGGGTTGAAAAAGCTACCTACAGCACAATATATTTCTTTATTAACTATATCAATTACGTCACAGATATATGCATGTATATAGTTATAAAAATCTCCGTCTTCTGTTGCTCAAACAAGCACAACAATGTACAACGATGGGAAGGAAGGCGCGTCTGTGTCTCCAACGACCCGAAATACATCTGTAGGTTTTAAAAAATCCTATGGCGTGTTCAACTTTGACTCGGCAACTTCTTAACTCGTTGTTTATACGTTCCAGCCTTGCATTCCCCCTGATCTGATTCCTTTTCTTTGGCCTGACAAGGACTGGGTGGGGTGGATAACCTAAATCTGCCATAATATGGCAGCGATGTGGAAGGGCCAGGTCACATCCAGGACCGATGGTTGGCATCATGTTGAAACAGTTTATGTCATTTAAATGACCTGGAAATCTGAAGGAATAAAAAATTTTATCAGTCAATCAGTGCACTATAGTCGCATTTTAAATACATAATATTTCATCTTACGCTGCAGAACAATGAACTATCATCCCATCTGGGGTTACGATCAAGGTACTTGACATAAAATGCTTTTTCTTGTCACCGCGGTAAAACAACGCCTGTCTTCTAGAGGGACGACATATTTCGTGAATTGTCGCATCAATAATTCCCACGCAGGTAGGAAAATGCTTCCAGTGTCCAGCCCAATCTCGCCATTCGTTTTCCGTTGGCCATTCAATTTCATTAGAGAAATTTTCCAGCAATAAAGGAACCAGTTCTTGAACAGTTCGACTGATAGAGGCTATGTCAATTTTAAACATGCTCCCAATGGTGTGGAGTCGTGGATATCTACGAAGCCAAATTAGCACCAATAAAAGTCGATTTGAAATGTTCAACCTTTGAATTCTTGGTCTTCTCTGAGTACCGTTACGACAACGATTTAGTGCAATGATAGGCAGTCTCATCCTGTCAACGATGTCCTGAAATGTTTCAACTGTTTCTCCAGTCAAATACCAAAATTTGATAGGTGATTTCTTAATGTACGAGAAATAATCCCGACCACCATGTGCGTCAGGACCAAAAATACCGAGACGCTCCAAAACGCCTATTTTGTATTCATCCAGAACTTGAAGTATGCACACCAATATAATACAAGACATGCTCAATATTTCAAACGGAAACGTTGGAAATTTTCTTTTAGTTAAGGATATAATTTCTAATACACTTATTATAGTAAATGCAGCATGACCAAACAACGATGGAAATACTGGGGGATGCATCATTTGGACCGCCTTTAAGGTGATGGAAGTTTGACCAATATTAAAAAGCTTTGAACAATATATGATTGCAAGTGTTAATCTAGCATAACAACAATAGCGTGTGGATTGTTTGTTTGTTCTTTTGACAACGACAACAACAAACATGCATGCCAAACTGCAACACACACACAACAACTTCACACATTCCGGTGGCGCCTTGGGAATTTGTTTCCAAATAAACCAATAACAATGAACGCAAATAATTACACCTCACAATAAATATTCAAAAGGAACGACAGAACATTCAACAATGTCAAGAGGTGTTTTCGGCGACAAAAATTAACTTCATTGTAATTGTTAGCATTTCGCATCTTTTGAGTATAAATCCAACTCGAAAGTGCATGATATCACTATCAGATGCACCTTGGCTTCGATGAAAAGATGTCAGGAAAAAGAAACATATTTCTCGAAGCAGCATTTGCAGGAAAGCCCGTTTTGGAACAACTGAGCGAAATTGAAAATATGCAAGAACAGGAAAAAAATGCCTTGGAAATGACAAAAAAAATCGAGAGTAAGAAAACCGTGAACAAGATAAAGCCCAACAAAGCGCAAGAAATGGCTGTAATTGAAGAAGCAGTTCAGAATGTCGGGCGTCTGCCAACCAAAGTGCTTCGATATGTCGAGTTAATGGCCATCAAACTTGGCCCACACGAAAAGGCGTACTATTCTTCGGTGGGTACTGTTGGCGGAGCATCCAGAGAGGCAGCTAGACGCAGAATTTCCAGAAAGATAAAAGAAATGTAAAGTTGTTTTACGCTTCATATAACTTTATATGTTTTCATTTTAAAATTTACGTCCCAGTGCATCAAACAAGGAAGCTTAAAAATGTTTCTTTCTTTTTAGCGACACTAAGGCAACTTCGACTACGACCTTGTCAACGACCTCGACGACCATAAACAGCTCAAAGCCAAGTACGTCGACGACACGACACGTGTCAAGCAACAGTTGTGCTGCTGACGCTGAGCTGCTTTATCAAAGTAGTAGTGCAGAAGAGGAAAAGGAAGACCCAGATGAAATGTACATATTCAAACCCGGACAAGATAAAAGTGCCAATGAGTGGGTCAAGAAAACCCATTCTTTAGAAAAAAAGAAACAGGATATCGACAGAGACATCTTTGAAATGAGTGACGAAGTGACGGGTAGGTCAATACCAAGTAATATATTGTACACTACACTGTTAAATTTCTACATCTGTATCATTGTATAATTAATGTACAATGTCCAAACGTTATTGTGGGAAAAGTCTTGCGTTACTGGCTGACAACATTTTGTGATCAGCGCATCGCAATGTACAAACATTTCGCAACAGCTCCATTGTGTAGAATGATAATCACACCTTTTTTCCCCCTATAGCTGAAGTAGAAGCCACCGATCCAAAGAAGAAAAAGGGCAAGAAAGGAAAACTGGAAGCCATATTGGATTTGATGCCAGAAATGGTCCATTCAGTTTCTAGCGCAGCCAAAGCACATAAGAAGGCTATCAATAAATGGCAAGAGATTTCGTCCGATGATTCGGACTAATTTTTGAGAACTATCGGGGTATGCATTAAACATAATAATGAATCACATAATGGGTGTAAGTTATCAGTGTATACCAGTATAGCGCGCTGCATTGGAGCGAACGCTACACGTTAATTTGAATTACCGCCGCCGTAGGAGTACGCGATATTATTACACGATAGTTACACCGGTTGTATACACCGATAAAATGAACCCATAGTATTATTTCTTAATAAAAAGATTGTCTCACTTTTGTGTATCGTCAAATATAAATAAAACAACACTGATTTAATAAACAGGCATATTTTTGAGAGTTATCTTTCATACATTTCTTTGAAAGCTAACCATCCAATCATTTCATTAATTCCAAAATTAATAATAGCCTCTTCATTTGCACGGCGAATGCCGATTTCACACACGTGTATGCATAACAATGGTTTTCCTAAAGTGGGACACTCTGGTACATGAGACAAATGTCCGATATACAAAAGGTCTAATAGGGACAGAAAAGTGTCCCCAACGGAACAGTAAAAATGATTCTAATAGAGATATATTAGATAATCCTTTGGGTGTAGGTTTTTTATGATTTGGAATAAGAGCACTTATATTTTTACGCCGATATTACGAGGCAACAATTTGCATTTGTGAACTTTGGAAATAATGAGTTTCGTAGATAATTTTTTTCGAATCTTAAAACGCCAAATATTTTAGGATAAACACAACCAAAAAGAAGAGAAATACCTATTCTTTTGTTAAAAAATGCCGACTAAGAACATAAATAAGTGGTTTAGCTGTACGATGCGCTTATTTCTACACACAATTCCATGATGTCGGTGGTTGTTTTTTCGATGTGTAGGACCGAAATCGATTTTTGTAAATTTCTCGGAAACCAAGTAAAATTGTTCAAAACTAAAAACACCAGGATGTATTTCATACTAAGGGCTATCAATAAATAAAATATGAGCAAAATCGATTTTTTTGACTTGTGCCGCGAAAAGTCGATTTTGTTCGATTTTTACAGACATTCGCTCATAAACAAATTAATTATAAATATAATATCTGAAATTTTACCGAGGCAACTGCGTCTATATCGACTGATCCCCCCTTTCAGCTCTCCTTAAGCCAAGTGAACCCCCCCAAAATCCTTCGCCCCCCCCTCCCCCCCGGTGATAAATAATGACCTGTCCCTTATCTTAATCTTTTATTTTCTATCACAATACAGTTTCAGATATGGCTGAGACACCGTCATACGGTAAGAAACGAAATAAGTAATATGTATTCTGCAATCTACTTTATTCTTCGAATTCAATACGGAGTGATAACTAAGAACCATGATGATCCTTCTAATAGCTAGTTGGAACGTCGTCGTTGAACAATATATCATTTCATTATTCTCTCTCTCTCTCTCTCTCTCTCTCTCTCTCTCTCTCTCTCTCTCTCTCTCTCTCTCTCTCTCTCTCTCTCTCTCTCTCTCTCTCTCGCTACGTCATAATGTAAAGTCATCAAAATCTAAAGAGATTTTTAAAAAGTTATTGTTGGGCAAACAAATTGTCAACTAACTTTGACTGTATTTATTATATGATTTGAAATTCTTATTTCATATTTAATATTGTACATTTTGTATATATAAAGACTCTTTTTTATCACGGCTTTCATGTAAATAAGTTTATAACTTATGGAACTACCGTGTATAAATAAAAGTGATTATTTCATTCATTCCTTCATTAATTCTCTCTCTCTCTCTCATTCTCTTGTTCTCTCTGTCTCTCTCTGTCTCTCTCTGTCTCCCTCTGTCTCCCTCTGTCTCTCTCTGTCTCTCTGTCTCTCTCTGTCTCTCTGTCTCTCTCACTCTCTCTAAAATGATATAGAACGCTCTTATACAGCCTGTTTTCGACTACTGTGATGTGGTGTGGGGCAATTTGAATAGTGGTCTCACCAACAAACTACAAAAGTTACAAAACCGTGCTGGCCGAATAATAACCTTTCAAGGTTATGATACCAGATCCAAAGATATATTGCGTTATCTAAATTGGGACAATCTTGCATCTAGAAGAGATAAACACTTGAGTTTGCTAATGTACAATTCAGTTAACCATGCTGTTCCTAAGTACATTAGTGATCTTTTCCCAAAATGTTCTGAAAGTAACCCTTATAAATCGTTATCTCGACTTCTCGAGATCAAGAACTTAATGTCGAGATTGCTCGTGTCCCAAAGACTGAGTTCTATAAAGGTTCATTTTCATATATGGGTGCAAAAAACTGGAATTCGCTACCTCATAATGTAAAGTCATCAAAATCTAAAGAGATTTTTAAAAAAGTTATTGTTGGGCAAACAAATTGTCAATTAACTTTGACTGTTTTTATTATATAATTTGAAATTCTTATTTCATATTTAATGTCGTACATATTATACATATATACCCAGACTCTTTTTATCACGGCTTTCATGGAAAGAAGTTTATAACTTATGGAACTACCGTGTATAAATAAAAGTGATTCATTCATTGATATTTATTTGGTTTATTTCCTTTAAGGTTGCGGCATCCTGGCTACAGGTAAGCGATCAATGTCTATATGTTCCTTAATAATCTTGAAACAGAGTACAGGGGCGTTTAGAAGGGTGATCGATAACCACTGATTCTTAATCATCTTTGGCTCATGCAAAATAGTCTTTGAACTCGCTCTGCTCAGCTTCAAATTCCCCATAACACATGCATAAAATTCAAAAAGAAAAATTCGAAAGTCCAATTCAAGAATGTTCCAAGGAGCTGCGGCGATGAAGAGTTGTTTTCATGTTAAAAGAACGCTGATCAATAAGAAATCCTTCATGAGTTTGCAACACTACAATGACTGATGAATCTCAAACACCGATCGTTCTTGTACCCAATGTAAGCTTCATGCTATTGTGGATATTACAAACTATCTCGAGACATTTTTAATTTGAAAAAGACTGTCATAACCACTTTAATGATTTAGTACGGAAACAGCCAGTGCTGCTGTCGAAACTTTCAAAGAAAGGTAAATATAATTTACCTCGTCCATGTCAACCTGCAGCTCGAGATCATGAAAAACTTTGTAGCGCAATCCTGAGGTTTATGAGGATGATTAGCTTAAATAATGGCTTGATTACTTGACAGAAAGAGGACTCGAAAACTGCTCTATAAAAAAATAATAATAATAATAAAAAAAAAACAACAAAAAAACAAAAACAAAAAAACCAAACATGTGCGATGGCCGAAGTTGAGGGAGCGTGCATAGACGAATATGCATAAGTCCAAGATGATTGACGTTTTAGAAAAGACCAAATCCAATCGAAGTTTTGAAACGGCGGGTCGCGATGCAACGGTTATCGCGGTAAATTGTTAATTTAATTGTTAATGAGGATTTTGCACACCTTGCGTGACATATCAAATATTACTTCGCTGGCCCCAAAAATATCATATCTGGAAAGAGCATCCTAAATTAAAATTAGTAAATTTTGAGGGAAATCAAATAAATACCAACGAAGTTTTGAATTTTTAAAAGTGACCTTTTTTTATAAGGAAATGTATGTGGTGGGCAACAGCTTGCCCACCAAGACAATTTTCCATACATTTCTTTATAGAAAAGGTCATCTTTAAAAATTCATAACTTCGTTCGTATTTATTTGATTTCCCTCAAAATTTCAAAATCTACTAATTTTAGGATGCTCTTTCCAGATATGATATTTTTGGGACCAGCGAAGCAATATTTGAAATGTAACGCAAGTGTGCAAAATCCCCATTGTTAATTGTTAATTTGTTGCAGCTAAGACAATGAATGATGAAGTTGAAAGTAAGTGACATTTTCAAGCTAATGTATACCACTCAAACAGGTCGCTAACCCTGTAGAAATATAAATGCTGTATAAGTAGTATAATAAGTAGCAATTACATCTAAGGCCCGGTTTCAACATCGATGTTCACAGATATGAGGTAAGAGATGACATTAGTCATAAATAATCAAATAAACAAGCGCTAAGCAAAATTACCGGCTCGAACTGCATCATTTTAAAGTGCACATAACCTTTTTTCAATGACTTCAATACTGATTCTACATGAAGTAAATAGTTCAGTGGTAAATTATTTCTTGATTTGACTCGCAGTTCTGTATACTTATCTTGTTTGATAGCTGTCTTTTCTTTGATCTTTCCAACTTGGCACACTGTTCCTTCAAAAAATGTCCATGTGCTTGTTTCTTTATCCACCACGGCCATATGAATTCTGTTTGCTCCATTCGCAGGTGGTTTCTCTAAGTAGAATGGTACATTCAAAAGGATTTTGGCTTTATCGTTCTCTAATACTGCAGTTGGTAGTCTTTGATGATACCATGGTTTCCCGTTGTGGCTTTCTTGAAAATCGTATTCATGCAGCAGACAGTGATAAATCGATCTCAGTATCCGGTCATGCCGTGCTTTGTAGAGGCTTTGTGCAGTCTTTGGACAGACACACAATATGTGTGTGTGTTTGACTCTGTACTTGTATTGCACATGCGACATTTGTTGTTTGTTATGTTCATTTGTAGTTTGCTCTGTTGGTACGTCTTGGTTGGGAGTAGTTGTTGACGTATACTCTTGGTTACTCTGTACACTACATCGGGTACGTTTTTCCAGCTTTTAAAGAGCTGGTTGGCAGTAGCTGGTATCTCTTCGTCTTTGAGCTGCTTGTTGGTAAGCGCTCCCAGCCATGGTTGTTTCTTTACTTCATTAGTGTCTCTCTCAATGGTCTTCATTCTTAGGAATTCCTTGACTGCTCCAAGCTAGGAAGCGTTGTGCTGACAGTTTTGTTATTATTATTATTATTATTATTATTATTATTATTATTATTAGCATGCAACAGGAAACCTGCAACATGCATCAAAACCTTTAATTACCAACCTTTATTGACATAGCAGTGAGGACACACTAACCGGGACCACTAGACAGAGATTGAACTGATAACAGTATTAGCCAATCAGATCATCACGTTCTCACGGCCATTTCGCATTAATCAGGTGAACACGGACAGCAGAACACAAAACAGAATAAAAAATGGGTGTAATTTCTGTTGAAAACACACTGCAGTTGTGAAAGGTCTACTTATCTCAAGTTGACATAGGATATATTTTCTGTCCTCCTGTCTTCGAAGAATCCCGAATTTCTAATGATAACATAGTAAATTCTAGACCAAAACTTTGTACAAATAGCAGTTTCGAATCCTTAAAGCTGATTGGCCCAGACAGTTTTTGTTGGAATGTCATTATTTTTAGGTGTTATCTGATTGGTTAGTTTTCTTCAAGTGGTCCCGGTTAATGTGTCCGCACTGCTGTAAGGTATGAGGTTTAAATGGTTTCATCAATTCAGACGTGATCACAAATTCGTCTGTCATTAATCATCCTTTTGGCCATAATATTATTATTTTTTTAAATTTAGAGCTCTTCGAGGCTGTGTCCCTCAAAGAAGTAGCCATGCCATATTTCCTTATATATGTAGGGGCAAAATATAGCCACCCCTTTGATGCTTGTTATCCGAGGTATGTTATTCTACTTCCTCCCTTCTTTCCTTCCTTCCTTGCATCTATTTTTAATTCCTTTTTTGTTACGACGAAGAAAAATCAAACGAAATCACCTCTTCCCTACGAATAATGTTATTCTTATAAAAACATATATCTTTTAAAAACATTAAAACTACAGGTCGTAAAGCAAGATGGGATTGGAAATTCCATCTTTAGATATGCTGCGTATTAATAAATAGAATACAGAGAATACAGTCAATCTAGATGAGAGTACTTTTTATGTTTAGTGAATGGAGCAAGGGAAGATACTTTTCAGACAGCTTTTACTTCTACTTGGGAACCGTGTCATCTTATTCAATAAACAATGACATCAATTTACGAGCAGGTAAAGCAGAGTCCAATTTAGATAAAAGTAAAAAGCGAAGAATAGAATTGGAAAAACAATTCGACTTTATTTAATAGTTTTTCTTCCTGGTCAAGATACTGTCCTCCATAATACAAAAGAGTGAAAGAAATCGAGAATTAAAAAAAAATTTTTTTTTTTTGCGCGCGCTTTTCTTTTCATATATAATTCCAATATGGTATCACCTATTTCGTTATTTGTATACAGCTATTTCAAAAAACTTAAGATACTGAATAGTGCATTCCAAGATTAAAGGACATTGTGCGTCTTCCAAGTTTGTAAATTCCCGCATTTTTTCAGGACAAAATTACACTAAACATATGAAAACTGACTATATAATATCCTGAATTTCGTATCCCATAGCTGAAGGTTTGAAGAGGAATTTAACAGATATCGCAGAAATTTTCAAGTCGTCATGGATGAAAGTCAGGAAAATCTACAATCTGAACCAAGGAATTTTCGAAGGGCTCGATATATTTTTCCAAGACTCTTTGATGCAGAAGTCAGCTACAATTGGTGTAAGTTTGACATTCATTGACCTTCAAGAGTCATCCATGTGTTAGGGAATCAAGGGTGGCGTAGCGCTAATATATTATACATTCGATTGTAGAGTTTCGGTTTCGATTCTTGTAGTGTCATCACATCTGATTTGAGTTTGTTAAATTTCTGCATTGAGTTTGATTTGAGTTTGTTAGGTTTTTTTCCTCGAGGGTTTTTCTCTGAGTACTCCGATTCAATCCATTTGATCAGTGCATTTTTAATGGTTTCTTATATAATAAATAATAAATAATAAATCTTTTCCAGTAACTTCGTTAATGCTAATTAATGCTGATCCCAACTTTGTCTTCAGGCGAAAGCTCAAGAAGACAAAAAGGCAAATCCAAACAAAGTCAGAGAAATAGTGAATCAACTGTCTGGTGAGTTTGCAAACGCGTTGGCGTTGATGAAGATGATGCCAAGAAAGATTCTGGATAAGCCTTCAAGGATCCGAAAAAACATTATCTACAGTCAGGTAACTACTTTGATTTGTATGATAACAGATTTACCATGAATAATCCTCTACGGTTTCAAAACAACATCATCTACAGTCAGGATTTTATATGATGAAATGGAACTAATGGTATAGTGTGCTCGCATTTCGGTACATATTTTTTTTTACAGTTTCCTTTAGTGGAGGGTTTCTCCGATTTTCATCTCTCTGTTAAAAAAATAAACTTTCCAAATTCTAAAGAGAATGCTTCTGGATTCGATAAAACTGAGTAACATATCTGTCGTCAAAATCCTTTTTTTTCTTCTTCTCTTAATTAAAGGTGCACTCTGCTCTGGCAAATACAAAACACAGAGATGTATTGTGGCAAGATCCTACCATTGCAGACCGCATCAAGGTGTTCAGTGAAATTTCAATAAAGGGAAATATCAAGAAAGCCACAAAAAATTTGTTTACCACCTATATCAAAGGATATGCTGATGGTAACCGTTTCATAAATATCACGCAAGACGTCGAAAAAAGATTGGCCATTGGTTTGTAACGATTGCCATTTCAAGTTGTCATTGTCATTGTCATTGTCATTGTCATTGTCATTGTCATTGTCATTGTCATTGTCATTGTCATTGTCATTGTCATTGTCATTGTCATTGTCATTGTCATTGTCATTGTCATTGTCATTGTCATTGTCATTGTCATTGTCATTGTCATTGTCATTGTCATTGTCATTGTCATTGTCATTGTCATTGTCATTGTCATTGTCATTGTCATTGTCATTGTCATTGTCATTGTCATTGTCATTGTCATTGTCATTGTCATTGTCATTGTCATTGTCATTGTCATTGTCATTGTCATTGTCATTGTCATTGTCATTGTCATTGTCATTGTCATTGTCATTGTCATTGTCATTGTCATTGTCATTGTCATTGTCATTGTCATTGTCATTGTCATTGTCATTGTCATTGTCATTGTCATTGTCATTGTCATTGTCATTGTCATTGTCATTGTCATTGTCATTGTCATTGTCATTGTCATTTATCACCGTTTGTTGAAAGTGCGGTTCCTTTCCATTTTATAATTGCATTACACCAGGGGCTGATCCAGGGGAGGGGTGCAGAGGGTGCGCTTCCCCTTGGAGCAACTTTGTTCCCTTATTTTGAATACACCAAAATTGTCTTTCTTTGATTTGAGTCGCACCCCTTGGGCTTACTTTGTGCCCTGCACCCCTCCCTGAACAAAATCCTGGATTTGCTTCTGTGCATGGCGTTTTCATTTCATCATTTCATAGTTAATGCAGTGGAATGGTTTGAAAACCTATTGTTCTAGGTTTTTGATTGGTGAGCGATATTGAATTTTACGATCACGTGATATTGGCTGTGCACTATGAACCAATTAAAGTATGGCTGGAAATACTAGTTTCTGTGCAGCTATATTCATGTACAAATATTTTGAAAGTGTAACATTTTCATTCCAAGATTACGAAGAAGTGGAAAAATGATTCCGCGCAGATACATCGGAGCTTTTAGATGATAAATAAGAAAGCGTTCAAAAAGGTGATTCCCTTTTCAGTAAATGATCAATCTCTATCCCATAGAATTTATTAACAAATACCACCACCTATTTTCGAACATTTTTGAGAAAAAAAATGGTTTATGTTCCCTAAGTTACTGCGAAGAAACGCTGCAACTTTTCCTTCTCTGTGCACGGTCAACGTCATATAACAATGGATATATATAGTCGAATAAAGACCTACAACAATAGGTTTCCAAACCATTCCACTCCATTAACTATGATCATTTCCAACATGTGATTTATATTCCATTTGGAATTCAGTTGCTGACAGTGCAGATAACGTGACAGTGGTGGAATCATGTCAGGAAGGCAAAAAAACGGCCGAAAAACTTCTTGCTGAAGGGAAAAACTTACGAAGTCTTGTGGGTGAGCTTTCTGGCATACTCGGAGGCTTTTATAGAGATCTGAGGGCATGGGTGAGTAGATGTTAATAATTGTTTATCATTAAAATATATATAGGCTTCGTTCATTGCTCTAGTTTTTTAGCTCTTCATAAATGAAAGGTCGCACTGTGTTAGTGTACTCCTCTCGCCCCTCTTAAAAATTAAATATCGATTCCTCTCTCTTTCTCTCTTTGTGCGAAAAAGGAAGAAAGGGGGAGTTAGAATAACCAGAGTCCAAGAAAAGTCTTTGAAGAACAGCAAAACAAACAAGCAGCTCTTGTATTATGAAAGGGCGGGACCGAGGATAGAACCCTTTCCCCCAGCGCATGAATCCTGAATTTGCTGATATCGCCGAGATAGGCTTTCCTTATGACTCAGCCTATATATTTAGCCCAAATGTAATACAGACCTTTCAGCTTAGACGTAATGTTTTTCCATTTCAGACCACGTATCATTTTTCTTTAGAATGTGTTTTCATGTGTTTCATGTGTTTTCCCATCCACAATCAATAAAACAGAGAAATGATACTCTAAGGAGTGACAGATGGTCTGAAATGGGAAACAATTGCGCCCAAGAAAAAGTAGTCTATACTGTTTTTTTTAAAAGGATTTTTCGATATGTTATCAAAATTCAGGCTCCTCGTATTGTCATAATGTAATGGTAAATAATTTCTTAGTAATAATTCACGTCCAAAATGTGTTTTTTTTTTTTTCAGTTCAGCGAGACGATGAGTTCTTTCGAGTTGCTCGACCAAGTACGTCGAGCGCTCAACTTTGTTAGCTTTATTGTACCACGAAATGTCCATCCAGAGCTAGATGAGCTATTCTTGTACGTCACGAGCAGGGCTGATAAAGATGAGATCCCCAAATTGACCTGGGAGTACAGAGATAGAGAATCGGTTTACGTTTTGAAAAAGGGCTCTTTGAAAGTCTACGAGAATCTTTCTGATATGTTAAATAAGGTCATCAAAGTGTCTGAGTGTTACAGAAAGGTGTTCCAGTTTGTTGGTCAAACAGTTCAAGGGTAAGAATAATATTACAATCATTTTCTCTTGAATATATTTTGTTTCGTCCATCTGTATGCTGTCCACGTGGCACATGTCTTGATAACTTTGTGTTTTCCGACAATGTCTTGGAATCACTTTAATTGACGTCCATCAAAACCTTATTTTGTCGCGACGGCTATTCGCGCGTGTGATTGGATAGTGCTATAAACAAGGGAAATTTGAATATTTTAATAGTTTAATAGAAAATGTGATTTCCGTTTTGTATTGCATTGCATCGACATCGTGTCATGAATACCTAGAGGGCCAGTTATTTTAGAAATATCACATAATTATTTTTTCCCCTATTAGTTGTTCAGACGGTGTTGGCAGCCTTCGAGACATTTATGACGAGATATCTTCAAGAATATCAATTGATGAATCCAGTTGCTGGTCTGTTTCACTGTTTAAAAGACCTTCTTTCAAAGAAATCAAACAAACTGTAAAAAAAGCTGCAAGAAAATTTGGCTTCAACAAAGACTGCGAGCAGAACAACCAGCAAGATGAACCAGGGGATGTACGAAGCATCGTTATCGATGATTACAGTGATGAATCTGAGAAAGAAAAGTTCAGTCCAACACAGAGGTTCATGGTTTGTGACCTGAGAGAAAAGAGGTCCAAGTCAGACGAGGAGATCAACAGAATGATGGATATTCGTGATTTACAGAAGGTGAAAGCTGTGCGATGTAAAAACAGCAAGAGAGCAGATTCAATGTATGCTAGAGAAAAACAGGTTGATAGTGGTCATGACTGAAGAACGTTTATATTATACGTAGTAAGAAAGACGAATAAATCAGATGAAAGTATAATAAGATGTTGAAATAAAACTGTTACAATTGAAAATCTGGAGTAATTTTTTTAAAGTTTTATTTTCACTCATTTTCATTTATTTTTAGAAATATATCAGCGCGTAGTTTCTTACTTAAATATCTGATAAAGACTGTTGATTCACAGTCGAAAAGTCTTAGTAATTATTATAAGTAATACCATGGCAATGAGGGATATTAGTTTACGACTCAAGTTGTCATTATTTTGGGGGTCAATAGGGGTTGTATTTCGTCTTGCCAAAATTCGAATTTTCGAGTGCCCCAAAATTTTATTTGATAAAAATAAAGATAAAACATTGCTCTTTCTCCCTGTAGCAGTTAATTTATATGAATCGATGTACCATTGGAGATATTAGCCTTGCAACATAGGGTATAAAATATTGCTCAAAATAATTAAAATAATGTAAAAATCGATAAAATATTCCCATTTTAAGCAAAATGCTTGATAAATCCATCCAAATGAGGGTTAGGATCTCTTAATCATGAAATTAAATTGTTTGCCGAGGAATGCGAAAGGAATTTTGTGATTTTTAGGGTTTTTGGGGATGTGGTGAAATCAAGTGAAAAAACCAGAAGTGATCAGAAAAAATGGTTTTCGGTGCCGTTCTCCTAAACTATTTGTCTAATTGCAGTGAAACTTACACAACAGTTATAATTCACTAAGGCCTACATTCTGACAAAATTTGAGCGATTTCGATTTTTTTCATTCTGCACCCCTCAGGTGGCATTTATGGACTACACCTCTTAAAGCTCGTTGATTGTTTACAGGAGAATGTCTGTGTTCTCACTATCTCAACATTGTATTTGTGAGAAAAAGTATTCCCTCATCATCATCCCGGCCTTCCCTTACAGTACTAATGTACTTGTTGTACCAACAACAGCAGTCACTATTTAGATTTGAACATCTTTTTTCCCTTCTGCCCTCACTCGTTCCTTCAGTCCTTCCCTATTACATCCGTTGTTGTTTCTTTTTTGTGCTTTCTTTTTGCCTTACTTTATCTTCTTCTTTGGAATGTACAACCTATCTCGACTTGCTGCTCCGAGAATCTCTAAATGCAACCCGCTAACAGCAGCACAGTTACACTTGTGGCAATCTTGAATACTCTATATATATGTACTCCACTTGCTGCTCCAAAAATCTCTGAATAAAATGTCAGGAAAGTCCAAAACTCTTAATCCGAGTGATATTTCATTTTTATCTAAAAATCACCCGAGAAATGATTTTCGAGACAAAAAGTGAAACCCGCTGGTTTTGATCAACAATGCTTTGCGCGATTTGTTCGTTCAAATGGTTTGTCAAAAGGACAAAGAACCTTCTAATGTCAACTCCATTTGATAATGCTATCGTTGTTTATCATTTGTCTTATTCTCCCTAATTTTAAATTCCAGGTATAAGATGTGCAGACAAACATCCTTCTTGCCCTACCTGGGCGTCAACAGGCAGATGCACAACCGATACTTATGTAAAGAGGAATTGTCTAAAGAGCTGTAAATCAAAGCAGTGTGATCGTATACCCGTCAGGCCTACAGGTAGTTGATACTACAAATGATATCAAAATGTTTTGGCAATGATAAAGGACTATTCATTTAGGAATGGAAGGAGAATGAATGCCCCAAAGTAAATGGAAGTATATAGCCACTTGACACTTGCTTTCTTTTTCCAGCACCGTGTTCTAATCCTCTTGGCTTAGGATGGGACAACAGATTACCAGACACTTCTTTCACTTCTTCTTCTGAACTCAACTTAGGTAAGGCTGGATACATATCTCGTGTAAATTGTGGTGTTGGCAGTGAACGCCCTACACTGTCATCCTAGAAGCACATTTCCGTGTTCCAGCAGATTGGATGGATGCTCAGCTGAATAGTGCTACATTTGAAATGTTTGGAGAAGAGGAAGGGAGGAGGGCCGGGGACGAAAGGCTGGGGGGCAGAAGGTGGAAAGTGAATGAGATATGGGATTGGACGATTTCAAAAACCAGAAAAGACTTACTTCCCCCTTCCCTTCCCTGCATATCTTATTATGATTTGTTTATCCTAATTTGCCTTACAACACCATAGGATCTTGGGATGCTGGAGCACGCAATGCCAGACTTTATCATGTTGACGATTTTACCAAGAAACGAGTTGGGGCGTGGTGTGCAGCGGCCAGCAAAAACCAATGGCTGCAAGTGGACCTGGGCACGAACACATACGTAACTGCAGTTGCAACACAAGGTAGGATTGAAGACCTCAGAAATAACATTGTAAGGCATTAAATTGTTACTTTCTCACTAATTATCTTTTGTCTTAAATGCTAGGCCGAAACCTGTATTTTGAGCATGTGAAGTCCTATCAGCTTGCTTATAGTGTCGATGGAATCTCGTGGAAATACGTAAAGTCCAAGTCAGGAGAAACTGTGGTAAGCAAAAGATTGCTTCTTTTCCATAAATCAGTTCATCCCTAGAACATCAATATTGGATGGAAAGAACGCTCACGGGAACGATGCGTAGGGTTTGCTGACAATGCGCTGCTGCTGACCACTGTGATTGTGGGTTCAATCCTTGGACATTCCATCATATATATGAGCAGAGTTGTTTGTTGGTTCACTCCTGTACTATAAGAATTTCTAACGAAGTGAACGAATCTCATCAGCCTTGAAGTCCTCCATGCTCATTCACCCATGTACATTTCAATAAAAAACGTACCAATCAGATGGTAATAACTCTACACAAAATGACATCAAGCAGGGGTGGCGTAGCGGTGAAAGCGCACGTCTCTCATCAATGGAACCCAAATTCAAACCCGAAGTCGATGTCATATGTCACTGGAATTGCTTGTTGGTTCTGCTGTTTAGTTTCTTTTTCAAGCTCCCGGTTCAGTCCCCCCAACACAATCTTTAGAATCCAGTTGATGAAGAGCCATGCACCTGGACTGTGAAGATACCACTGCTGAACCCCCATTTATTTCACTACATATTCTATCAATGATTCACGTATGTTGATTTTGTTTCAGACATTTGATGGCAACTGTGACCATTTTACTCCTGTCGTTAACCGACTCCCAAGAGGAGTAACAGCTCGGTACATCAAGTTTTTCCCTATCACATCCAGCTGGCCTTGCATGAGAGTTGAAATATATGGTTGCGACTAAATTTACACCGGTCCATTCAGGAAGAAAACAATGAAGATTCTTGTATTAAGAGTAGAATTAACATACAAGGTAGCAGCTTAATTGTTCTCTACTGTAATTATTTGTTGTAAATGGACCGTTCGTTATTTATGGGAGGGAGACCGGAAGGAGGAATAGTGAAAAAATTGTAACCTTCTAACTTTTCTCAAGCATACTCCTATCCCCATTTGTACATTTTTTTCAAAATTGTTTGAGTTTTTTTAAATTGTTCAAAACATCTTTTTAGGGGTAAAATCAGAGGGAAATTTACGTCCCACTAATCTTACACCTCACTCTAATTTTTACCAATACTCCACCATTCACTGTTGCGGAGGGTTAGCCTCTGTTTTGTGTAAAATATATTCATGTGTTCCAGTGAAGGTTTGTCGAAGTTCAAGGTGTTTGTATTGTTGAAGTTGTGCATTATTTTCTTTATCGTTGGTATTTGTGATTTTATTTCCTCTGAGTCAAGTCTGTAATCAAGAAATACAGCTGTAATTTAGGAACTTGAAAAAAGTCTATAATGGCAAACCCTCCTGGTGTGTCCACCGTTCTGTTTGAACCTCACCTCCCTGATGAGTCAAGAACAGTTCTTCGAAAATTATGATGTAGTTGAAAATCATTGGTAGATTATGTTTAGAAGTAAAACTCTGCCTGTTATTTTAAACATTCACCAAACGATATCTATACGTATTTCAAAAAAGTATTTTCTTGTATAAAAATGTGAATGTGAAATTATAAATTTTAATAAATTTGATTTAATAAGCAAATAAAGTGGAAAAGGAATAACACAACCGCTTGTCAGTTGAGCTCGGGTTCACTAATAGGTGATGGAAACGTGATCACCGCTATTTATTAAAGAAAAGTAGTGGATACAAACTAGTTTTTGCATGGTCACATGACGCTAGCCATGTTCCCTGGATGGCAGTAGAATAAAACCGTTGGTTTACCCGATTTTACAGAGAATTTCCAGATTAAAGTATATATAAATATTGTTCTGCCATTTAACATGGCTGCTGGCACGTGATCATGCAAGGACATGACGGCAACCATGTTGGATAGTAGGAACAACACATTCGTCTTACATGAGAAAAAAACTCAAATCCTCAGAAAAAATTGATTCTATTGTTATCTTACCTTGGTCACCTGCACGTGATCATGTAAGCACATGACGGCAGCCATGTTGTTCTTAACAACAGTATATTGTTCTTATATGTTAAAGAATTCAATTCCCCAGAGCAAAACTTCTGGCATCTAACTCCGGCTCAGGTCAGATCATATGTGAGTTGAGTTTGTTTGATGTGTTGTTCCCTCCCTTGCCACGAGGGTTTTCTCTGGGTACTCCGGTTTCCTCCCTCCGTAAAAAGTAACATGTGAGTTGAGTTGTATGCATAGAATATATAATGTAGTGGTAGTGTGTGTGAGTGACAGTGGCCCAAATTGGAAACCAGTATCATTAAGTTACTGAATTTGAATACCACTATAAAAAGTGATTTAGTTTATTTTTTATTTTTTATTTATTTGTACCATGGTCTACAAAAAGCACGTACCTGAGCTGTCAAACAAATTCACTCAAGTAAAGAAAGATAATCTTATCCCGTCAATAGCGCTTCATACACCTGCGAAATGATTATCTATTAAGTGTTTATCTCAGCTAAGACTTAAAAAACTACGTGAAATTGTCCCCGGCAAACAACCGATATGTCTTGTTTTAGGGCTAGAATGCCAGATCTGAGTTGCTTTTAGTTAATGCCATGCGAAGTCACTAAACGTGAGATGACAAACATTGTGCGGTAGGGTATCTTTGTTTGCTGTAACCTGCTGTTATTAAAGTTTGGAAAATGGTGGGTCGCGATTCAAGAAAATATATTAGAAAATATATTTGGCAAACTACGTGTTAGGGGACTACGATAGTCTCAATGACGAAAGAGAGAGAAAAAAAGTGCTGTTCCATGTTAGAATTCGTGTTCCTTGTCATATTCTTCTTTCTTTCATTGTTTCTACATCTCCACCTGTTTTCCTTGTCGGCTTGTCTTTTCTTGTCTTTGCTTTTCTTGGTTATTACTGCGATTCTCAATAATCTACGAACTCGGTAGTTGGTAGTTTCCCGTTGGAATTTGGTTTTTCACTGCCGCCAGTCAAAAATATAAAAGGTGCCGACTGATTAGTTTTGACTGATGGTTGCAAAAAAACAATTTCACAACAAGCCGTTGAGATGTCTGAGTTTGCAGAATATTGAGAATCGCAGTAAAGAAAGGTTCAAACGCTAGGGCTAGGGTTTGCATTGAATTTCAATGCAAACCCGAGCCCGTGCGTTTGAATTTGTTTAAAAACTAACCAAACCCTATTTTCATTGTTTCAATGGAAAGATTCTGGAAATAGGAATCAATTATTGGATTTAAGGATTTTTAAAATTAAAATTAAAATTTATATCTAGTAATTTATGTTTGCATCAAATTAACGTCGAACAATAGCTGTGCTGAGATAAAGCTTATTAAAATTTCTCGGGTGTTAATTTAATAAGCAATTAAACATTAAACAATAGAAATAGGGTGTGGTTAGTTTTTAATTTGCAATACCAATCTATTCATATTCATTTAAAGAATCTGAAGCGTGATAACAACAACAACAACTATATAATAAAAATATAGTGTTTATGTATCAATCAAAAATATATTATATTTGATAATTTCATGAAATATCTGGACAGAAAAATGGCTTCAGGGGATGACTCCTGTGAAATAGTTTAGCAAGAGAGTATCACCATTCCAAATATTTTCCTGCTGGTCTTGAGATATTCAACCTCATACCATGCAGGTGACCAACGCAATTTAATTATCACGGCCAGGTAAAATGCCTGTCAACAGAGATAATATATAGTCAAAAAATGCGTTTTTTTAGTTCTGATTAGTAATTGCTTCAACTGCTCCACGTACTCAGAAGGAAGGACCTTAGAAGTGGATTTTGAAGAAAAAAAACAACAACTAAGGTGCGTTTATATGTATATCAGTGTTAATATGTATATAATTACGAACATTTTTGTAATCAATATTAGTCAATGCTTCTAATCTATTAACAAATAATATATAGAGATTATGTTAAGAGCGTGATATCGTTTTTATTCACGAGTTTCCCGTCATATTGCGAACAAGAGAGTCCGCGAGCGAGTGAGCGATATGATACGAAAAAACGTTTCTATTACACATTAATGGTCGATTATACACTATTATATATCGCGAGATTTTATTGAACAGTTTGCCGTGAAGTGATATCGTATCACTTCACTGATATGGTTTTTATTCACGGCCTTATTTCACGGATATCGACCGTAAATAAATAAATATTAATGATAAGTAAATTTAGGCATTGGCTAAAAGCGGAGCTCCCAGTTTAGCAAGGGTGCTAAATGCGTGACCACCATGAAACATGAAAAAAAAAAATCGATATTTGAAGCCTCGAAAGGATTAGAAAACTTATTCAATTCGAAGATAAATAATTAATAAGTACATTAGTTTTATAAAGAAGAAAGGACTTCATTAAGCAAATGTTATGGTAAGATATTTTTTTCGAGCCATTGAAAGTAAACGGCGGTCGGCAAAAGTTCATCGAAAAATAAGTATTCCAAGTTCTTTTAAAATAAAAGCTTTAGCTTATGAGCTATTTTCTAATCCTTTTTTGATATGAACTTCAGATGCAAGTACGAGAGACACATTTATTAATGCAAATTAAGAATTTGATTCAGTATTACAAGAACATGTCCATGAACAAGCTTATATTTACTTAAATTTATTTGAAAAAAATCATTGGAGCGAGCTTTTGGCCTTTTTGTTTCAGACATCAAAATCTCGCTCGCTCCATTGATTTTTTCAAATAAAACTATGCATATTTAGACTTTTTTCTAGTAATAGGATCGAAAAGCAATAACGTCATGCGTCAAAGCTTCAAATATCGCTTTTCTGGTTCTAGTAGTGAAGACATAGATGTAAAATGGAGCCGAAAACAACTATTGAACATGTCCAAGTATTTTTGTCAATATTGGAAATTTCCCGAAGCATTGACCTTTTTGAGAGTTTTACGCCTATTTGTCGATTTTTTTTCACGAAATTTTATTCAACATCATTCATTCGTTCGTTCGTTCGTTCATTCATTCATAAATTCCGTTTTTCTTCCACAGGAAAATTTGTTGCAGCAATGGAGGTGTTGTTCCAAGTTGTTCTACTGATCGTAATGTCTTACGTGAAAGGCAATGGTGAATATTAATCGCAGATAGATCCTGTATTAACCACAAACCTCCAACTTTCTCATAATACACAGACACTTTCTTTAGGGACCGATCTTCATTTAGAGCATGGGAAATATAGTGTAAAAATAAGCGCATCGTACAGCTAAATCACTTATATTTCAACACCGATATTACGAGGCCAATATTGGCACCTTCATATTGTCGTCAAATAGGGACAGAAAAGCGTCCCCAACGGAACAGTAAAAATGATTCTAATAGAGATATATTAGATATTCCTAAGGGCTATCAATAAAAAAAATATGAGCAAAATCGATTTTTTGACTTGTGCAGCGAAATGTCGATTTTGTTCGATTTTTACAGACATTCGCTCATAAATGAAATAATTATAAATATAATATCTGAAATTTTACCGAGGCAACTGCGTCTATACTGCGTCCTTAAACCAAGTGAATCCACCAAAAATCCTCTGCCCCCCCCCCCCCCCTCGGCGATAAATAATGACCTGTCCCTTTTCTTAATCTTTTATTTTCTATCACAATACAGTTTCAGATATGGCTGAGACACCGTCACACGGTAAGAAACGAAATAAGTAATATGCATTCTGCAATCTACTTTATTCTTCGAATTCACTACGAAGTGAAGACTAAGAACCACGATGATCCTTCTAATAGCTAGTGGGAATGTTGTCGTTGAACAATATATCATTTCATTATTCTCTCTGTCTCTCTCTCTCTGTCTCTCTGTCTCTCTCTGTCTCTGTCTCTGTCTCTGTCTCTGTCTCTCTCTCACTCTCTCTCTCTCACTCTCTCTCTCTCTCTCTCTCTCTCTCTCTCTCCTCTCTCTCCCTCCCCCCTCTCTCCCTCCCCCTCTCTCTCCCTCTGTCTTTCCCTCTGTCTCTCTCCCTCTATCTCTCCCTCTCTCTGCCTCACTCACTGCTGTCAGTGCTCAGGTTTTTCTCTCACATAGGGGTGCAAAAACCTGGAATTCGCTACCTCATAATGTAAAGTCATCAAAATCTAAAGAGATTTTAAAAAAGTTATTGTTGGGCAAACAAATTGTCAATTAACTTTGACTGTTTTTATTATATAATTTGAAATTCTTATTTCATATTTAATGTTGTAGAGTGCTTACACTATGTCCATGAAATAAAATCTAAATAGTTACTACATATTAGAAAAAACCTACTAATGGTCTATCACCAATCGAGCCCTGTGATTGGCTGAGCTACTAGGGGTCTATTAGTGATAGACCTCTAGTAGCGAAAAGCGCCGGTTTTGAAAACCAAAAAATATATATTTAAAGCAAAATCCAAAACTTTTTGCATCCTTTTATTGGACCGATTAGTAGGTTTTTACTAAAACAATTAGACCTCTCGCCCTCATGGCCTACGAGTCAATAGCCCATTCGGCCTTCGGCCTCATAGGCTATTGACTCGTAGACCATTCGTACTCGAGGACTAATTGTTAAATAGTTTTCATTTAGTGACTATTAGTCACTATCACTCATGAACTGGAACAGCTTTAGTAACATAATATCATGATTACCTCGGGATCCATTGTTTCCAGAGGGATGTTTAAGGTCTAACATCGCCCTGGATGAATAGTGATGAGGGATATTTAGTCTAAATATCCCTCATGAATATATTCATGAGGGATATTTAGTCTAAATATCCCTCATGAATATAATCATGAGGGATATTTAGTAACTAAATATCCCTCACCACTATTCATGAGGCATGTTCCCTCATATGACAATCACCGGGATCATGGCTGGGTAGCGTTGACCCAAACGAAATTTTGCGCAATGACTCTGGACTACACACTATTGAACACCCCAGCACTTGTGGGATCCATTGAACAATCTTTGAGCATACGTTGATTAGCCGATAATTTTTCTTACTATTTGTGACGTAATCAAGACGTAATCAACACTTCATTAATACCGCTCTAGGCTAACCAAAGTGAATTAGAATAAAGCAGCACGAATGAATGAATGCTGGTTCAATTGGCCATTGTCGCATTTAACAAAGGCAAATTCTATTAAGTATGCCGCATATCAACAGCTTTGTAAAACTTTGTAATTTATGCATCGTACAAAAGCTAACATATTTCCTAAGAGCAGTTTTATTCCTTGGTAATCATAATATTACAAACTAATAGCATGAAATTTCGGATGATTAGTGATTAAATGTCCCCTCAAGCCTCGGGAGGTTTAGTTAAAGTCCCTCCGCCTTCGGCGTCGGGACTTCAACAAAACCTCCCTCGGCTTTCGGGGACATTTAATCACTAATCACCCCCAAGTCATGCTATTACTTATAAATACACAAGGGAAATCAAATACTCAAGACAATAGAAAGATAATACTTTGTGTATTGTTGTGTATTGTTACTAAAGCTGTTCCAGTTGAGTGATAATGACTAATAGTCACTATTAGGTAGTAACTATTTAGATTTTATTTCATGGACATAGTGTAAGCACTCTACAGTTTGTATATATAAAGACTCTTTTTATCACGGCTTTCATGTAAATAAGTTTATAACTTATAGAACTACCGTCGGTATAAATAAAAGTGATTATTTCATTCATTCCTTCATTAATTCTCTCTCTCTCTCTGTCTCTCTCTGTCTCTCTCTCTCTCTCTCTCTCTCTCTCTCTGTCTCTCTCTCTGTCTCTCTCTCTCTCTCTCTCTCTCTCTCTCTCTCTCTCTCTCTCTCTCTCTCTCTCTCTCTCTCTCTCTCTCTCTCTCTTTCATAACAATGAATTATATTTTGAAATATACATATAAAGTGATATTTATTTGGTCTATTTCCTTTAAGGTTGTGACACCCTGGCTGCAGGTAAGGGGTCAAGGTCTACATGTTCCTTAATAATCTTGAAACAGAGTACAGGGGCGTTTAGAAGGGTGATCGATAACCACTGATTCTTAATCATCTTTGGCTCATGCAAATTAGTCTTTGAACTCGCTCTGCTCAGCTTCAAATTCCCCATAACACATGCATAAAATTCAAAAAAAAATTCGAAAGTCCAATTAAAAAATGTTCCAAGGAGCTGCCGCGATGAAGAGTTGAAGAGAAAGGTAAATATAATTTACCTCGTCCATGTCAACCTAAAGCTCGAGATCATGAAATACTTTGTAGCGCAATCCTGTGGTTTATGAGGATGATTAGCTCAAAAAATTGCTTGAGTACTTCACAAAAAATTGACGTGAAAAACAGCTCTCCATCGCAATTCCTTGGCATATCTCCAAATCCTTGTAGATTTTCGAAAAAAAAAAAAAAAGGAAAAATTAATAAAACATGTGTGATGGCAGAAGTTGAGGGAGCGTGCATAGACGAATATGCATAAGCCCAAGATGATTGACAGTTCAGAAAAGACGAAATCCAATCGAAGTTTTCAAAAGGCGGGTCGCCATGCAACGGTTATGGCTGTAAATTGTAAATTGAATTTGAAAATACTTTTTGTTTCAGCTAAGACAGTCAATGAGGAAGTTGAAAGTAAGTGACATTTTCAAGCTGATGTATACCACTCATACAGGTCGCTAACCCTGTAGAAATATAAATGCTGTATAAGTAGTATAGTAAGTAGTAAGTAAGTAGTAATTACATCTAAGGCCCGGTTTCAACATCGAAGTTCACAGATATGAGGTAAGAGATGACATTAGTCATAAATAATCAAATAAACAAGCGCTAAGCGAAATTACCGGCTCGAACTGCATCATTTTAAAGTGCACATAACTTTTTTTCAAAACCTTTTGGTGGCTCTGATCTTTCTTGGTATAGAGATGTTGCTAGTCCAGATGACTGAAAGTCGCTTCAGGAATTCTTTACTTGCTTCTGCATGCGCGGGCCACTTCTTCAAGCTTGTATCTCCTTGGTTTCGAGCGTGTTGCGTCTGTTGTGACCGTGTTATTTTTATTATTATTATTATTATTATTACAACACCTTTACCAACCTTTATTGAAATAGCAGTGAGGACACACTAACCGGGACCACTAGACAGAGATTGAACTGATAACAGTATTAGCCAATCAGATCATTACGTTCTCACGGCCATTTCGCATTAATCAGGTGAACACGAACAGCAGAACACAAAACAGAATAAAAAATGGGTGTAATTTCTGTCGAAAACGCACTGTAGTTGTGAAAGGTCTACTTATCTCAAGTTGACATAGGATATATTTTCTGTCCTCCTGTCTTCGAAGAATCCCGAATTTCTAACAATAATATAGTAAATTCTAGACCAAAACTTTGTATAAATGCCAGTTTCGAATCCTTAAAGCTGATTGGCCCAGACAGTTTTTGTTGGAATGTCATTATTTTAAGGTGTTATCTGATTGGTTAGTTTTCTTCAAGTGGTCCCGGTTAATGTGTCCGCACTGTAAGGTATGAAGTTTAAATGGTTTCATCAATTCAGACGTGATCAAAAATTCGCCTGTCATTAATCATCCTTGTGGCAACAATATTATTATTTTTTTCATTTTAGAGCTCTTCCGGGCTGTGTCTCTCAAAGAGGTAGCCATGCCATATTTCCGTATCTTTGTAGGGGCAAAATATAGCCACCCCTTTGATGCTTGTTATCCGAGGTATGTTATTTTACTTCCTCCCTTCTTTCCTTCCTTCCCTCCATCTATTTTTAATTCCCTTTTTTGCTACGACGAAGAAAAATCAAACGAAATCACGACTACCCTACGAACAATGTTATTCTTATACAAACATATATCTTTTAAAAACATTAAAACTACAGGTCGTAAAGCAAGGTGGGATT
Source organism: Anthopleura sola (assembly GCA_023349425.1). NCBI lineage: Eukaryota > Metazoa > Cnidaria > Anthozoa > Actiniaria > Actiniidae > Anthopleura > Anthopleura sola. Next base: position 5,835,937 of record JALHLI010000001.1, read on the forward strand.
GGAAATTCCATCTTTAGATATGCTCTTTATTAATAAATAGAATACAGAGAATACAGTCAATCTAGATGAGAGTAATTTTTATGTTTAGTAACTGGAAGAAGGGAAGATACTTTTCAGACGGCTTTTACTTCTACTTGGGAACCGTGTCATCTTATTCAATAAGCAACGACATCACGTTACGAGCAGGTAAGCCACAGGGAGTCCAATTTAGATAAAAGCAAAAAGCGAAGAATAAAATTGGAAAAACCATTCGACTTTATTTAATAGTTTTTCTTCCTGGTCAAGATACTATCCTCCATAATGCAAAATAGTGAATAAAAATCGAGAATTCTTTTTTTTGCGCGCGCTTTTCTTTTCATATATATTTCCAATATGGTATCATCTATTTCGTTATTTGTATACAGCTATTTCAAAAAACTTTAAATACTGAATAGTGCATTCCAAGACCAAAGGACATTGTGCGTCTTCCAAGTTTGTAAATTCCCGCATTTTTTTAGGACAAAATTACACTAAACATATGAAAACTGTCTATATTATATTCTAAATTTTGTATCCCATAGCTGAAGCTTTGAAGAGGAATTTAACAGATATCGCAGAAACTTTCAAGTGGTCATGGATGAAAGTCAGGAAAATCTACAATCTGAACCAAGGAATTTTCGAAGGGCTCGATATGTTTTTCCAAGACTCTTTGATGCAGAAGTCAGCTACAATTGGTGTAAGTTTGACCATCATTGACCTTCAAGCTAGAGTCATCCATGTATTAAGGAATCAAGGGTGGCGTGGCGGTAATATATTATACATTCGATTGTAGAGTTTCGGTTTCGATTCTTGTAGTGTCATCACATCTGATTTGAGTTTGTTAAATTTCTGCATTGAGTTGGTTTTTTTCTATGAGTCCTTAGGTTTTCCTCTGTTAAACCTCACACGTTTGATTTGAGTTTGTTAGGTTTTTTTCCTCGAGGGTTTTTCTCTGAGTACTCCGATTCAATCAATTTGATCAGTGCATTTTTGAATGGATTCTTAGAATATAGTCATACTCACTCGACCAATCAGCAATTAGTATTTCAATGCTCTATATGCCATAGAGAAACTAGGGTGTCAAGTGCTGGGGGCCTTTGAAGCACAGGGAAAATACGGGGTTATTAATTATTATTCTCTAAGCTAGACATTAGTATTCTCTATATAGAGAATACTAATAAGGTCTTTTGTTTTCTTTTTGTTTCAAGGTCTTATTAGTATTCACTATAGGGAATACTAATATGTAACTTAAAAAATATTAATTGAATAAACCTGTATTTTCCCTGAGCTTCAAGGCTCTTTTCATTTTGACACCTCAGTATAATTACCCTATTGGGTATACAGAAAATTATTCAAGATGGATTTTTAGAGTAAAAAAAAAAGAGTAATAATGAATATTTTCCAGTAACTTCGTTAATGCTAATTAATGCTCATCCCAACTTTGTCTTCAGGCGAAAGCTCAAGAAGACAAAAAGGCAAATCCAAACAAAGTCAGAGAAATAGTGAATCAACTGTCTGGTGAGTTTGCAAACGCATTGGCGTTGATGAAGATGATGCCAAGACAGATTCTGGATAATCCTTTAAGGTTCCGAGAAAACATTATCTACAGTCAGGTAACTACTTTGATTTGTATGATAACAGATTTACCATAAATAATCAATCCTCTACGGTTTCAAAACAATATAATCTACAGTCAGGATTTTAAATGGTAAAAGGGAACTAATGGTATAGTGTGCTCGCATTTCGGTACACTATTTTTTTTACAGTTTCCTTAATTCGAGGGTATCTCCGATTTTCATCCCTCTGTAAAAACCTTAACGTTCCAAATTCTAAATAGAATGCTTCAGGATTCGATAAAACTGAGTAACATATCATGTTCATATCATATTCATGTTGTGAAAATATTTTTTCTCTTGATTAAAGGTGCACTCTGCTCTGGCAAATACAAAACACAGAGATGTATTGCGGCAAGATGATACCATTGCAGACCGCATCAAGGTGTTCAGTGAAATTTCAATAAAGGGAAATATCAAGAAAGCCACAAAAAATTTGTTCACCACCTATATCAAAGGATTTGATGATGCTAACCGCTTCTCAAATATCACGCAAGACATCGAAAAAAGATTGGCCATTGGTTTGTAACGATTGCCATTTTCAGTTTGGTTGTGGTTGTGGTTGTGGTTGTGGTTGTGGTTGTGGTTGTGGTTGTGGTTGTGGTTGTGGTTGTGGTTGTGGTTGTGGTTGTGGTTGTGGTTGTGGTTGTGGTTGTGGTTGTGGTTGTGGTTGTGGTTGTGGTTGTGGTTGTGGTTGTGGTTGTGGTTGTGGTTGTGGTTGTGGTTGTGGTTGTGGTTGTGGTTGTGGTTGTGGTTGTGGTTGTGGTTGTGGTTGTGGTTGTGGTTGTGGTTGTGGTTGTGGTTGTGGTTGTGGTTGTGGTTGTGGTTGTGGTTGTGGTTGTGGTTGTGGTTGTGGACTTTTCCTTCTCTGTGCACGGTCAACGTCATATAACAATGGATAAAGTCGAATAAAGACCTACAACAATAGGTTTCCAAACCATTCCACTCCATTAACTATGATCATTTCCAACATGTAATTTATACTCCATTTGGCATTCAGCTGCTGACACTGCAGATAACGTGACAGTGGTGGAATCATGTCAGGAAGGCAAAAAAACGGCCGAAAAACTTCTTGCTGAAGGGAAAGAATTACGATATCTTGTGGGTGATGTGCTTCATGATATGCTCGAGGACTATGATAGAGATCTGAGGGCATGGGTGAGTAGATGTTAATAATTGTTTATCATTAAAATATATATAGGCTTCGTTCATTGCTCTAGTTTTTTAGCTCTTCATAAATGAAAGGTCGCATTGTGTTAGTGTACTCCTCTCCCCCCCTCATGACTCAGCCTATATATTTAGCCCAAATGTGATACAGACCTTTCAGCTTAGACGTAATGTTTTTCCATTTTAGACCACGTGTCATTTTCTTTAGAATAAGATTCTTGTTGTTTTAGTTGTATTCATATTCATGTGTTTTCCCATCCACAATCAATAAAACAAAGAAATGATACTCTAAGGAGTGACAGATGGTCTAAAATGGGAAACAATTGCGCCCAAGAAAAAGTAGTCTATACTGTTTTTTTAAGGATTTTTCGATATGTTATCAAAATTCATTCTCCTCGTATTGTCACAATGTAATAGTAAATAATTTCTTAGTAACAATTCACGTCCAAAATGTGTTTGTTTTTAGTTCAGCCAGACGATGAGTTCTTTCGAGTTGCTCGACCAAGTACGTCAAGCGCTCAACTTTGTTAGCCCTATTGTACCACAAAATGTCCATCCAGAGCTAGATGAGCTATTCTTGTACGTCACAAGCAGGGCTGATAAAGACGAGATCCCCGAATTGATCCCGGAGTACAGAGATAGAAAATCGGTTTACGTTTTGAAAGAGGGCTCTTTGAAAGTCTACGAGAATCTTTCTGATATGCTAAATAAGGTCATCAAAGTGTCAGAGTGTTACAGAAAGATATTCCAGTTTGTTGGTCAAACAGTTCAAGGGTAGGAATAATATTACAATCATTTTCTCTTGAATAAATTTTGTTTCGTCCATCTGTATGCTGTCCTTTTCTATATCCCATTCACGTTTCACCTACAACGTTTTTGTTCCCCAACAAATGTTTCCTGTGTCTATTTGCTAAGGTCATTTTGCAGTTATTTTAGAAATATCACATAATGAATTTTTTTCCCTTTTAGTTGTTCAGACGGTGTTGGCAGCCTTCGAGACATTTATGACGAGATATCTTCAAGAATATCAATTGATGAATCCAGATGCTGGTCTGTTTCACTGTTTAAAAGACCTTCTTTCGATGAAATCAAAGAAACTGTAGAAAAAGCTGCAAGAAAATTTGGCTTCAACAAAGACTGCGAGCAGAACAACCAGCAAGATGAACCAGGGGATGTACGAAGCATTGTTATCGATGATTACAGTGATGAATCTGAGAAAGAAAAGTTCAGTCCATCACAGAGGTTCACGGTTTGTAACCTGAGAGAAAAGAGGTCCAAGTCAGACGAGGAGATCAACGATATGATGGCTGTTCGTGATTTGCTGAAGGTGAAAGCTGTGCGATGTAAAGACAGCAAGAGAGCAGATTCAAAGTATGCTAGAGAAAAACAGGTTGATAGTGGTCATGACTGAAGAACGTTTATATTATACGTAGTAAGAAAGACGAATAAATCAGATGAAAGTATAATAAGATGTTGAAATAAAACAATTGAATATCTGGACTGTAATGGTTTTATTTTCACTCATTTTCATTTATTTTTGGAAATATATCCGCGCGTAGTTTCTTACTTACATATCTGATAAAGACTGTTGATTCACAGTCGAAAAGTCTTAGTAATTATTATAAGTAATACCATGGCAACGAGGGATATTAGTGATTAAATGTCTCCGAAGCCGAGGGAGGTTTAGTGAAAGTCAGCATTTGCTTAATCATGAAAATGTTTCTCAAGAGACCTTGTCCTACAAGGTCTCATTTGTTTTGTTTTTCTTTATGAATGTAGGTTTGGATTAATAGAAATAATGGTCAAGCAATAAAGATGTTATGTTTTTTCGTTATCTAGCAAATGCCATGTGTCTAGATAATCATGGCTACTGTAGATATTGGGCTTCTACCTGGCAATGTAGAGCAAACCCACGATACATGCGTGAATATTGCAAGAAGAGCAGTAGAGTCTGCAGCACCCGACCTCGTTTCAGGCCACCAACTTGTCGTCCCAGGCCTCCAACTCGTCCTCCAAGACCTCCAACTCCCCCCAGGCCTCCAGATATGCCTTACTATCAAAAATCTAGCAGAGCACGATGAAAAACATGATGCGCATTAAACCCCATCTGTCGTCAGTTGTTTTCTAATTTGAGTGTACCATACAGATGATCTGCTACAATCTTATTCACTTGAATTCTATTATAGCAGACCCTAAAGTAGACCTCCTGGCAGGATAGTGGACGGACAGACAGCAGCTAAAAACAGTTGGCCTTGGCAAGCTCAGCTCAGATCACGCTATGGCAGCCATTTCTGTGGAGGCTCACTGGTTGCACCGCAATGGGTGTTGACGGCGGCACACTGTGTCAAAGGCAGCTCTACTAATCGTGGCTACGGTGTGAGACTTGGTAGGTCTTTAGTTTAGCAAGTATTCCCAATAAAGACAGTGGCATTTTGGTGGTGTTAACAATGAAAGCTAAAGAGAATAGCACACACCCGAGATATGCTTTGCTTGTCATGTACAAAGGTTTCAATGCGAGGCTCCGTGCTTAAGAGGGGTAGTCCATAAATGCCACCTGAGGGGTGCAGAATGAAAAAATCGAAATCGCTCAAATTTTGTCAGAATGTAGGCCTTAGTGAATTATAACTGTTGTGTAAGTTTCACAGCAATCGGATAAATAGTTTAGGTGAACGGCACCGAAAACCCTTTTTTCTGATCACTTCCGGTTTTTTCACTCGATTTCACCACATCCCCAAAAACCCTAAAAATCACAAAATTCCTTTCGCATTCCTCGGCAAACAATTTAATTTCATGATTAAGAGATCCTAACCCTCATTTGGATGGATTTATCAAGCATTTTGCTTAAAATGGGAATATTTTATCGATTTTTACATTATTTTAATTATTTTGAGCAATATTTTATACCCTATGTTGCAAGGCTAATATCTCCAATGGTACATCGATTCATATAAATTAACTGCTACAGGGAGAAAGAGCAATGTTTTATCTTTACATTTGTCAAATAAAATTTTGGGGCACTCGAAAATTCGAATTTTGGCAAGACGAAATACAACCCCTATTGACCCCCAAAATAATGACAACTTGAGTCGTAAGCGGTAACGCTTTATGCGAAAGATAAATTACTTGGCGTTACCGCTTACGACCCAACATTCTGACAAAAATTGAGCGATTTCGATTTTTTTCATTCTGCACCCCTCAGGTTGCATTTATGGACTACCCCTCTTAAAGCTCGTTGATTCTTTACAGGAGAATGTCTGTGTTCTGTTGGATTTAGTTAATGCCATGCAAAGTCACTAAACGTGAGATGACAAACATTGTGCGGTAGGGTATCTTTGTTTGCTGTAACCTGCTGTTATTAAAGTTTGGAAAATGGTGAGTCGCGATTCAAGAAATTTATATTTGGCAAACTACGTGTTAGGGGACTACGATAGTCTCAATGACGAAAGAGAGATAGAGAGAGAGAGAGAGAGAGAGAGAGAGAGAGAGAGAGAGAGAGAGAGAGAGAGAGAGAGAGAGAGAGAGAGAGAGAGAGAGAGAGAGAGAGAGAGAGAGAGAGAAATGCTGTTCCATGTTAGAATTCGTGTTCCTTGTCATATTCTTCTTTCTTTCACTGTTTCTACTTCTCCACCTCTTTTCCTTGTCGGCTTGTCTTGATGCTCGGTAGGGTCAATTCGCAAGATTTCATTTGCGTTTTTTAAAAGGTGAGAATAGTCAATTCCTTAAGTTTTAAGACTTTAAGACTTGAGTGTGTGTCTAAAATATCAAATAAATGTGAATTGAATTTCAAAATTTTAAAACTCTCAAATGTGTGTGCATATGACTAGCTTGGGAAAAAAACCTGATGCAGGTCTTGAATTCAAAATTCAAAACCTTTCCCGGGTCTTCAGTCGAATTCAATTAAACAATTAAACAATGGAAATAGGGTGTGGTTAGTTTTTAATTTGCAATACCAATCTATTCAAAGGTTCAAAGGATTTTATTTTTCCACACACAAAAAATCAAAGAATTACAAAAATAGAAATAAGAATGAAGTGGAAAGGTGCATATTCATCATGACTAAAGAATCTGAAGCGTGACAACAGCAATAACAACAACAGCAACAATAAAAATATAGTGTTTATGTATCAATCAAAAATATGTTATATTTGATAATTTCATGAAATATCTGGACAGAAAAATGGCCTCAGGGGATAACTCCTGTGAAATAGTTTAGCAAGAGAGTATCACCATTCCAAATATTTTCCTGCTGGTCTTGAGATATTCAACCTCATACCATGCAGGTGACCAACGCAATTTAATTATCACGGCCAGATAAAATGCCTGTCAACAGAGATAATATATAGTCAAAAATGCGTTTTTTTAGTTCTGATTAGTAATTGCTTCAACTGCTCCACGTACTCAGAAGGAAGGACCTTAGAAGTGGATTTTGAAGAAAAAACGACAACTAAGGTGCGTTTATGTGTATATCAGTGTTAATATGTATATAATTACGAACATTTTTGTAATCAATATTAGTCAATGCTTCTAATCTATTAACAAATAATATATAGAGATTATGTTAAGAGCCTGATATCGTTTTTATTCACGAGTTTCCCGTCATATCGAGAACAAGCGAGTCCGCGAGCGATTGAGCGATATGATACGGAAAACGAATTACACATTAAGGGTCGATTATATATTATTATATATCGCGAGATTTTATTGGACAGTTTGCCGTGAAGTAATATCGTATCACTTCACTGATATGTTTTTTATTCACGGCTTTATTTCACGGATATCGACCCTAAATAAATAAATAAATAATAATGATAATGATAAATAAATTTAGGCATTGCCTAAAGCGGAGCTCCCAGTTTAGCAAGGGTGCTAAATGCGTGACTACTTAGTTGTGGTTTTACAAACAGAGAAACATGAAAAAAAAAATCGATATTTTAAGCCTCGAAAGGATTAGAAAACGTATTCAATTCGAAGATGAATAATTAATAAGTATTAGTTATATAAAGAAGAAAGGACTTCATTTAAGCAAATATCATGGTAAGATATTTTTTTCGAGCCATTGAAACGGCGGTCGGCAAAAGTTCATCGAAAAAAAAGTATTTCAAGTTCTTTTAAAACAAAAGCTTTAGCTTATGAGCTATTTTCTAATCCTTTTTTGATATGAACTTCAGATGCAAGTACAAGAGACACATTTATTAATGCAAATTAAGAAATTTTTTTCTGTATTACAAGAACATGTCCATGAACAAGCTTATATTTACTTTTTTTTGTATTCTGTATTTTGTACTATTTACAGATTTTGATGTCTGAAACAAAAAGACCATAAGACTTGCCATATGGATAGAGGAGACACATTCATTAATGCTTAATATTTAACGCACGGGTGGCGTATGATAAATACATGGCGAATATTTGGTGTAATATGTATCCCTTTTTACTATTTTAATCAACATTAAGATAAATTATCTAAATAGAAATATGTAACTCAAATAAATAGAGCTCCTCTACATTGGAATTTAGGAGTTGATTTTTACGGAGGGAGGAAAGCCGTACAAGCACAGGAGAGAACGAACGATGAAGCTCTACTCACATACAACACTGAGCTCAGCGAGGCTCGAACTCGGGTCGCCCTTTGTAGAGATGCAAGCGCTCTCACCGTTACGCCACCCGTGCTTCCCATATAGGAAGTTTCATGGCCTTTTTGTTTCAGACATCAAAATCTCGCTCGCTCCATTGATTTTTTCAAATAAAACTATGCATATTTAGACTTTTTTCTCGTAATAGGATCGAAAAACAATAACTTCATGTGTCAAAGCTTCAAATATCGCTTTTCTGGTTCTAGTAGTGAAGACAGATGTAAAATGAGGCCGAAAACAACCATTGAACATGTCCAAGTTTTTTTTTTGTCAATATTAGAAATTTCCCGAAGCATTGACCTTTTTGAGAGTTTTACGCCTATTTGTCGACTTTTTTTTCACGAAATCTTATTTAACATCATTCATTCGTCCATTTATTCATTCATTCATTAATTCTGTTTTTCTTCCACAGGAAAATTTGTTGCAGCAATGGAGGTGTTGCTCCAAGTTGTTCTACTGATCGTAATGTCTTACGTGAAAGGTAATGGTGAATATTAATCGCAGATAGATCCTGTATTAACCACAAACCTCCAACTTTCTTATAATACACAGACACTTTCTTTAGGGAAAGGTGTAAAAATAAGGGCATCGTACACCTAAATCACTTATATTTCAACGCCGATATTACGAGGCCAATATTGGCACCTTCATATTGTCGTCAAATAGGGACAGAAAAGCGTCCCTAACGGAACAGTAAAAATGATTCTAATAGAGATACATTAGATAATCCTTTGGGTGTAGGTTTGTTATGATTTGGAATAAAAGCACATATATTTTTACGGCAACAATTTGCATTTGTGAACTTTGGAAATAATGAGCTTCGTAGATAATTTTTTTCGAATCTAAAAACGCCAAATATTTTAGGATAAACACAACCAAAAAGAAGAGAAATATCTATTCTTTCGATAAATAATGCCGACTAAAATTATAAATAAGTGGTTTAGCTGTACGATGCGCTTATTTTTACACTTATAGTACGCACGACAAAATTACTCGATTCTGATTGGTCTAGAGGAGTACAATTAGAGCGTTAATTGGTACTCCGCGGGAGTACCAATTAGGTCGCTATGGAAACACGGCCAAAAGTGGCAAATTTCCCCAGTGAAATGAGTGAAGTTCCCAAAAAAATAAGTGTTTTATAGATTAAAATGCAAAAATTTCAGAAAACTGTTCAATACACACATAGGAAGGCCTCAAATTATGATAACTAGACAAATTCAAGACCTAATAAATCATGTTTTGTAGTAGAAAGTCGTTTTTTCTTTCTAGTTTTCGCCAAACAATTTGAGTTGGAGTTTTGAATGTTCTCGTTTTACTACCTGTTGTCTTCTGTGGTTTTCTCGAAAAATATATTCAACACCACATCTACAATAATTGTACAATATGTAGAAAACTGCTAACAATAGTTTTAAAGCAAATTTCTTTCCGTTTAGCGAAAAAAACACAGCGAGTAGAGGTTCGTTTTTTTGTTTTGAAAATAGTTAAGATCAAATCTTACCGGCAAACTGTCGAGTAGTTGTAGAGAGACGAATTCAGCTATTTATCACAAGTTAATTGATCCTAAGTTGTCAATCCAGTCTTGAAATAATAAAATCTTCAGATAATTCACCATTCAAAGAAAATAGCAGCGAAATTCTTCAAGCTACAGGAGGGAATAATATCCAAAGCACATGGTCTGATCACTGGCGACTCGTTCACGGCAAGCTGTACTTCAAAACTCTTAACTTGAACGATATATTTGTCGCTTTTATCCCTTTTGATGTTGTCCAGCTAACTCGTTTTCAAAGAAAGTATTTTTGAAATTGTGTTTTAGCAGTTATTAGCAAATGCTAAGAGGAAAAAAACTTAAATTAGCGAACTGTAAACTTTCGTTAGTTTTCACACAGACGTTTTCAAAGAAAAGTCGCTTCTTGATTCGCTGTTTAGCTGTCAATACTGTCATTCAATAGTTGTAAACATGCATTAAAATGGCTTTTTACTTGAGATGTAAAATTATTTTCTAGTATTTTGTAGTTCAAATCATACATAAAATACTAATCTAAAAAGGTTTTACAGCAATGTTAACACTTTCTATGCTGTTCTTGACTTAGCGTTCTTGGAGAAGAGTTGGTTATAGCAAAGGCAATGAAGATGAATGAATGCCTTCGCTTCGCATGTTTTATAAAATTTTGTCGAGTGAACTATAAATAAAAAATCGCACGACCTTCTCGTACAATTTGGAATTAATAGGCACTCGTAATGTTTTGAAAGTTCTTTAATTGCACTCGCCTAAAGGCTCGTGCAATTACAAGAACTTTCAAAACATTACTCGTACCTATTAATTTCCAAATTGTACTCGAGGTCGTGCGATTTCCTATACTAAATCCCATGATGTCGGTGGTCGTTTTTTCGATGTGTAGGACCGAAATAGATTTTTGTAAATTTCTCGGAAACCAAGTAAAATTGTTCAAAACTAAAAACACTAGGATGTATTTCATACTAAGGGCTATCAATAAACAAAATATGAGCAAAATCGATTTTTTGACTTGTGCCGCGAAAAGTCGATTTTGTTCGATTTTTACAGACATTCGCTCATAAACAAATTAATTATAAATATAATATCTGAAATTTTACCGAGGCAACTGCGTCTATATCGACTGTTCCCCCCTTTCAGCTCGATCTCCTTAAACCAAGTGAATCCACCAAAAATCCTCTGCCCCCCCCCCCCCCCTCGGCGATAAATAATGACCTGTCCCTTTTCTTAATCTTTTATTTTCTATCACAATACAGTTTCAGATATGGCTGAGACACCGTCATACGGTAAGAAACGAAATAAGTAATATGCATTCTGCAATCTACTTTATTCTTCGAATTCACTACGAAGTGAAGACTAAGAACCACGATTATCCTTCTAATAGCTAGTGGGAAGGTTGTCGTTAAATAATATATCATTTCATTATTCTCTCTCTCTCTCTCTCTCTCTCTCTCTCTCTCTCTCTCTCTCTCTCTCTCTCTCTCTCTCTCTCTCTCTCCCCTCTCTCTCCCTCCCCCTCCCTCCCCCTCCCTCCCCCCTCTCTCTCCCTCCCCCTCTCTCTCCCTCTGTCTCTCCCTCTGTCTCTCTCCCTCTATCTCTCCCTCTCTCTGCCTCACTCACTGCTGTCAGTGCTCAGGTTTTTCTCTCACATAGGGGTGCAAAAAACTGGAATTCGCTACCTCATAATGTAAAGTCATCAAAATCTAAAGAGATTTTTAAAACGTTATTGTTGGGCAAACAAATTGTCAATTAACTTTGACTGTTTTTATTATATAATTTGAAATTCTTATTTCATATTTAATGTCGTACATATTGTTCATATATACTCATACTCTTTTATCACGGCTTTCATGTAAAGAAGTTTATAACTTATAGAACTACCGTGTATAAATAAAAGTGATTATTTCATTCCTTCATTCATTCTCTCTCTCTCTTTCTCTCTCTCTCTCTCTCTCTCTCTCTCTCTCTCTCTCTCTCTCTCTCTCTCTCTCTCTCGTTACCATGAATTATATTTTGAAATATACATATAAAGTGATATTTATTTGGTCTATTTCCTTTAAGGTTGCGACACCCTGGCTGCAGGTAAGGGGTCAAGGTCTACATGTTCCTTAATAATCTTGAAACAGAGTACAGGGGCGTTTAGAATGGTGATCCAGAACTCTCATTTCCCTACTACTGATAACCACTGATTCTTAATCATCTTTGGCTCATGCAAATTAGTCTTTGAACTCGCTCTGCTCAGCTTCAAATTCCCCATAACACATGCATAAAATTCAAAAAAATTCAAGTCCAATTAAAAAATGTTCCAAGGAGCTGCCGCGATGAAGAGTTGAAGAGAAAGGTAAATATAATTCACCTCGTCCATGTCAACCTGAAGCTCGAGATCATGAAAAACTTTGTAGCGCACTCCTGTGGTTTATGAGGATGATTAGCTCAAAAAATTGCTTGAGTACTTCACAAAAAATTGACGCGAAAAACAGCTCTCCATCGCAATTCCTTGGCATATCCCCAAATCCTTGTAGATTTTCGAAAAAAAAAAAAAAAATAAATAAATAAAACATGTGTGATGGCAGAAGTTGAGTGAGCGTGCATAGACGAATATGCATAAACCCAAGATGATTGACAGTTCAGAAAAGACGAAATCAAATCGAAGTTTTCAAAAGGTGGGTCGCCATGCAACGGTTATGGCTGTAAATTGTAAATTGAATTTGAAAATATTTTTTGTTTCAGCTAAGACAGTCAATGAGGAAGTTGAAAGTAAGTAACATTTTTTTAGCTGATGTATACCACTCATACAGGTCGCTAACCCTTTAGAAATATATATGCTGTATAAGTAGTATAGTAAGTAGTATAGTAAGTAGTATAGTAAGTAGTATAGTAAGTAGTAATTACATCTAAGGCCCGGTTTCAACATCGATGTTCACAGATATGAGGTAAGAGATGACATAAGTCATAAATAATCAAATAAACAAGCGCTAAGCAAAATTACTGCATCATTTTAAAGTGCACATAACCTTTTTTAAAACCTTTTGATGGCTCTGATCTTTCTTGGTATAGAGATGTTGCTAGTCCAGATGACTGAATGTCGCTTCAGAAATTCTTTATTTGCTTCTGCATGCGCAGACCACTTCTTCAAGCTTGTATCTGCTTGGTTTCGAGCGTGTTGCGTCTGTTGTGACCGTGTTATTATTATTATTATTATTATTATTATTATTATTACTATTATTATTATTATAAGCATGCAACAGGAAACATGCAACATGCAACAAAACCTTTAATTACCAACCTTTATTGAAATAGCAGTGAGGACACACTAACCGGGACCACTAGACAGAGATTGAACTGATAACAGTATTAGCCAATCAGATCATCACGTTCTCACGGCCATTTCGCATTAATCAGGCGAACACGGACAGCAGAACACAAAACAGAATAAAAAATGGGTGTAATTTCTGTCGAAAACACACTGCAGTTGTGAAAGGTCTACTTATCTCAAGTTGACATAGGATATATTTTCTGTCCTCCTGTCTTCGAAGAATCCCGAATTTCTAACGACAATATAGTAAATTCTAGACCAAAACTTTATACAAATACCAGTTTCGAATCCTTAAAGCTGATTGGCCCAGGCAGTTTTTGTTGGTATATTATTATTTTTAGGTGTTCTCTGATTGGTTAGTTTTCTTCAAGTGGTCCCAGTTAATGTGTCTGAACTATAAGATATGAAGTTTAAATGGTTTCATCAATTCAGACGTGATCAAAAATTCGTCTGTCATTAATCATCCTTGTGGCAATAATGTTATTATTTTTTTCATTTTAGAGCTCTTCCGGGCTGTGTCTCTCAAAGAGGTAGCCATGCCATATTTCCGTATCTTTGTAGGGGCAAAATATAGCCACCCCTTTGATGCTTGTTACCCGAGGTATGTTATTCTACTTCCTCCCTTCTTTCCTTCCTTCCCTGCATCTTTTATTAAATTCCTTTTTTGCTACGATGAAGAAAAATCAAACGAAATCATGACTACCCTACGAACAATGTTATTCTTATACAAACATATATCTTTTAAAAACATTAAAACTACAGGTCGTAAAGCAAGGTGGGATTGGAAATTCCATCTTTAGATATGCTCTGTATTATTAAATAGAATACAGAGAATACAGTCAATCTAGATGAGAGTACTTTTTATGTTTAGTGACTGGAGCAAGGGAAGATACTTTTCAGACAGCTTTTACTTCTACTTGGGAACCGTGTCATCTTATTCAATAAACAACGACATCACGTTACGAGCAGGTAAGCCACAGGGAGTCCAATTTAGATAAAAGCAAAAAGCGAAGAATAAAATTGGAAAAACAATTCGACTTTATTTAATAGTTTTTCTTCCTGGTCAAGATACTATCCTTCATAATGCAAAAAAGTGAAAAAAATCGAGAATTTTTTTTTTTTTTGCGCGCTTTTCTTTTCATATATATTTCCAATATAGTATCACCTATTTCGTTATTTGTATACAGCTATTTCAAAAAACTTTAAATACTGAATAGTGCATTCCAAGACCAAAGGACATTGTGCGTCTTCCAAGTTTGTAAATTCCCGCATTTTTTAGGGCAAAATTACACTAAACAGATGAAAACTGTCTATATTATATTCTAAATTTTGTACCCCATAGCTGAAGCTTTGAAGAGGAATTTAACAGATATCGCAGAAAATTTCAAGTGGTCATGGATGAAACTCAGGAAAATCTACAATCTGAACCAAGGAATTTTCGAAGGGCTCGATATGTTTTTCCAAGACTCTTTGATGCAGAAGTCAGCTACAATTGGTGTAAGTTTGACCATCATTGACCTTAGAGAGTCATCCATGTATTAAGGAATCAAGGGTGGCGTGGCGGTAATATATTATACATTCGATTGTATAGAGTTTCGGTTTTGATTCTCGTAGTGACATCACATCTGATTTGAGTTTGTTAAATTTCAGCATTGAGTTGGTTTTTTTCTATGAGTCCTTAGGTTTTCCTCCGTTAAACCTCACACGTTTGAATTGAGTTTGTTAGGTTTTTTTCCTTCGAGGATTATTCTCTGTGTACTCCGATTCAATCAATTTGATCAGTGCATTTTTGAATGGATTCTTAGAATATAGTCATACTCACTCGACCAATCAGCAATTAGTATTTCAATGCTCTATATGCCATAGAGAAACTAGGGTGTCAAGTGGTGGGGGCCTTGAAGCACAGGGAAAATACGGGGTTATTAATTATTATCTCTAAGCTAGACATTAGTATTCTCTATATAGAGAATACTAATAAGGTCTTTTGTTTTCATTTTGTTTCAAGGTCCTATTAGTATTCACTATATAGGGAATACTAATGTGTAACTTAAAAAATATTAATTACATAAACCTGTATTTTCCCTGAGCTTCAAGGCTCTTTCCATTTTGACACCTCAGTATAATTACCCAATTGGATATACAGAAAATTATTCAAGATGGATTTTTAGAGTAAAAAAAAATAAGAGTAATAATGAATCTTTTCCAGTAACTCCGTTAATGCTAATTAATGCTCATCCCAACTTTGTGTTCAGGCGAAAGCTCAAGAAGACAAAAAGGCAAATCCAAACAAAGTCAGAGAAATAGTGAATCAACTGTCTGGTGAGTTTGCAAACGCGTTGGCGTTGATGAAGATGATGCCAAGACAGATTCTGGATAACCCTTTAAGGTTTCGAGAAAACATTATCTACAGTCAGGTAACTACTTTGATTTGTATGATAACAGATTTACCATGAATAATCAATCCTCTACAGTTTCAAAACAACGTCATCTACAGTCAATATTTTAAATGGTAAAATAGAACTAATGGTATAGTGTGCTCGCATTTCGGTACATTTTTTTTTATAGTTTCCATATTTCGAGGGTTACTCCGATTTTCATCCCTCTGTTAAAACCTTAACGTTCCAAATTCTAAATAGAATGCTTCAGGATTCGATAAAACTGAGTAACATATCTGTTGACAAAATAATTTTTCTCTTGATTAAAGGTGCACTCTGCTCTTGCAAATACAAAACACAGAGATGTAATGCGGCAAGATGATACCATTGCAGACCGCATCAAGGTGTTCAGTGAAATTTCAATAAAGGGAAATATCAAGAAAGCCACAAAAAATTTGTTCACCACCTATATCAAAGGATTTGATGATGCTAACCGTTTCTCAAGTATCACGCAAGACATCGAAAAAAGATTGGCCATTGGTTTGTAACGATTGTCATTTTCAGTTCGGTTGCAGTTGTGGCTGTGGTTGTGGTTGTGGTTGTGGTTGTGGTTGTGGTTGTGGTTGTGGTTGTGGTTGTGGTTGTGGTTGTGGTTGTGGTTGTGGTTGTGGTTGTGGTTGTGGTTGTGGTTGTGGTTGTGGTTGTGGTTGTGGTTGTGGTTGTGGTTGTGGTTGTGGTTGTGGTTGTGGTTGTGGTTGTGGTTGTGGTTGTGGTTGTGGTTGTGGTTGTGGTTGTGGTTGTGGTTGTGGTTGTGGTTGTGGTTGCGGTTGTGGTTGCGGTTGCGGTTGTGGTTGTGGTTGTGGTTGTGGTTGTGGTTGTGGTTGTGGTTGTGGTTGTGGTTGTGGTTGTGGTTGTGGTTGTGGTTGTGGTTGTGGTTGTGGTTGTGGTTGTGGTTGTGGTTGTGGTTGTGGTTGTGGTTGTGGTTGTGGTTGTGGTTGTGGTTGTGGTTGTGGTTGTGGTTGTGGTTGTGGTTGTGGTTGTGGTTGTGGTTGTGGTTGTGGTTGTGGTTGTGGTTGTGGTTGTGGTTGTGGTTGTGGTTGTGGTTGTGGTTGTGGTTGTGGTTGTGGTTGTGGTTGTGGTTGTGGTTGTGGTTGTGGTTGTGGTTGTGGTTGTGGTTGTGGTTGTGGTTGTGGTTGTGGTTGTGGTTGTGGTTGTGGTTGTGGTTGTGGTTGTGGTTGTGGTTGTGGTTGTGGTTGTGGTTGTGGTTGTGGTTGTGGTTGTGGTTGTGGTTGTGGTTGTGGTTGTGGTTGTGGTTGTGGTTGTGGTTGTGGTTGTGGTTGTGGTTGTGGTTGTGGTTGTGGTTGTGGTTGTGGTTGTGGTTGTGGTTGTGGTTGTGGTTGTGGTTGTGGTTGTGGTTGTGGTTGTGGTTGTGGTTGTGGTTGTGGTTGTGGTTGTGGTTGTGGTTGTGGTTGTGGTTGTGGTTGTGGTTGTGGTTGTGGTTGTGGTTGTGGTTGTGGTTGTGGTTGTGGTTGTGGTTGTGGTTGTGGTTGTGGTTGTGGTTGTGGTTGTGGTTGTGGTTGTGGTTGTGGTTGTGGTTGTGGTTGTGGTTGTGGTTGTGGTTGTGGTTGTGGTTGTGGTTGTGGTTGTGGTTGTGGTTGTGGTTGTGGTTGTGGTTGTGGTTGTGGTTGTGGTTGTGGTTGTGGTTGTGGTTGTGGTTGTGGTTGTGGTTGTGGTTGTGGTTGTGGTTGTGGTTGTGGTTGTGGTTGTGGTTGTGGTTGTGGTTGTGGTTGTGGTTGTGGTTGTGGTTGTGGTTGTGGTTGTGGTTGTGGTTGTGGTTGTGGTTGTGGTTGTGGTTGTGGTTGTGGTTGTGGTTGTGGTTGTGGTTGTGGTTGTGGTTGTGGTTGTGGTTGTGGTTGTGGTTGTGGTTGTGGTTGTGGTTGTGGTTGTGGTTGTGGTTGTGGTTGTGGTTGTGGTTGTGGTTGTGGTTGTGGTTGTGGTTGTGGTTGTGGTTGTGGTTGTGGTTGTGGTTGTGGTTGTGGTTGTGGTTGTGGTTGTGGTTGTGGTTGTGGTTGTGGTTGTGGTTGTGGTTGTGGTTGTGGTTGTGGTTGTGGTTGTGGTTGTGGTTGTGGTTGTGGTTGTGGTTGTGGTTGTGGTTGTGGTTGTGGTTGTGGTTGTGGTTGTGGTTGTGGTTGTGGTTGTGGTTGTGGTTGTGGTTGTGGTTGTGGTTGTGGTTGTGGTTGTGGTTGTGGTTGTGGTTGTGGTTGTGGTTGTGGTTGTGGTTGTGGTTGTGGTTGTGGTTGTGGTTGTGGTTGTGGTTGTGGTTGTGGTTGTGGTTGTGGACTTTTCCTTCTCTGTGCATATGGTCAATGTCATATAACAATGGATAAAGTCGAATAAAGACCTACAACAATAGGTTTCCAAACCATTCCATTCCATTAACTATGATCATTTCCAACGTGATTTATACTCCATTTGGTATTCAGCTGCTGACACTGCAGATGAAGTAACAGTGGTGGAATCATGTCAGGAAGGCAAAAAAACGGCCGAAAAACTTCTTGCTGAAGGGAAAGAATTACGACATCTTGTGGATGATGTGCTTCATACTATGCTTGAGGACTATGATAGAGATCTGAGGGCATGGGTGAGTAGATGTTAATAATTGTTTATCATTAAAATGTATATAGACTTCGT
This sequence comes from Anthopleura sola, assembly GCA_023349425.1. Classification (NCBI taxonomy): domain Eukaryota; kingdom Metazoa; phylum Cnidaria; class Anthozoa; order Actiniaria; family Actiniidae; genus Anthopleura; species Anthopleura sola. The sequence goes on from JALHLI010000001.1 coordinate 5,854,263, forward strand.
TCATTGCTCTAGTTTTTTAGCTCTTCATAAATTAAAGAACGCATTGTGTTAGTGTACTCATCTCGCCCCCTCATTACTCAGCCTATATGTTTAGCCAAAGCCCGGGATAGTCTTCGATTACAAACTAGATTCCATTTCCCGACGATCAAATTTCGTCTCACGGCCATGTAAATTTACCAAAGAAACTCGAAAACTTTTAAAATATTTTAATCGACTCTTAGAGAAAATCAACAATACATAGATAAAAAGTAACAGCTATATTCAAAAGACCAACAACCACACAGTGCTGACTTACCATTTAATTTATATTTTTCATAAGGCTTCAAGCGATTTTTTTAGGGTCAATTTAAGATTTAAGTAGTGTTTACATGTATGAGAATCCATCATGTCAGCACTTCGTTCGGGTCCTGCTGATCAGCGTTGAGAAAATCCTTGGAAGTAACAACTAAAATTTCATGCACCAACACAGCTCAATTGCTTCCATAGTTCAGCTGTCTCTAAAGCTGTTTGTTAGTAGCGATTTTTTTGAAGTTTAGTTTTGATCCCACGAAACAAAACAATAAAAAACACCGACTTTACAGATGAATGTCTAACATCAACATGTCTCCTTCGTCCGCCATTTGTATTGTCCTAGGAACCTAGCCTTATACTAATTTTGTAGCAGTGATTTCGTCTCCAGATCTCTTTTTAACAAAGACAAATTTGCTCGAGAGTTTAGAGATTTTAGGACACTGGTTCGAGAATCTTGCCGGGAGGAGCCTGGAACCTAAACTGAGACAAATACCCGCGAATTGCAATAATTAAGCAGTTTTTATAAAAGTTTTTTCGCAATTTTTAATGTTTCTAAGGTATTATGATATTTTTTCAGAGTTCTTCCACAAAGCATTAAATATAGCCTTGCTTCTCGATATGACCCATCTCGATGGGCAATTCTGTGCGATGTTTCAGCTTAGACGTATGTTTTTCCATTTTAGACCACGTGTCATTTTCTTTAGAATAAGATTATTGTTGTTTTAGTTGTATTCATATTCATGTGTTTTCCCATCCACCATCAATAAAACAAAGAAATGATACTCTAAGGAGTGACAGATGGTCTGAAATGGGAAACAATTGCGCCCAAGAAAAAGTAGGCTATGCTGTATTTTTAAGGATTTTTCGATATGTTATCAAAATTCATTCTCCTCGTATTGTCACAATGTAATAGTAAATAATTTCTTAGTAACAATTCACGTCCAAAATGTGTTTTTTTTTAGTTCAGCCAGACGATGAGTTCTTTCGAGTTGCTCGACCAAGTACGTCAAGCGCTCAACTTTGTTAGCCCTATTGTACCACAAAATGTCCATCCAGAGCTAGATGAACTATTCTTGTACGTCACAAGCAGGGCTGATAAAGATGAGATCCCCGAATTGACCTGGGAGTACAGAGATAGACAATCGGTTTACGTTTTGAAAGAGGGCTCTTTGAAAGTCTACGAGAATCTTTCTGATATGCTCTCTAAGGTCATCAAAGTGTCTGAGTGTTACAGAAAGGTGTTCCAGTTTGTTGGTCAAACAGTTCAAGGGTAAGAATAATAATACAATCATTTTCTCTTGAATATATTTTGTTTCGTCCATCTGTATGCTGTCCTTTTGTATATCCCATTCACGTTTCACCTACAACGTTTTTGTTTCCCAACAAATGTTTCCTATGTCTATTTGCTAAGTTATTTCAGAAATATCACATAATTATTTTTTTCCCTATTAGTTGTTCAGACGGTGTTGGCAGCCTTCGAGACATTTATGACGAGATATCGTCAAGAATATCAATTGATGAATCCAGATGCTGGTCTGTTTCACTGTTTAAAAGACCTTCTTTCGATGAAATCAAACAAACTGTAGAAAAAGCTGCAAGAAAATTTGGCTTCAACAAAGAATGCGAGCAGAACAACCAGCAAGATGAACCAGGGGATGTACGAAGCATTGTCATCGATGATTACAGTGATGAATTTGAGAAAGAAAAGTTCAGTCCAACACAGAGGTTCACGGTTTGTAACCTGAGAGAAAAGAGGTCCAAGTCAGACGAGGAGATCAACGATATGATGGATATTCGTGATTTACAGAAGGTGAAAGCTGTGCGATGTAAAAACAGCAAGAGAGCAGATTCAATGTATGCTAGAGAAAAACAGGTTAATAGTGAATGAAAGACGTTTACATTAAACGTAGTAAAAAAGACTAATAAATCCGATGAACGTATAATAAAATGTTGAAATAAAACAATTGAATATCTGGACTGTAATGGTTATATTTTCACTCACTTTCATATATTTTTTTAAAAATATATCCGCGTAGTTTCTTACTAACATATCTGATAAAGACTGTTAATTCACAGTCGAAAAGTCTTAGTAATGATTAAGGAAAAGACAAAAGTGATATTCACCTTGAACAATGATTTGTCTGTGAGCAAATTAATTGATATATCTCCCATCACCAGTTGTAGTTTCCAGGTGACCATTCTAATCAAAATAAATTAGATTAGATATTTCAAATATCTCAAACATTCTAGACTAATACGTTCAAAATTCATCAGGAAAAAGCCATAGATGCCATAAGTTTAGAAAAGAATGACATTTTGTAAATCTTCCTTACTTAATGCTATCGATTAGCTTGTTTATCATCAAGATGATCTGAAAAGATAAATTTCTGTTAACTCATTCACATGCTCATAGAACTGACTTCAAATCTAAGTCCGACAACAAATGATTTTGGATTCTAAGATGCTTTATTAGTAATCACATCATCGAAACTAAATAAAAAAACATACCAGCATTCTTTCCTATAATATATAGACATATTTCTTCGAGTTTCCATCCAAACACTCGACTTAATAAATTCCGAACGTTTTGATTGTCGGAAGAGAATCGGCAAACTTGCACACTATACTGTTCGGGCGTTTAGCAATGAAATTGGTAGTAAAAAGCAAGACTGTGATGGTGGTGGTATTAAAACGTAATGAAGAAAAGAGAAGATTTGATATGAAAGAAAGTTTGAATCATGTATTATATATTTTCAATATATATTTAGAAAATGAATGACTGAGAACATTCATTATTATAAAACACAAGATTCATTCATTGATGAAGCTCTAACCAACGAAATGCCTGAAGAAACCAGAACAATCTTCTTACTAGCATTCGGAGGGTCGTGGGTTCGATTCCCATCTGGGGCTCAGAATTTTTCATTTTTCCATTCAGTATGGTACGATCACATATACATTTCAATCTTCTTATTCTTGAAGAAGTCTTCAATCCAATTACTAAGATTCCTTTCGTTTTCATTTGTGGGTTTAAAGTTGGACTATCAATACTTCAAAACGGAGAGTAGATAAAGACCTCGGCAATTGCAAGCAGGGTAGGCTATCAAATTTCTAACAGTGGAATCTTATATATATATAAGTATATATATTCGTACCGTGAACACTTCCACAAGTTTTTGATTAATTTTTTGACAATTTTTAACCCCTTTTTATCGTGTTCGTTACCGCTAACCAATAAGGCATCGGCTTCACTTTGATGTCTCGATGTCGTAACATCTAAACTTGAACTTTAAAAACATTTAGGGATGAATAAAATATTAGCTCAAATCAGAAAAATGTTTATGAAAATCGATGAAAATTGAAAATGATTTGAAATTTGGTTAGTCTCATAAATATGGTGAATAAAACGTGGTGGAAAAACATTTATCAATTTTGTGTAAATAACATCATTTATTGTTCTTTTAGTTTTTAAACAAAAATTTCTTACCTACGAGTGGCTCCCAGGCTAAAATTTTCGCCAATCTGGTTTTCATAATCATAATAGACCATTCACGGCTGTCGTCGCTCAACCTCAGCCTCGATAGCGTGTAATTTATTCTTTAGAATTTGACTATAGCCCGTGGAATTTTTAAGTGTTTCAATAGATATTTTTGAAAGCACTCGTTCATCTCGAGAATGGTCTATTGTTTGATAATGTGTACATTCCTTAGATTACCGTGAGCTGTAGTCAAATTCTAAAGAATATATTAAACACTATCGAGGCTGAGGTTGAGCAACGACAACCGTGAAATGGTCTATTAAGTCACATTAACCTAAAATACTTGCCGGAATTATTCAGACTTTCAAAAATTGGGGCGTTTTCGTTCTAGTAACCCTTCATGAGATCCATATATTGCATGGTTCAAAGACTACTTAATCAAAAGCCTTTATTAAACTTATTCAAATATTCTAATTATGCCTTATTAGGCCTCTTCAATCTTAACGTCTTTGCTTTGAATGCGAATTCTTCAAATGCTATCCGGGCACTCTAAAACAACCTGTGTGTTAATCTAACCCTGAACCCATCTCTGGGCTGATCTAAGTCAGGCCTAACTAACAGATCGAATTAGAACTCAACCTGTTACCATACAAGTGTTTTGCTAAAAGCATTGATAGCTGGGTAAGTAACTAATAACATTTAGTTAATATCTTACTGCAATCAATGGCAAACAATTGAAATCTCATATTGAAACTGAATACACCGCTTTGGTTTGACTTGTAGATAAATCAGGGGCAGATCCAAATGGCTAATGTCCCACAGTAATTACAAACATTTCTGTAATAAATATTAGTCATTTGTTCTAATGTATATAAGCAAACATTATGCGTCGTAAGAAAAAATGATAAGTGACTTTTGATACCGTACGTAGAGCAAAATGAAATAATATTTCGGACTTAATGAGCTTGGACCACTCTTCTTTTCACTCGAGTTTCAATGTTAAAGATGCCAAGTATTTTTTTTTTTATAATTAAGGAGAGAGGTTTCACTGCAGCCATGTTTTAGGGTAGGAAAATCGCAATGTTTTGTATGACTATAAAATTGATTCATTTCCGAATAGGCAAGATTTCCATTGTTTTGTCCTTCAACATAGCTGTCGTTGTCCAATACAACTGATCATTTTAATAGACGCATCAAGAGTTGTGCGCTGCTGCTCAATGCGCATGCTCAGGGGATTAAAAAGTGGGATAATATTTTGTAAAATATGATGTATTTTTGTTGTATCTTTCTTGTTAAGTACAATTTTCACTAAATATTCACGATCGCGTACCGTTAAGCGAATTCTGAATCAAATATACCGAACAATTGCAAATTATACAAAATATCATCCCACTTTTTAATCCCCTGAGCATGTGCATTGAACAGCAGCGCGGAACTCTTGATGCGTCTATCCTGCTCTTACCTGCGTTTTCCCGTTCCCTCGACGAAGTTAAACCCAACACTATCCATCCATCTATCGATTCATTCATTCATTTATTAATCTCCCCCCTATGAAAATTAGTTGCAGCAATGGAGGTATTGTTCCAAGTTCTTTTAATGATCCTAATGGCCTACGTGAAAGGAAACGGTAAATATCATAAGAAACTATATCAAAATATATATAAATATATAAAAAATAAAATTGATAATATTAATAGTAATAATAATAATAATAATAATAATGATAATAATGATAATAAAAGAAATATACATGATAATATTAATAATAATTACAATAATAATAATAATGATGATAATAATAATAATAATAAATATAATAATAACAATAATAATAACAATAATAATAATAATAATTTAATCATAGTAATAGTAATAATGACTAGTTATAATAATATAGTAGAAAGTAGAATAAAACCTAATAGTAACTCGTTGTTAATAATAATAATAATAATAGTAATGATGATGATGATAATAATAATAATAAATATAATAATAAATATAATAATAACAACAACAATAATAATAATAATAATAATAATAATAATAATAATAATAATAATAATAATAATAATAAATATGATGATAAGGATGATAATGATGATGATAAATCTATATTCAGGAAATGCCTACTTCACTTAAGTGTTTAACAGTAGGGTCCTGCAAATATCTATGTGAATATTAATCGCAGATCAATCCTTTATTAACCACAAACTTCCAACTCTATCATAATACAGCAACACTTCCTTTATGTTAATACTCTATTTTCTACCACAATACAGTTTCAGATAGGACTGAGGCACTTTCATACGGTAAGAAACAGGAGGCACTATATAGAGACTAGTATAGGAAAGGAGGAGGAGGGAGGGGTGGCTATTGCAAAGTTTCCTGAGATCAAGCTAATCTAACTGCAAAAACAACAAAAAAATAGACAGAAAATACTCAAGGAGTTGACTGCGTCTTCTACTTTATTTTTCATTACGATTTGCAGACATTGGTGAGTATCCTTCTAATAGTGGGAATACACAATTCTTGGAAAATAGACAGTTTTATTATAGTCGCTATCTTTCGTTATATATAATATATATTTAGTATATATATTTATCAATAAGGGGAGTTGAATATCGAAGGTGAGGTGAATATCGATGGAAAATCGTCGAATATCGTTAGAATATTGGTGAATATCGTCTTGAGAAAATATATTACGTATTTAATTCGTCGCTTCGTGACCACGACGAATACGGAATATATTTTTGCCCAACTCGAAACCATACTAAATTATTAGTATTGTTTCCTCTTAGGCAAACCTTATAATCACTGCTCAACCAGTGAATTCAGTGAATTCCTCATAATCACTTGTTTCTCTAACAATCGCAGCGCGCGAAACTCAATATTTATTTCTAAAATTATATTAAAAACTGATATTCATTTGCTGTATTTCCTTCAAGGTTGCGACACCTTACAAGCAGGTAAGGGTTCAATTTCTATATAATCCTTAATTTGAAACGTCGATGACCACTGACTCTTAAATTGTAAATTGACTTTGAAAACATTCTTTTTTTACAGCTAACACAATGAATGATGAAATTGAAAGTAAGTGACATTTTATCTTACCTACTACTAATATTAATAATAATAATAATAATCCTATAAGGTATCAGGATATGTTTAGGAGCCCTATGTCGATCAAAAGTACATTAGCATGCTCTGTGGATAATGCGCTTCAAAACGGTATCCAGATTTTTTTATTAATAACTTTTATAGATCGGGCGCAATGACGCGTTGAACCCGGATGTTTGAATTTTAGGAAGTCATAATTGCAAAATAGACAATATCTTTTGAATGAAAAAAACATTTCAAATATTTGAGATATCGTCTTTTAGATCGCATTGTGATTTATCATAATCCAAAGTTTCAGTTTGATCCGATGTAATCCGAATGAGCTACAATGTTTTAAGAACGTTATTTTGATCACTCAAGAACTGCAGAGAAACCCAATAACGTTTTTGGTGTCATAAATCAGGAAATTTTAAATTGATTTTTGAAGACTATGTTTATTTAGCTTTCAGAAAATGAATATATTTATTTATAACCCAACGATGAATTTTCGCGCGCTGTCATTGGTTCAAATGGGTCACGTGCAGGACGGGTATCAGGCGATATCCCCCGTCCGAAGTGATATTTGTTCAGCAGAAGATAAAAACGTTAAAAAAGAAAAGAAAAAACACGGAAAACAAAGAAACTCGGTTTTTACAAACAAGTCAGAATAAAATACAAATACTGGTTGAGAAAACTACGCCAGGAAACACGAAAAAATCAACAAAATATACTGTAAATGTCTTCAATGGTAAGCATCCATGTTTCGTGAATGAAGTTTTTGGTTTGTTTTCGAAATTGTTTTTATAAACTACTAAAAACCAACAAAGAATTCGACAACAAATGTCAAACAATAGAATAGTTCAATGTCAAACAGCTTTCATTTACCAAAATAATTGTTTTATATCCAGCAAAGAGACGAGAGATAATTATTTTTTGAAAACTCTGGAGATGACGAGTCGATGCAGTTTGCTGAATTCATTTCAGTGAAGTCGTTGGGTTATAAAATAAATAAACCCCCTCTGGCTCACTGGAATATCGGTTGATAATGTCCTTGGATGAGAAATGGTCCTCAAAATATCACATTTGCCCTCGAAGCTTCGCTTCTCGGCCAAATGTTCTTTTTTCGGACCATTTCTCATCCTCGGACATTATCAGCCGATATCCCAGCCGCCAGGAGGGGTTTATTTACTAAATATTGATATTGAAAAGGTAGCGAAAAATTTGGCTCCTGCGTAAGTAATCTCGAAGGCCTCGAGCGTATCCTGATACCTTTTCTATTAAAGGTGGTTCGGGACCCATAGATCCTGCAAGAAACTTTTCTTTAAACTTTGTTTACAAAAAGAACTTCATATGTGAAACTCAAAAATAAAATAAAAAATGGGAGTCACGGTGCTCGTTTTCGAATAAAAGGGGGGTAGACTGGGGAGGTTTTTTTGTATTTTCTATTGAAAAATTGAACAAACTTTCGACCAAAAAAGCTTTTTTCAGACGTTTTCTCAATATTGAACAAAAAAAAAAAAAAAAAAAAAAAAAATAATAATAATAAAAAAATAAAAAAATAGCTGCTTTGGATACAATCTATGAGATAATATACATTGGAAGCTATCGAAGCAAAAAATACGTAACTGAGCGAACGAGGGATATTTATCCCTCTTTCGTGACAATGATGAATATAAAATGTGAAAATTATTACATTTTCCTATCAAAAACAGTACATTTTTTATTTCATATTATGAAAACAATTTACACGACGATCTGAAATCTAAAAAAAATAAGGGGTTACCGAGCTAATAAACGAGATTTAGCGTAAAGAATCTTCAAATTCTGACGAAAATCACTGTTGCGCAGCCGCAAGAGTCCCGAACTATCTTAAATAGTTTAATCAATTCAGACCAGAAACTTCGTGTGTCCTTATAATCATCACTGTGGTACTAATATTATCTTTACTATTTTAGAGCTTTTCAAGGTTGTGTCCCTTAAAGAGTTAGCCAGGCCATATTTGCTTACCTATGGAGAAGCAAAATATAGCCACCCCTTTGATGCTTGTTATTCGAAGTATGTATTTTTTCTTCCTCCCTTCCATCCTGCCTTCAGTTCCTTCCTTCCTGCTATCCATCGACCTATCCATCCATCCAACCATCGATCCATCCATTTTTCTCTTTCTTTCTTTTTTCATTCATACCTTTTTTTCTATGTTGAAGTAAAATCAAAAGCAGTCACTTTTCTTTACGAATATTGTTATTCTTATTGAAAAAAACGTATATTTTTTAAGATAGAAAACTGTTGTTTAAAAAATTGAAACTACCTATCTTTTATTGCTTTAAAAAGCAATATTGGACTGGAAATTCTTTCTTGAGATACGCCCTGTGTATATCGCTGAGAGTACATTATTATATTTAGAGATTTGAAAAGGGGAAGATACTTTTCAGACACCTTCTACAACAGATTGGCAACCGTGTCAACTTATTCAAGACCCAATGAAATAATTTTAAGAGGAGGTAAGCCTTGACTACTATTTGTTTAAGTATGACGCCAACATTACCCATACAGGACATCTGGGAGCTTTTTTCAACTTTTTGATGTGTTTTATTTGCACGTGAGGGAAGGGACACTGTTAGTGGTTTATTTAAATGAGGAATGACGCTACTGGCTGCATACTTAGTTCCCGCTTGAAGCCGTTCTCCTTGGAATTAGGATGCCATGTTTTCGGCTTTTTTCGAAAACCAGAGAATTTTGAGAGCCATTTTGTTCATCTATGGAGTGCTGGAGGGCATCATGAAGCCCTAAGACAGCTTAAATCAGCATGATCTCGAAGAGCTGAGAGTATGCAAGGGATTTTACCGTCAAAAGTTCGTAGATCATGTACATTCGTACGAGTTAGAGTTCTTGGCTTGATTATCCTGTGAGCTCTGTAAACGATGAGCCAGGAACTACTGAGGCATTTTATGGAATATTTGACTTGTAAAGAATGCTCTGAAGCTGATATTTGGGCAGTAGGACCTAAAGGCTTGACACTTATAAAAAATCTCTGAAATGTGAGAGCGGCCCTCTGTCTTGTTAAAAAAAATCGCAATTTCCCCAGAATGCATTGCGTTAGAGAGTAGTGAAAATCGATAAGCGATGAAATGGGTCGAAGAAAAGGGCTGTCGCTCGCCGTGTAGAAGGAACTGAAGAAAAAATTAAGCACTAAAAGCCAAGTACTAGGTCCAAACTATACTGTGTAAGGTTATTTTTTGAGCAGAAATAAAAATTGAAGGAAAGACGATGCGATGAAATAGCGTAATTTTTGGCTTTGGGAAATGACGTCAAAAACAGCGGTTTTTGGTTTTACAAAAATGTTTAAAGTTTTTTTCGTTATAATTTTGAACATTTGTGCAGATTTTTTGATTTTAAAGTTGTTCTGCATTTTTCATTTAAGGTGCGTTTTTTTACGGGCGATTTCGGACGTCGTAGGAGTGAAAGGGTTAATGATACTAGTTTATCAAAGTGGTCCAGGTTGGATTATCCGCACAGTAATGCATAATTTGGAATTTTAAAAGAGAAATTAATTTAATTTTGTCCCACAGCTGAAGCTTTGAAGAAGAATTTAACAGATATCGCAGAATTTGCCAAGGTCTCATGGTTGAAGGTCAGGAAAATCTACCAGTTGAACCAAGGAATTTTCGAAGGGCTCGATATGTTTCTCCAAGACTCTTTGATGCAGAAGTCAGCTACAATTGGTGTAAGTTTGACCATATCAATAAGGAGTTAAGTGTGGTGTAGGGGTAATGCCTCGCCTTTTTAAAGAGGTTAAAACCTCTTTGATCTCGGGTTTGCCGGATTTGTCATCACTTTAGATTTGAGTTTGCTAGGTATCTGCTTAGATTCGAGGATTTTTCTTTGAGTGCTGTGGTTTTGCTCCGCAGAGTCTAACACGTTCAATTCCAATTCGAGCAGTGGATATTTGTCGTGCCTTCGGTTTTTGTCTTTCTATTGGGGGATCGAATTTGAAAGATTTTTCTGAAGAAAAGTTGTGCGAAGAAAAACAAAACCTGTGGTAACCAGAGTAGGTATATATCAACCAGGAGGTTGGTTTAGGATTTTGAATGTTGTAAAGCAAAAGTTACCATGGTTTTTTTAAAAACAATTTTTAGAGTATATAAAGAATAATAAATATTTTCCAGTAACTTCGAACTTTGTCTTCAGACGGAAGCTCGAAAAGACAAAACGGCAAATCCAAACAAAGTCAGAGAAATAGTGAGTCAACTGTCTGCTGAGCTTGCAAAAGCTAACGAGTTGATGAAAATGATGTCAAGACAGATTCTGTATAAGCCTTTACGGTTCCGAGAAAACCTCATCTACAGTCAGGTTAGTATTGATGACATGCGATAGATTTACCCAGAATAATCCTCTAAGGTTCTAACATCATCTGCAGTCAGGTATAGTACGATGATGGGAATGATACCAGATAGATTTACCCAGAATAATCATCTAAGGTTCTAACATCATCTACAGTCAGGTATAGTACGATGATGGGAAGGATACCAGATAGATTTACCCAGAATAATCATCTAAGGTTCTAACATCATCTACAGTCAGGTATAGTACGATGATGGGAATGATACCAGATAGATTTACCCAGAATAATCATCTAAGGTTCTACTGCATCATCTACAGTCAGGTATAGTGCGATGATGGGTATGATATCAGATAGATTTACCCTGAATAACCCTCTACGGTTCTAACATCATCTACAGTCAGGTATAGTTCGATGATGGGTATAATAACAGATAGATTTACCCATGCAGAATAACCCTCTATGCTTTCAAAATAACATTATCTTCAGTCAGGATTTCATTATGCTGAAATGGAACTAACTGTAGTGTACACAAATTTTGGTATCGATTATTTGGTCTCTTCTTTGATTTGAGGTTTACTCCGATTTTCTCAATCTGTGAAAACGTATTATTCCAAATTCTAAATAAGCTGCTTCAAGATTCCATAAAAGTTAGATAACATCTATTGTGAAATTCGTGTTTTTCTTGATTAAAGGTGCACTCTGCTCTGGTTAATACAGAACACAAAGATTTGTTGTTGCAAGATGCAAACATGGCAGACCGCATCAAGGTGTTCACTGAAATTTCAATAAAGGAAAACATCAAGAAAGCCACAAAAAATTTGTTTGCCACCTATATCAAAGGATATGATGATGCTAACCGTTTCTCAAGTATCACGCAAGACGTCGAAAAAAGAGTGGCCACTGGTTTGTAACGATTGCCATTTGCCATTACTATTCTCAAATTCACTGGTATTGCATTTGCCGTTTGCCATTTGCCATTCGTTATCGTTATTCGTTATCGTTATCGTTATCCGGCATAGCCCTGTCATTGTCATTACCCTTGTCATTTTATCACCGTTTGTTGATAGAGTCGTCCATGTCCATTGACAATCGCACTGCTAATGCTGTTGTTTCTATTTAATCATTTACACTATGACACTATTTGTCATTCAGCTACTGACAGTGCAGATGAAGTACAAGTGGTGAAATCATGTCAGGAAGGGAGAAAAACCGCAGACAAACTTATTGAAGAAGTGAAGGACCTTAGTAATCTTGTGGGTCAGGAGCTTAGAGAAATACTTAATAATTTCGAGAGAGACCTGAGGGCATGGGTGAGTATATATTAGGAATTGTTTATTGAGCAATAATGGCATTGACAGAAGGTCGATTGTTTATTGCGGGAAGAGATCAAGAAGAAGGGGAGCTACATGCAGTAAGCAGACTATATGAATTTAGAAAGAGATTACAGCCTTTTCGATAGTTTTGTGTGTAAACTCTCCCTAGTCCCTTCTCGGTCACTACATTTCGAGGACAAAATTCAAGTTTTCGAGATATTCTCAAAAACATACTGCGGAAAACTGTTTCCAGATCGATAATAGGGTGCACATCGGAGTTGAAAATTCCCTATTTTTTACAACAACTGCATTTCCTGGAAAAAATTGGCATCCAACTGTTTCTTTGCTTCGTAAAAGAAAGAATAACGCAAATATTTTAATGTTAGCAATGACTTCCTGAAAGTAGTGGGGCCGTTTGTTCGATTTTCATGATTCGAAAATTTCTTTCGCACGACCCGGGAAATGCCATAAATTACCGTCATCTAGCGCCAAAACGAGCGCGGTGACCCCCTCTTTTATTTGTTAAGCATTAACTTAATAACTGTGCGAGGTTTTATCAAAATGATATGTTCGGATATTTTTCTACGGAATTACCTTAAACCAAATTATCAAAAAGTTGGTTGATAGTATGATCTTCTATTAATAGAGTTGCTTGGATAAATATTTTTTAAGAACAATTGGATTAACATCCGAAATATGTTTCTTACTTAGTTCACCGACACCATCAGTTCTTTCAAGTTCTTCGAAGAAGTACGTCAAGCGCTCAGCTTTGTTCGCTCTATTGTACCACAGAATGTCCACCAAGAGCTAAATGAGCTATTCCTGTACGTCACTGGGACGGCTGATAAAGATGAGATGCCCGAATTGACCCTAGTGAAAAGAGAAGATAGATATATTTACGTTTTGAAAGAGGGCTCTATGAAACCCTACGAGCAGCTTTCTGATATGCTCTCTAAGGTCATCAAAGTATCTGAGTGTTACAGAAAGGTGTTCCAGTTTGTTGGTCAAGCAGTTCAATGGTAAGACTGATATGAACATAATTTTCTAACGAATATGTTTTGCTACGTCCATCTCCATACTCATATCATTCATTTGTCATACTGTCTGTCTGTCCTTCTGCCTGTTCTTTTCATTGTCCAATACACCGTTTGATTTTCAACGGTTTTGTTTCTAATCTCCCCGCAGCCGTTTTTAGGGTCGTCACGCAACGCTCTCTCCCCACTAACGGCTGCTCTCATTCGAACTACATTCCTTTCTCATTGTATTGTTTTCGCCAATCAGATCAAACTTATGGTATCCTATTTCGCTAGTCAGAGCTTCCAAAAGTGTAAACATGGTGCTTTCGCGCGCACAGAAGTGTCAAGTCTGATTTGATTTTAAACGCCGTAAATCCTCTAAAGCGATCGCTGCTTTATTTGTTCGACTGAAGTAATATATTTTTTAGAGGAAACGTTCTTCTGATTTTCCCCATAGTTGAAATCAGATCCTGTCTGGATGTAAATGTGATCGAGTTGTTATTCTGATATTGACCACCAGTTGAGTTTATTTATTTGCGATTAAGTTTGATGAAGCGCTAAAGTAGGTTCAAACGCGCATGTCATTTGATGGAGCATAAGATGGAATTACAAGGTATCTATCAGATAAAAAGAATAAGAGCAGCCGTTAGTGGAGAGAGAGGGAGAGAGAGAGAGAGAGCGTTGCGTGACGACCCTAAAAACGGCTGCAAATGTTCACTATATCTATTTGCTTATTAAAATTTAGTCCAAACAAACCCACAAACCCACAAACCCACAAACCCACAAACCCACAAACCCACAAACCCACAAACCCACAAACCCACAAACCCACAAACCCACAAACCCACAAACCCACAAACCCACAAACCCACAAACCCACAAACCCACAAACCCACAAACCCACAAACCCACAAACCCACAAACCCACAAACCCACAAACCCACAAACCCACAAACCCACAAACCCACAAACCCACAAACCCACAAACCCACAAACCCACAAACCCACAAACCCACAAACCCACAAACCCACAAACCCACAAACCCACAAACCCACAAACCCACAAACCCACAAACCCACAAACCCACAAACCCACAAACCCACAAACCCACAAACCCACAAACCCACAAACCCACAAACCCACAAACCCACAAACCCACAAACCCACAAACCCACAAACCCACAAACCCACAAACCCACAAACCCACAAACCCACAAACCCACAAACCCACAAACCCACAAACCCACAAACCCACAAACCCACAAACCCACAAACCCACAAACCCACAAACCCACAAACCCACAAACCCACAAACCCACAAACCCACAAACCCACAAACCCACAAACCCACAAACCCACAAACCCACAAACCCACAAACCCACAAACCCACAAACCCACAAACCCACAAACCCACAAACCCACAAACCCACAAACCCACAAACCCACAAACCCACAAACCCACAAACCCACAAACCCACAAACCCACAAACCCACAAACCCACAAACCCACAAACCCACAAACCCACAAACCCACAAACCCACAAACCCACAAACCCACAAACCCCCACAATAAACCAAAAATGTGCAAATTAAATTCAAATTGAAATCGTGTCAGTTATTTACAGAAATATCTCATAATGAAGTTTTTTCCCTATTAGTTGTTCAGACGGTGAACAAACCCACAAACAAACAAACCCACAAACCCCCACAATAAACCAAAAATGTGCAAATTAAATTCAAATTGAAATCGTGTCAGTTATTTACAGAAATATCTCATAATGAAGTTTTTTCCCTATTAGTTGTTCAGACGGTGTTAGCAGCCTTTCAGAGATTTATGCGGTTATTTCTTCAAAAATATCAATCGATGAATCCAGTTGCTGGTCTGTTTCACTGTTTAAAAGACCTTCTTTCAAAGAAATCGAACAAACTGTAGAAAAAGCTGCAAGAAAATTTGGCTTCAACAAAGACTGCGAGCAGAACAACCAGCAAGATGAACCAGGGGATGTACGAAGCATTGTCATCGATGATTACAGTGATGAATCTGAGAAAGAAAAGTTCAGTCCAACACAGAGGTTCATGGTTTGTGACCTGAGAGAAAAGAGGTCCAAGTCAGACGAGGAGATCAACGAAATGATGGCTATTCGTGATTTACAGAAGGTGAAAGCTGTGCGATGTAAAAATAGCGAGAGAGCAGATTCAATGTATGCTAGAGAAAAACAGGTTGATCGTGATCATGACTGAAGAACGTTTATATTATACGTAGTAAAAAAGACGAATAAATCAGATGAAAGTATAATGAGATGTTGAAATAAAACTATTGAATATCTGGAGTAATGGTTTTATTTTCACTCAAGCGAATGTGATTTGTCTGCGAGCAAATTAATTGGTCACCCATCACCAGTTGACCTTTCCTGGTGACGGTCCTATTTTAATTAAAACCAATTATATGAGGTATTTAAAATTTCTCAAACAATCAATGCAATATACAGTACTTTTGTGTTACGGGTGACATTTGTCACTTCCCTTATTACACGTGCACCTTGAAAATCCGCTTCCAATTTGCTTTCTTGTTTAAATACACCTAATTTCAAGAACGTTTTCATATCAAAATAATAATGAAAATAAAAAAAATAAATAAAAAATAGGAACAGACGTAATTATTTCACCTTTTTGAAGGCATGGACCGATATTTTCTATTTAATCCTGTTGGTATATATATCAAAACAATCATTCTCATGAATCTAGGCGGCTTTAGAATCAAAATATAGCAAAGATAATTCTAACTAATTCCTATTTGTTATTTCTTATTTTTATATGACAACGTTCTTACAATTAAATGTATATCCTTTTGGAGCCGTAAGATAATGGTATTTATATTGGGATTAAGAAAAAAACAAAAAACAAACAAGACTGGTATTCAGACGTAATGAAGAAGAGCGAAGATTCATTTCGTCTTCATTTTTTCTCCAAAATGAAAAAAAAAACAATACACGCTGTTATAACCACGACTCTCGGCTCACATGTTGATTTTTACGAAGGAAGAAAATCGTAGGACCTGCAGAAAATCCCTCGTGGCAAGGGAGAGAACAACACATTAAACATGTTGCGATGTTGCGACCCTAGGCACTCGTTAGACTCATAGCGGTGAAAGACGACGCATTAACAGCGTACGCCACCCATGCCATCATAATTTTAGGAATAATCTAGCGACAACTAAAATACTGAAATAGGGATAACTAAAATATTAGCTGAAATCAAGAAAAGGTTGATAGTAATGATGACTAACTAAATGCTTAATGAGATGCATATTTTCCACGGTTCAAAAACTATGAAATTAAAAAACATTAATTTAACTTAATATTCAAATGTTTTATTAATATGTCTTATTAGGTCTCTTTGTTCTAGCTTCTTTGTTTTAATTATAATACGAATTAGAGTGGTTTTCATTAACCCGTGAAACAAAGTGTGCTTATTAAAGCGTAATAGTCAGATAAACACAATAGAAAACAAAAGAATTAGAGTGAAGTGGTGCGTAATACACTAAAGTGTATTTCACGGGTTTATGAGAATCACTCTATTCAAATCTTATAGATACCCTGCAACGTGTTTGTTGATCTGACCCTGAAAGAATCTCTGGGCTGATCCAAGTCAGGCCTGACTCACAGATCGAATTAGAACTCAACCAGTTGCCATACGTTGCTACATACCCAGTTTTTCTTAACGAAAGCATTGATAGCTGGGTAAGTAACTAATAACATTTAGTTAATATTTTACTGCAATTAATAGGAAACAAACTCCATATTGAAACTGAATACACCGCTTTCGTTTGACTTGTTCATACATAAATTACCAAAATTTTGTGATAAAGTTTTTCCTTTTCGAAATAATTATATGGTTTTGAAACGAGTGAGCACTGAAACCTTTCTAACGATTGAATAATCAAATTCTTCAATACTTCAGGTTCTTGGTGAATATATTGTCATATAATTTTGTCTGCCGTTTTTGAAGAAAATCTAGTGCAATTAGCTGCGCAATGAAAGTAGGCCTAAAAACTGACTATAAGAATAATGCAACGATAGATTTCCTTCAATGGACACAGTACAAATTTTGAAACGACATTGCTAGAAAATCCGATTCGGGAATTGGGGCGACTCAAAATTATTATTTTTTGAATACACTGTGCTGTTAAAAGCCTAAATGTTTGAACTACTGCCTGTGCTAAATTCAGAAATACTCGAGTGTTTTTGATGTGATACGAGCGAATTAAAAAAAAAAAAAAAAAAAAAAAAAAAAAAAAACACGTCAATTTCAAACATCATGATAATTAGTAGCGGCCATTTATGAAAGTCGTCTATTACCAGCAATCATTGATTTCTATCATTGCGAGGAGCTTTAAATCCCATAAAGCACGAGTGTTTATTCTCTAACCGATTTAGAAAATACAGTCATGTACTCACGAGACCGTTGATTGTATGCATTGGTTTGCTACGTTTTTTTGCTCCCCTCCTAGGAGAAAATTAATCTTTGAATAAAAGTAATATACGACATATTGTTTAGCTTTGAAATAACCGAAATACAATGGAATTTTCTGTTCATTAAGAACATGTATGTGATGGTCTGTCCCCCGAGACTTAAGAATTTTAATCGTGAATTTACATAGTCAGTTGTAACTGTAACATGAAGAGACGTAAGCGGCCAAGGTTTCTGTCCACAAGTTTCAATATAATTTCAAGACAAAATTGTAAGTACAAGTTTTGAAGAAGAAGAAAAACCAAAACTTATCTAAATTATTAATACGTAAAAGAACGCAAATAAGTTGCCGTTTGAATAATGGCAAGACGTGGTCTAGAATCGATTCAGAGAAATCACAGAAATGCTTCCAAAATTTGATATTTCGATTTTACGGGAAAAGACTAAAAGTAATTCGTTTTTGTATAATTGGACCAAATATCGTAAAAATCTGTTCATTTCTGTTGATTTGCAAAGTTAGTATAAGTGCCAAAGAAATATATATTAAGCTACTGGCTGTTAAGATTTAGTTTAGAAATAATATACTTCTGTCATAATACTTAGCTAATTATATTAACGTTGTGGATGAAAAAAGCCTAAAGTTTAAAGCTTTATCTGAGAGCGGAATCATGAAACTCATTTCACCGTGGCATTATAAAACTTAGGAACTCACTGTATGCTTGCAAATTCTACGACTTGGACACATATTCCTTATTTTTTAGATAGTGTACCGTGAAGTTTGTTGGTAAAAAAAGCTAATAATGTTTAGGGGGAAATTGAAAAAATTTATGTATATCCAATACAGTAATTATACTGAGGTGTCAAAATGGAAAGAGCCTTGAAGCTCAGGGGAAATACAAGTTTATTCAATTAGTATTTTCTCAGTTAGACATTCTCTATGTAGTGAATACTAATAAGACCTTGGAACAAAAAAGAAAACAAAAGGCCTTATTAGTATTCTCTATATATAGGGGATACTGACACTAGAGAAAAACGTTTGCTCATGCGTGCCATTCAGTACGCTTTCCAAGAAATTATAGAGTTTTAGTGAGAAAATAAATGCTTGTTTTCTCCGAGTATACAAAAAATTTCGTGGGTATACTTTTGTGAGACTAACATAATGTGTTAATAAAGACAATATGAAAGAATTAGCCTTAAGTTTCAAGAACTGATCTTAAGTTTTGGCATTTTGTAAAGACTATTCTTCAGGCAAGTGTGAAAGTCAAATTTGAAAGTTCAAATTTTACAATAGCACGAAGACGCTTTCGACTAATTTGCATACGGACTTAGAGCATGCGCAGACGTTTTTCACGCGTGTCGGGGATACTAATGTCCAGCTTATAGAATACTAATTTATAACCCCGTATTTCAATTCCCTATGCTTCAAGGCCCCCACCACTTGACACCCTAATTTCTCTATGGGATATAGAGCATTGAAATACTGATTACTGATTGGTCAAGTGGGTATGACTATATTCTAACGTTCGTTCATGCACCCTTCTCAAAAATATCTTGATTGCGAGGCAACATGGAACACAAAAGAAACGCCACGAAAGTTTAATTTCTTTTGTGTTTCATGTTAGCCTCGCATCCAAGATACTTTTGAGAAGAGTGATGTGAACATTGCTACTCATTTTAAACCCCAATTTGTATCTTTTAAAACGAATAAACAAATCACTGAGTTCATTTTTGGGTCGTCCAATATTGTAAGCCTATTCTAGATGCCTTTCTCTACAACAGATTTTCAGATTTATACAGCTTGTCGCTTTGAGTAGATTGAAAAGTAGTTATATCATTGCTTTTCTTCGTAAAGTCAACTTATCTAAATTTCTTTTTCTATAAAGAAAAATTTTAATATTTTTGTTTATCTTTTTGTGTAAACTTTGTAGGTACATTCAGCTTCATCATTATGGAGGTTTGCCGCTTCCAAGTTCTTCTTGTGTTTTTCATGGTGTACGCCACAGGAAATGGTAAATTTCTCAATTAACAGCTCTCTAATGTTTAGGGTTAACTTCGATTCTGTATGGAATATATTAACAGTAGAAGTGAAAGTCTAAGAAATCCAAAGTGTTTATCTTATCAAAAAGTGTGCATCTTGAATTTACTGCTGATATTTGTGATTATTGCTCTGCGATGAATTTTCGCGCGCTGTCATTGGTTCATATGGGTTATGTGTAGGACGGGTATCAGAAAAAGAAAAAGAAAAAGAAAAAGAAAAAGAAAAAGAAAAAGAAAAAGAAAAAGAAAAAGAAAAACAAAAAGAAAAAGAAAAAGAAAAAGAAAAAGAAAAAGAAAAAGAAAAAGAAAAAGAAAAAGAAAAAGAAAAAGAAAAAGAAAAAGAAAAAGAAAAAGAAAAAGAAAAAGAAAAAGAAAAACACGGAAAAACAAAGAAAACACAAAACAAAGAAAAACACGGAAAAACAAAGAAAACACAAAACAAAGAAACTCGTTTTTTACAAACAAGTGAAAATGAAATACAAAAACTTGTTGAGAAAACTACGGCAGCAAACACGATAAAATCAGCAAAATACAGTGGAAAGCATCCATGTTCTTTCGTGAATGACGTTTTTGGTATGTTTTCCAAATTGTTTTTATAAATTACTAAACGTACAATTCGAAAACCAATGTCAAACAGCTTTCATTTACCAAGTATTTTTATATCATGCTTGGAGACGAGAGAAATAGTTTTTTGAGAACTCTGGAGATGACGGATGAGTCAATACCGTTTGCTGAATCCATTCCAGTGAAGTCGTTGGGTTATAAAATAAATAAACCCCTCCTGGCTCACTGGAATATCGGCTGATAATGTCGTTCGATGAGAAATAGTCCTCAAAATATCACATTTGCCCTCGAAGCTTCGCTTCTCGGCCAAATGTTCTTTTTTCGGACCATTTCTCATCCTCGGACATTATAAGCCCATATCCAAGCCGCCAGAAGGGGTTTATTTAATGTATACTTTGACGTTGAACTGATCAAAACCATGACTCAAATTTGAAAAAGTAAGAAGAAGCAAAAAAAAAAAATAAATAAATAAATAAATAAAATAAAAAATTATCTCTCTCTGTTCAGTTGCAGATATTGGCAAAGCAGATCGACTTACCGGTAAGAAGAGAAAACGTCATTATCATTCAAAATACTTTTTCCATCATTGTGATTGGCTGAAAGAACTGCAAATAACTGCCTACAAATAATGGTCTGCTGATGCGCATTACGTTGTAAAGCCGTTAACGTTTTGTTGTAAATAATGGTCTGCTGATGCGCAGTAATGTTGCATTTGTCAACATGGCTTACTACACTGAGCTGTCAGAAAATGACTTGGCAAGTTTGATTAAAAAAAAAAAAAAACAAACAAACAAACAAAAAAAAAAAAAAATAAAGAAAAAAACAGCCAAAACACAAAAGAATAATTTGAATGATAGAAACATAGAATTTTGTTTAAATTAAGATATATGATAGTGAACCTATTCCTTATTGATTTACTGATATAAAAAAGATAGGTCACTATGTTCGTTTTCCTCGAAATATAGTGATTATATTTATATTTATTATATATATATATATATATATATATATATATTTCCTTACTATATGTCCTCGAAATATAGTGATCGAGAGGGGACGAGGGAGAAAAATCGAAAAGGCTGTCATTTTTTTCTAAAAGAAACTCCTCGTAACAATGCCTGATAAACTTTGTTAGATGATTTTCGTTTTTTGTTTTGTTTTCTGTATTTTGTGTATTTTTAACGAACTTTTCATCAGCCAGCCGCCATCTTGAAATCGTAGTAATAGCTAATGTGCGTGAGCTCGCGCTGGCTAAAATCGTGCGCAGTACAGCGTGCGCAATGCAAAACTACGGAATTAACTTAATCGCGTCTGCAAATTTAAACTCGATTAATTTTATTTTTTTTACTTAATACTGCTGGGTTTGAATCAGCTGATAAAAGTCTCATAATCTGCTAAACCTTATCGGACAAACAATGAACAAAAGACGTGGCTGCTATGTTGGTTGACGGGACAAATCTTTTGTTGAGTCAACCAGTATGGCGGGTCTGACGTCACATGCATTCTGAGACCTGTCTACTATGTATTGAGCTATTTAAACTAATATTTATCTATCTGATTTTTTAAAGATTGCAGCACCCTATTGTCAGGTAAGGTGTTACGTTAACTGTGTTCAGTACTGTGTCTTATGAACAACGAGTACCGTTTGCTGTTATTCCTAGGAAAATGAAACAACAAAAACATAACGCCATGTTGGCGATATATCAAATTATCATCAACGAAAGATCGTTTGTGGAGCTCAAACATGGCGGCTAGTATGAAATACAGTCAATACAAAAAAGCTTTCGGAAGCCTAGCCCTAAACCACGTTAAAGTTATATGTTATAATTAATATTAATTACTATTTTTTTTAACAGCAATGGGTGGGGAGAAAAGGTACTAATTAGTTTCTCGCAGATTTGACATAAAATTCTTTGTATAAATCTGAACTTAGAAACAACCTTAGGGCTCAAAATCAGATAGAATTGGAATTCAGTGTGTTCGGGACATCCAAAAAATGCCAAGGGAGTGACAGAGATGCTGCTTAGGTTTGAAATAAATTAAAAAGTTTCTTTGTTTTTACTCTTTGACTAAAATAGTTTTTCTTTCATTTCGTGTTGCAGCAAAAACACTCAACGACGAAATCACAAGTAAGTGCATAACTTTTCATTATCAGATATCTCCTACAATAATAAAAGCTTTATCAACCAAACTTAAGAAAACAATATACAAATGGTTTACAAATAATAAATGTATGTATTTAAAAATGTCAAAAAGCTAAACAGGCGTAAAGAAAAAAATACTACTCATTATGTAATATTGTGGCACGCGGTATAAAGCTGTCTTTATGTCTCACTGTTCCTGAAATTGGGGTAGTATAGTTGTAACTTCTTCTCAGGTTGTACCGCCTATCCTGGTGTACTGGCAGGTACTTGTGGTATGGATGTAGCTAGTCGAGAAATATACTTCCAAGCTCACGTTTAGTGGCCAAGTTTCTTCTCGTGCCCAGCTTCTCAACTGTGTTCTCTGGTGCACCTAAAATGTTCAAGCTTCTTGTTTGTACAGGTTCGATTTTTTTCTCTAGATCTAGATCTCTTAGTAATCAAGCATTTGAACTGCATTTATAAGTTTGTATAAGCTTTTAAGTTTGGCTACTGCTCTCAGAAATATAGGATTAGAGGTCCTACGAAATAGAGATTTAAAGTTGTGGCATAGAATCACCCCCTCTTACACTGCTCTCAGTGACCTTTTACCAACACAGCGAAACGTGATTGTATTTTACCGAGGGTGCGCACTAGCCGTTTCAAGTCTGTTTTTATCAATATATATCTTCTTAATACGATGTAGTTTTAGGGTTTCTTTTATAAATTGTGTTATTTTAGTTTTATATGTGTATAGCAGTGTCAGTAAAAATCAAGCATTTTCAAAATTTTGTCGAAACATCGCTCATATTCTAACCTTAGATAGGCCTTACGGTTGTACCAAGGGTGGATAGCATTATCCGATGGATAAAGCCTTATCCAGTGGATAAGGCGATGCTGTTATCCAATAAATTTATACACTGGATAATTTTTATCCATCGGATAGCGCTTTCCTTCGTACAACCGGGTCCAGTGTATTATCGGACTAACATTTCTTTCTCTTTTAAATTCTAGAGCTATTTTCAACTGTGAGTTTCGCCGAAATAATCCGATCATATTTTCCTGATTGGTACGAAAAAAAATTTGAAAACCCTTATAAAGGCTGCCAACTTTTGTAAGTAGCAAAATTCTTCTTCAGATCCCATACGTGAATAATATATACAATATGTATAATATATGCATATATAATATGTACAAGCAGATATGTTACAAGGACAGATACATGCATTGAAACACACATATGTCATTTTTCATGAACTACTGATTTTCGTGAAAATTTAATTTTGCGATTTTGGAAGTCGCATATTTCGAGGAAATTTCGATTTTGAGGAAAAAATCATATTCTGGATCACTTTAATTTCACCATTTCATTGAATAAATTATTCATAATTTGTTTCCAAATACGCACCACAAATTATTTTAGAAAACCCACTAGTTCCTTGGTTTTCACATTAGCATATTGAATGCTTGTTCCAATCATTCATTGTTGATCAGGACCAATAGGCGCTAGTACTTGCTTCTCAGTACTAACGTCTTTTATCCATGCTTATGAATGGTCATTAAGATTCATTACTTGGAGGGTCACTGAATTTTCGTGTCATTATATTTTCGCTACAATTATCTTTCGCGACACTTTAATTTCGTGATTTTTTTGCAGGGACCGCGGAGCGTAATTTTGATTGGGAGCGCTAACAACCACCAAATACTGGAAGGCCTAACTAGGGGGTTTGGGGGCTTGCTCCCATTATTGGAAGGGGATATAGCCCCCAGCCCCCCCCCCCCCCCTGCTCTGCGGTCCCTGTTTTGAATTGGCGAAAATCTTTAAATTAAAGTGTCAAGGAATAACATAGTATAGGAACAACATAGTATAGGAATAAATAATGATGATACTTATTGTTCATATTCTAACTTAAAATAGATGAGCCTTTTAGTTGGCGCTTAAATCAGTCTCTACAGATTGAATTTGTCTGTTTTAGTTTATCAGTGACCAAAATAACTTCTTTTTGCGTTCTAGCTCATTCGGATTTCGTCAGATCGAGCTAAAACTTTGAATAATGATAAGTCACTACGCTATCTAAAACGATGTCTCAGATGTTTGAAATAGATCTTTAGTAAAACGATATTTCCTATTTTGCTATCAGGATCACCGAAAACTCAAATATTCGGATCTAAGGCGTCATTGCGCGTGACCTAAAACAAATATCAAAATATCTGAGACACCCTCTTGAAGCTCATTATCTACAGAGAATGCTAATGTACTTTTGATCTCTATATATTCGCAGTTATTTTGAGCCAGATGAGTACTTTCGGAATTACATTTATCTAAGACTAAAAGTGATGGCAGATGAAGCAGAATACTATGAAGAACTGACCAGAGGAGGTAAGCGAAGTTTACATGAATAGATATGGGTTAACATCACAGAATAACTTGAGACTATATCCTATGTAACCTTGATCTTC
Source organism: Anthopleura sola (assembly GCA_023349425.1). Classification (NCBI taxonomy): domain Eukaryota; kingdom Metazoa; phylum Cnidaria; class Anthozoa; order Actiniaria; family Actiniidae; genus Anthopleura; species Anthopleura sola. The sequence continues at coordinate 5,879,449 of JALHLI010000001.1, forward strand.
AACAATCGTCCCCGTCCAAAAAAACAAACAAACAAACAAACAAACAAACAAACAAACAACTAAACAACCAAGACCAAAAAATCATGTAGAGGAGGATTGGGTAGGTGTTTCGGGTTATCAAACCAATGCGGACACTGGTTGTCTGCTCAGACAGATCATATTTTTTTGGCTTTGGACCTGCGTAGCTGACGTTTCCTCTTGGCTCATGCTATCCTGTTCATCTCGAAAGAGATAGCTCCTTTACTCATTCGACTTCGCCAGGTGAGTCGATTTTGCGCCAGAGTCTCCAAGGTATCAACATCAATATCAAACATTTTCAGTGACACTTTGAGACAGTCCTAATAGCGCTTGTTTTGTCCACCCTGTGTCCACCCAAGTGATCTTCAGCAGCGTTCTGAGGCAGTTCAGGTGGAAGCGTTTTAGTTCTTTACCGTGGAGTTCGTAGACAGTCCATATTTCACAGGAATACAATGATGTAGGCAGTGCAACTGCCTTGTACACCTTCAGTTTAAATATTTGTGGCCAATTGGATGCCTCTCCTTTCCCAGACTGTTTTGCGAAGTTGTCCGAAAGCTGAGCTGGCCTTGGCAATGCGTGAATTGACCTCTTCGTCGATGTTAACAGATCTGGAGAGTGTGCCACACTGACTCTCAGGAAGGTGGCCATCTTCAAGGTGCTGGATAACACGGTTGAGGAAGGACTCTTGCAAGGATCAGCGATGACTATGAGAGAGATCCCACGGATTGCCTGTTACCCTTTCTCTTGTAGAGATGGACAATGGAGGCGTCCTTGAGTTCCTGGGGGATGAGTTCCTGCTGCCACATGGTCTGAAAGAGATCAGTGAGCTTTTCTATAAAGACTGATCCTCCTGTCTTGAAGATTTCAGCAGGGATAAAATCAAAGTCTGATGCCTTGAATGTCGTTCTAGCTTGCTGACGTTAAGTCGCTTAATTGCCTTTTTCCCTTGTGGCCGCCGCCTGGGTCGGATGTGAATATTACATTTTTTGAGAGGATAAGCCTATGGTCGGTCCAACAGTCTACACCCCACATCGTTTTCGTCAGTTTAACGTCCTGCCCTATTCTTGCAATCGATGATTCACGGTAATTTTGATCAAAAAGTACCTACTCAAAGTAGTCTAGAGAATGGGAACGCATTCTGCGGACAAAAGCATGAGTCTATTTTAATTGATAGATCTATTAATTAATCTAAAAGGCTTTCTAACATTTCTTGTTATAAAAATCCTTCAATCATTTGCAAATATGGGTAAAACTAAATTCTAGAAGCAAAATTCTAAGTACGACCATTGCGCACCCCTGAATTACTATGGAGTTGTACATTTTGTAAAATTCATAACAATTCAATCAATGAATATTTTATTTTTTATTCTAAATCGCATGAATAGTAAGTGTAGCCTTGATGAAAAAGGGAAAACATAGGGAGTCACCGTACTAATAGACAAGCTATAAGCGAATAAAATCAATTATTTTTTGGTAAAAACTCCTGTAAGCGCGGGACTGGGTTCTAGTACTTTAAACCTTCGGCTTGGAACTTTGTCTTTGTAATCTTTAGAGACCCTTAGTCTTATTTTGAATTGATTTGGGGACTAAAGATATCAAATTAATGTTTTATTAATTCATTTTTACAAAGTTGTAAATTTGTTGTTTTGAGACAACACCGTGACCAAGTTAGGTAATGAAAATCTTAGCACGTTTCAAAAAATGTCCCATTTCACCTCAAACGTTGCATGAAATAACAAAATACTTTGTTAAGTTATAGAAAAGGATACAAATTAAGATATAAGTTTAGATAAATTTTCAAAATGACGCAAATAAAGGGTAAAAAACGAGATGCGCGAAATGTATGCGCCGTAGCAAGGGTCCGGATCTACTTTAAAATAAATGACTACGAAACATTACCTTTTTCTATTGGTTCCCAGTTTGGCTAACTTTCACTCTTACACTCTACTACTACTGCATTTGATATTCTATGGATACAAGTCATCATAATATTGATTTTATATTAAGGGCGGAAAACTATAGATGCAGAAAAAACCCTACTGGTTATGAAGATACAACATTCATTTGCAGACAGATTGTATTACTATGAGGTCTGTATGTTAGTAGTCAAGCCAGCAATCGGACTCGTAGAAAAGGCATTGAAAATGTGCGAGTTAAGGGTATATTGTCGAAACGTCAGTTACCACCAACAACAATATTTCTCAATACTACACTTACACTACTACTCTTGGGTTCAAACCATTTACTCTCTTAAAACCACATTGTTCTTTTATACCCTAGCTGAAATTCAGAAAAAGGATATCCTAGATGTCGCAGAGTTATTCAAGAACTCATGGATGAAGCTTAAGAAAATTCTCAGAATTGAAGAACGACTTTTCCAAGCATTCGACATGTTTTTCGTAGATAATGTGATGGAAAGAGCTGCTATAATGGGTGTAAGTTTCCCTTACCCAATCATCTTGTCCTCAGGTCTTTTTCTTCTTTTATCCCGCGGTATATAACGTATAGTATAGTGGATGTGTCAACGTTTTTATAACTTCAGTTGATATTACTAAACATTACTTTTTTCACATTTATAGCTAGCATGGCCATGGTATTCGAATGTGCCAGAGGTATAGAGGGGGAGTACTTCCTTATCAAAAATGAATACACAAAATTAAAACCTGAGTTTTCAAGATGCGCGATATAGTAGCATTCGCCAATTCCCCTCTTTCTATGCTGCACGCAAACTGTACATTATGGGATAAACTTTATTCTGTTTACTGATGACCGTAATTTTGCCGTTTGTTGGGCAAGACAAGTTGTAATGTAAACTTTTTCTTCAGGCGAAAGCTCAAAACAAAACCCTAATGCGAGGTGGAGCGGGATTTTATGCCGGTGATTTTTTGGAATACTTTGAGGACATCGAAGCTCTGATGAAAATGATACCAAATAGAAAGTTATTGAATACCCCTACAATATTCAATGTCATATTCAATCAGGTATAGTACACGTGTGCCAGCAAATTAAAGAGAAATCTGTTTTCATTTCTTACAAGGCATGCATGTTTTTCTTATTGGAGGGGGATCAAATGGGGTAGAAAATTAGGTTCGGGCTTCCTTCATATCCGAAGTTTGTCGAACGTGGAGCTGCGTAAGTGACCGTCTCACGTAAACGACCACTTAACTCCCTACAGCTCGCTGGTCGCTTAGGTCATTTAGTTATAATAGTACAATGAAGCATATAATACTATATAAATTAGCCCTTAATAGCCCTCTAATGCTCGAACATCGTCTACAGTCAGGTATAGTACGTAGATGGGTATGATACCAGATAGATTTACCCTGAATAACCCTCTACGGATCTAAGACCATCTACGGGTGAGATATAGTACAATGATGATTTGTATGATATCAGATAGATTTAGTCAGAATAATCTTCTAAGGTTAACGTTGTAACATTATCTACAGTTAGGTATAGTACGATTATCGGTATAATACCAGATAGATTTACCCAGACTCCTCTAAGGTTCCAAAACATCTTAATCTATATAAGGTCATGATGAGTTGAGTGGGGAGGGTTAGATGACGCAACATTTAAAATACATTAATGGCTTTTCGCGCTGCTGCTTTTGTTATAATTGTACTTTGTAACGTTATACAAATGCAAATGCATCAATAATCGATTTTCTTTCATTCCAGTTGCATTCTGCTTTGCGCAACACGACATATAGTTTTTTTTTGTGGCAAATCCCAGACAGCCACCGCTTCAAATTGTTCACCGATGTTTCAATCAAGTACAACATCAAGAGATCCTCAAAACATTTAGTGCACGCCTATGCAATCGGATATGAGGAGGCTGCAAATAATTCAATAGAGGCTATCAAGATCGAAGAAATGCTGAGTACAGGTTTGTAATGTAAATTCGATTATGGTTTTATTGCTTATCATTTTAAAGCCAGCTGGTTGTTTTGTAATTTATCAGTACATTTCTACAAAGGTGCGACCTTGGGAGGGAGTCATCGGCAATCTAGGACCTCCCCTGGATAAGTTTACGCATCTGGTACTCATAATTCTTTTCTACACACAGATTTCTGTATTATATTAATATTCACATTATGTAATATTATCCATACGAATATATGAATAAATATTATCATCAATATACAAGGCCAAATATTAAACTGCTTTAGCTAAAACGTTCAGTTTAGCGGGCCAAACGCCAAGCGCGCGGGCTGCAAATGCTGATGCCTATTGTTTTAAGGATATATTCAAATTAGGCGCGCTAAAACAAAATGCTTTGAATGACGCATTGTGATTGGTTATTGCCGTCATCTGAACTGTATGGAACTCAAAAAGAATGTTTTAGTAGCTTGTCAATCATCTCATGTTTTCAACGTACTCCCAAGCGCAGAATTTTGTTAACTTAAGTCCTAAAAAAAGTAGACATGTATTAACGTGTATGTCTCGAAATTGACTCGTTCTTTTGTATATCGAGTAAAGACTTTCAAACTTTCCGCTCGTATCAGCGTATGCAAATTAGGTAGCAGAAGACAATATGTACAGGCACTCTGCGCCATTACCGACCTGCTTCGATCTGATTGGTTGAGAGAATGTCTTACGACTGTTGTCAGTCAATCAGAACTTAAGGAAACTATTTCAAAACGCGTGCGTATATATACAGCCTTTTGCAAAAAATATGGCCGTTTCAAATATATATCCAAGTATAAGAAAAGTACAACAGAAATTATGAGATATCGCCTCTGAAATTTTTTTCAAGATGTCTATTACTAGAACTTTTTAAAAAAGTATCAGGGATGGTATCCCATAATTTCTGATGTACTTTTCATATACTTGTATATACAATTGAAACGACCATACTTTTTGCAAAGGGCTGTATAATATATATTATATTATGAAATATAATCCTAAGGAATTACATATTTTGTTATTGTTATAGTATTAGTATTATGTAATAATATCCCAATATTTCTTTTAATCAGTCATTGAAAAGATAAATACAATAACTCCAATGGGAAAGTCAGGGTGGTTACAAGATCGATGTAAAGCCGCTGAGAAGGAAGCTGGTGCTCTTGCTAAAGCATCAGGGACCGCTGCTGCCGCTTTAAGAGAAAATGCAAAACAAACTCTCTTCAAGTATACCGAAAAGTTATCAAAATGGGTGAGTAGTGAACCAACCCACCAACCCACCAACCCATGCACCAACCCACCAACCCACCAACCTACCAACCCATCAACCCACCAACCCACCAACCAACCAACCAACCAACCAACCAACCATCCAACCAACCAACCAACCTACCTACCAACCAACAAACAAACAAACAAACAAACAAACAAACAAACAAACAAACAAACAAACAAACAAACAAACAAACAAACTATCCAAGCAAGCTTTGATGATTATTGATATTCAATTGTATTTTAATTTATTGAAATTGATTTTATTACTATTTCAGTTTTCAGAGGCAGTTGATTTACCCAGGCTCATAAATGAAGTCCGTGAAGCTATGAGTTTTATAAAGTCCTATATACCGACATTTAAACACGAAGAATTAAATAAACTATACGTGTACGTTACAAGCAGTATTCGTTCAAGCGATATGCCTAAAACGGTTTGGGAGGATATTAGATATTTTGCGAGAGGGGAAATTGAGTATATGCTTAGCAATAAATATTGGTTCAAGCCTTTCCAGGAGCTCTTCGATATGCTCACCAAGACCGAGACACTCTTTGGATGTTACCTAAAGGTCTATCAGTTTTTTGGTAAAACATTTGAAAGGTTAGTGTGTGTAAGATGTGCCTTAACTTGTTCCTTTTTTCGTCCCTGTAGTGAATTTGCAAAAAAACGATTAATCCTTCTCTCCTTTTTTCCTTTCTTTACTTCATTCATTCATCACGCATATATTTTTTCTAATGATTTTACATATTTGTTTCTTTGTTTCTGCGAATCCTTTCGCGCGAGCGCGAGCTTTTCAAATGAGCGAGGAATGCCTGGTCTATTTTAATAACAATTAAAATCCTTCATACTTTAATTTTCTTTAAATGTATACTGAAATTTTGTAATATAGAGATATCTGGCATTTTCCCCTAAAAAAAGTCGCAGTATTGTACGAAAAAAGGTTATTTTACCGAACTTGATGCATTGTTGTGCCCAGTCTCCGCGCGTTATTCAAAATGGCGGCCAAATTTTCAAACTTCGTTTTAATATCTCCGAAACAAGAACGGTGACCCTAATTTTCTTTTTCTTAAAAATAAGCTAATATAAAGATCTGTAATTTGTGTCAAAATGAAAAAAATCACATCACATGGAAAATAATGATAGCTAATTTTCCAAAAAAACAACAACACCCCTTCACGAGATCGAAGGTCACGCATTTGGATGGCGACGCACGAGTTCAAACCTTCATAAATCTTGTCTTCGATCTTTTTTTCATGATAATTTTTTTTGTTCACGTCATCATGAAGAAACAAGTTTGACGTCAGAAAAAAGTTTCATGAAATTAGAACTCTGTTTTCTTGGATTTTTTAATGTTTTAATAAACGCGGTAAGCTGCAATAGAATGAGCGCTCTTTTTTTTTGATATAGTCGAAAAAGCCAATTTTTTGTTTCATTTTTTTGGAACTCTAATATGATGGAGTGACTATGTGCCACGTTTCATAAAAATGAAATCACAACTTTATTTTCCCGCGAACGTCCTTAATAGAGTTTCTATCTTTCTTTTAGTTGTTCAGATGGTGTTGGCAGTCTACAACATATTTATGACGAGATTTCTTCGCAAATAACATTCGATGAAACCAAATGTTGGTCTCTTTTTGAATTTAGTCGTCCTTCTTTCCCCGACATTCAATTATTCATAGAAAAAGCAGCCAAGAAGTTTGGCTTCAACAAAGAATGCAAGCAGAACAACCAGCAAGATGAACCAGGGGATGTACGAAGCATCGTTATCGATGATTACAGTGATGAATCTGAGAAAAAAAAGTTCAGTCCATCACAGAGGTTCATGGTTTGTAACCTGAGAGGAAATTGGTCCAAGTCAGACGAGGAGATCAACGATATGATGGCTGTTCGTGATTTGCTGAAGGTGAAAGCTGTGCGATGTAAAGACAGCAAGAGAGCAGATTCAAAGTATGCTAGAGAAAAACAGGTTGATCGTGATCATGACTGAAGAACGTCTATATTATACGTAGTAAAAAAGACGAATAAATCAGATGAAAGTAAAATAAGATGTTGAAATAAAACAATACAATATCTGGAGTAATGGTTTTAATTTCTTTTCTCTCATTTTCATTTATTTGTTTGAAATATATCCGCGCGTAGTTTCTTACTAACATATCTGATGAAGACTGTTGATTCACAGTCGAAAAGTCTTAATGATAATTAAGCAAAAAGTCAGTGACAAAATTGATATTCAACTTGAACAATGATTTGTCTGTGAGCAAATTAATTGATATATATCTCCCATCACCAGTTGTAGTTTCCAGGTGACCATTCTAATTGAATTAAAATAAATTAGATTAGATATTTTAAATATCTCAAACAATCTAGCCTGTCAATAGCGTTCTCCGCAGCCGTTGTGAGGCGCTTCTGGTTCCCGCCATCCCCCCACTAGCGTTTCCTTTCTACGAACTTGACAAATCAGAAAGAGCCCCACAAAAGTTTGTGGGTACGACCTTGACCTTGGCCGTCTTTCCCTAGAGAATCAACGTATTGATGACTATTATAGCAAATTAAGCCAGGATTTTTCTATAAAGAGGTTCAAAATTCATCAGGAAAAAGCCATAGATGCCATAAGTTTAGAAAAGAAGGACGTTTTTGTGAATCTTCCCTACTTGAAGCTATCGATTAGCCTGTTCATCATCAAGATTATTTAAAATATTAAGTTCTGTTAACTCATTCTCATGCTCACATAACATTATTCTCATAATGATTTTGGATTGGAAGATAATAATAATAATAATAATAATAATAATAATAATAATAACAATAATAATAATAACGTCTTTATTTAGCGAGGGTATTACACGAAATAGAGTACAAACAATAATAAACTTGTGGCCCTCAAAATAAACCTTGTGGCTTTACTAGTAATCAGACCATTAAAACTAATTAAAAAACTCATTAATATTCAATAGCCATTTTGTCCAATCCGATACTCATCAGTAGTCACGTGGAGAGCACTTTATACTCTATAAAGTACTATACAAATTTAAAGCGCGGGGAGGGATTTGAATTCAGCCCAGGGGAATAACGGGGCATAATACACAGACAATGGTTTTTAATGAGCTTTAATCTATATCTAAAGTTACATGTGTCTTTATATAAAGGTACGTGTGGAGATAGATAAAGAAATACAACGTTCTTATATTATAGTTCCACAGTATTTATATCATACGAATTGCAAATCATGCTATTTATCTTTGAACATAACTGTATTTGTTGGTAACCTAATTTCTTATCTTATTTATAACTATGCTTGACTATGTCAGTTCAAGTTCTATAAGCGAGTGAAATGAAATACGCAATTATTAAATATTCCACCGGGTGCTGACAATGTGCTTTCAGGATTAGCAGAGCTAGACGGTTCTGATATATTTGCAAGTATATCATCGGCAATATCTAAATCTAAATCAAATAAGGACTGAAAATCACCTTCTTTTCTTCCTCAGATGTTTTTGGTAGTCGAAATTTCCGTTTTGGTGCCATGTTCGTCGATCTTGCCAATGTGCAATGAATTGCTTTCTGCGCGACTGATTGCAATACTGAATATACTGAAGTACTGAATACATCACGATTGCCATTTCATTGTTATTGCTCAATAAAGCAAATTCCCAAGTGAAAACCGCGCATCTCTTTTTATTTCAAAAGCATTTTTTAATCATTGTTTTCTATCGATATTGAACAAAATGGCTATTGAACATTAATGAGCCTTTTTAAGCCATATAAAAAACTCGTAGCACGTGTTTTATCAAGGATCAAAAACCCTCGCTGCGCTCGGGTTTTTATCCTTGATAAAACACTGCTACTCGTTTTTTATATACTACATAAAAAAGCATCAATATTCTTTTTTCCGTTTTCTATGTAAAGACATATTTCTTCAAGTTTCGATTTTTTAATACATTTCTAACGTTTTAATTGTCGAAAAAGAATCGTCAAACTGGTATAACAAAGTCGGGAGTTTAGTAATGAAGTTGGTGGTAAAAAAACAAGATTGTTCTGATTGTGGTATTAAAACGTAATGAAGAAAAGAGAAGATTTATATAGAAATTGTATATATCGATATATTGATATAGTTGAATTTTGCCCACATATTTATCCCACACCATAGAAAATACAGTCAGTCAGAAAGCAGGAAAGCCGTTTTATATTTGTCGGTATTTCACTCTTCCGTCCCATCATGCACTGCGCGTTGAATCTACGCATCTGTATTTTCTATGGGGTGAGATAAAATAGTTTTACAATGGTTTCGAGAGGCATACCGTGGATATCCACTCGTCACTTGTATTTTCTTTGTATACAAACTCGCCTAAAGGCTCGTGTGTATACTAGAAACTACAAGTGACCCGTGGGATATTCCACGTTATACACCCTATGCATAAAGAGTAAAGACTGGGAACGAGCACCATGAATCATCAATGATTTCAAAAATATATTTTGATTACGAGAAAGAGCATGTCTAAATTAGTAATTTGGTAGAGTTCTGTTGTTATATATTAAATCACTGCAGAGTTATAAGCATTTGAAATGTGCAAAAAACATGAAAACGAGGCTGGTCAGGCCTTGGTTGTTGTTTCCATACAAATCTTTCTAATTTCAAACAGCTGTAGCTTTTTATCATTTAATGTTAGTAAGCTGAAATTTTTGGAGATTACTAAAATCGATATACTCTTTACAATGAAAGCAATGGGGTTTTCAATAACTGATGAACTAAGGTATTTCCATGGCCACGCCCTTATGCATAGGGTGTATGCCTCTCGAAACCATTGTATAACCAGTATATGAAGAATAGTTTGAGAAAAAGGGTCTAAGCGCTTCAGACCCCTTTTATATGTGAGCTTTCAATAAATACAAAATAAGCAAGTAAAAGTGTTTCCTTTGGTTGTAATACAATTTATTTCAATCCCTTACGCCAAGCCCTTTAATCTTTTCTTCCTTAAAGCCCCTTTTACTAAAACATTCTTCATGTTACACCCCATTATCTGCACTGTTTGACCAAAAAACGTACCAAGCGGTACTAGATACCCTGAAAGATTGTTGATTTGTCTTGCGCAATCCTCAAACAGTTGACAATGAAACTGAAAGGAAAGATCGAAATAATTCATTCCCTAAGACGTGTTAATAAAATAAATAAATTCCGTTAAAAATTTCAAATTTCGTCCCCTAGTAAAAGATGCCTATAATTTTACTGAAGTATAATTTGCGAAAAAGGGTCTAAGCGCTTAAGACCCGTTTTATATGTGAGCTTTCAATAAATACGAAATTAAATCCCCTTTTATTAAAACATTCTTCATATAGATATATTTATAAAATATTTGAGATGCTACGCGCGCTCTGATTGGCTGACTACCGTGTTTATATCAGAAGACAGAGACACGCTCAGAAAAATAAAAATAACGGTCGTGTTTATTGACTAGCTCAACGTTTTCCTCCAAATCATCTTGAACTTCGATCCGTTTAATCACGATTTCTATATCGGTATAGTGCAGTCTTTGTTGGTTTCTGCCATACGCTTCAAGAGCAATATCGAAACAAAATTGAAATTCTCTCCCCATACGATCTAAGTTTCTATCGGAATATCCATTGAATTTACTATTCCTACAATCTCTTTCATTACTAATACTTGATCTACATTTGGCAAATACGAATTAATTAAGAGACAACTGTTACCTTGAATTCGGCAAGCACTATTACATACCTTCCATATTCGTTAACTTTTTCTTCCTTCAGTACATAATCAGTTTAATTCCCTTCCGAAGAGAATAGCCGTACCTTTACTGTTTGTTGATCTATGAGACACAATTAGTTTTCCTCTTGTCCTCTTTGCCAACTCATTTTCTACGTCCGCCTGACTGTGTATTTCTTGTAAAAATGTGATTCCTTTGTGGCAAGTGGGTCTTTCTGAATCTAAGGGGGGAGGGGGGTGGGCAACCATTTTTTAAAAAGTTTGCTGTGAATCACTAGCCCTCCTTCCTCCCCAACACAATACAAGCGCAAGCGCAGTAGTCAAAAAAATCAATTGTGAAAAACTAAATATTTTGAACGTTTATATGTTCGAAACGATCTGGTGGAAAGGTATCTTTTTCCTAAAGTAAAATACACAATCAAAATATTTACAAAAGTATATAATTTTACTGTCAGAGAAGCCATAAGTTGAACAAATATCCTACGCAGAGTTAGAAAGCTAGAAGGAATTCATCATGGTAGAGTTTCCCAGTAACGCGGCAGTATCCACGTCATTGTAACTGCTAATTTGAAACAGCTTTTGTATGGATGTGAACCAAAATTATGACATTCAATGGACTGTTTCGACGATACGGCAGCCAACTTGGTAGGGGGCAATGTTACAGTAATAGTAATGGTTAACATTAACAATTCACCAGAAGACCATTTGATAAGAGATGAATTAAGAAGATGGACATGGAAAAAAAGACAAGAAAACGAAGCCTTCTATATTACCAAACATCTTTGTTTTGTTTTGTCCCCCTAGACGCCCCATTATGCTTTGCGATTTAATATGTAAAATGAACTGATGACTAATACTTTATAGAAAAATAAGTAAATTGCTCGTCACTTAACCAGCATGATAGGGCTAGAAAAAGTCATGATCAATTTTTTTTTGGCTTTGTCAGACCCCCGGCATTACGTACATTGCGTACACGGCTCTTTTCATTAATTCAGATTCAAGATGGCCGCCGTCGTCGACTTAGTCCATTGACAGGCAGCATTCCTAAATATTATATACGGGTTGTCGTACCAAATGCAATAAACGCAATATACTTTCATGATTTATTTCTCATTTTCACTACGTTTAATATAAACGTTCTTCAAGCATTATCAACCTGTTTTTCTCTAGCATACTTTGAATCTGCTCTCTTGCTGTCTTTACATCGCACAGCTTTCACCTTCTGTAAATCACGAACAGCCATCATATCGTTGATCTCCTCGTCTGACTTGGACCAATTTCCTCTCAGGTTACAAACCATGAACCTCTGTGATGGACTGAACTTTTCTTTCTCAGATTCATCACTGTAATCATCGATAACAATGCTTCGTACATCCCCTGGTTCATCTTGCTGGTTGTTCTTCTTGCAGTCTTTGTTGAAGCTGGTGACACGGTAGGCTGCAGTATCTATGAATTTCTTAATTTCATGGAAAGAAGGATGACCAAATTCATAATGAAACCAACATTCGGCTACATTGATTTGTATTCGTGAAGAGATCTCGTCATAAATCTCTCGTAGAGTGCCAACACCTTCAGAACAGCTGAAACAAAGAATATCCATTGAATTTTTTTTTTCTATAGAGAAACAAACTAAAATCATCGAACGAACGAACGAACGAACGAACGAACGAACGAACGAACGAACGAACGAACGAACGAACGAACGAACGAACGAACGAACGAACGAACGAACGAACGAACGAACGAACGAACGAACGAACGAACGAACGAACAAACGAATAGATGCATGGATGGATATGTGCATTTCATTCAGCAATGAATTAGAAGTTTTGGATCTCGGCGACTCATGACTTGAGGCACGTACAGGAAGCCCTTCTAATGCAGTTTTCGTGTGCCATATGTATGTTGGTTATACTTTGGTTTCTTTTCCTCTTTTATATCTCGTTAGTTTAATAAATACCTTATTATCTTATTTACTACACGAAATCTAACCCGAGGAGGGGACGTCCGCCATTATTATTATTATCATCATTATAATTATTATTATTGTTATTAAAAATTATCATAGATGGATGGATGGATAGATGGATGAATGAAGGAATAAACAACTGATCACACTAACCTTTGAAAAGTTTGACCAAAAAACTGATAAACTTTCAAGTAACATTTATGGAGTTTGAGGACTTTGTTGAGCATTTCTTCGAGCTTGTCGTAATGCTTGAACCAATCTTTATCAATAAGATGGTAGACGTGTATGCTGCCGAAACCAATACTCTTTGATTTGAATCTTGGAATCACACTTTGATCAGCTTTGCTCGTAACGTACAAGTATAGCTCCTCTAGTTCTGGATCGCCATATCGGGGTATATGTTCACTGACATAGCTCATAGCTTGACGGACTTGATTCATCAGCTCAACGACATTCACTTTCTTTTCAAACTGAAAAAGGTATAAATTAAAAGGGCTTTGAATTATCAACGCTAGCAAGATCTGAACAAGTTTGTTGGTTTGTTGGTTTGTTGGTTTGTTGGTTTGTTGGTTTGTTGGTTTGTTGGTTTGTTGGTTTGTTGGTTTGTTGGTTTGTTGGTTTGTTGGTTTGTTGGTTTGTTGGTTTGTTGGTTTGTTGGTTTGTTGGTTTGTTGGTTTGTTGGTTTGTTGGTTTGTTGGTTTGTTGGTTTGTTGGTTTGTTGGTTTGTTGGTTTGTTGGTTTGTTGGTTTGTTGGTTTGTTGGTTTGTTGGTTTGTTGGTTTGTTGGTTTGTTGGTTTGTTGGTTTGTTGGTTTGTTGGTTTGTTGGTTTGTTGGTTTGTTGGTTTGTTGGTTTGTTGGTTTGTTGGTTTGTTGGTTTGTTGGTTTGTTGGTTTGTTGGTTTGTTGGTTTGTTGGTTTGTTGGTTTGTTGGTTTGTTGGTTTGTTGGTTTGTTGGTTTGTTGGTTTGTTGGTTTGTTGGTTTGTTGGTTTGTTGGTTTGTTGGTTTGTTGGTTTGTTGGTTTGTTGGTTTGTTGGTTTGTTGGTTTGTTGGTTTGTTGGTTTGTTGGTTTGTTGGTTTGTTGGTTTGTTGGTTTGTTGGTTTGTTGGTTTGTTGGTTTGTTGGTTTGTTGGTTTGTTGGTTTGTTGGTTTGTTGGTTTGTTGGTTTGTTGGTTTTTATTTATTATTTATTTCTTATTTAAACATATATTTATTCATATATGAACCCCATATATGAAACCTGATAAAATACTACTGCTCGTCTATTAAACAGTACATAAACACAGGGACCGCGGAGCATAATTTTGATTGGGGGGGGGGGGGGGGGGGGGTAACGACCACAAAATACTGGAAGACCTAGCGGGTTTGAGGGCATGTTCTCATTATTGGGGGGGGGGGGGATATAGCCCCCCAGCCCCCCCTGCTCCGCGGTCCCTGAAACAATCGACCTTCGGTCTCGTGTTTATATCTCACGATAAAACACTCATGCACTTCATCATCTTTTACTTTTTATTATTACTTGTTTCTTTCTCTTGTCCTATGACTTCATGTAATATAGTTTTTGTGTATAAGTGAGAGTTAAATACCGAGAATGGATGTCCTAGGGATATATAGGCTTATAGCCGAACATTCGTCGTATGTACCTGTATTAATGGTATATGAGTAATGAGGTTTTTACAACACGGCAAATCTCAAAGGAAATAATGTGATAATAATTTTGACGCACTCGGTCATCTCCTATTAGTGTCCGGGGGGGGGGGGGGGAATACTTCGGGTCGTTTCATACGGGGATGCTCCGTCCGGACTCTCGACCCCTTACCCTTTTCTATACCAAATTTCAGCAGAAAGTTACCCCTTTTTATACCTTTTTTATACCTAGTTTTACACGCTGAGACAAGCGCCCCTTGAACGGCAAACGAACGAAACTCCTGAACCAAGATGTGATGATCAATAAGATCGAAAGCTTCCTTAAAGTCAAACAAGACCACCCTTGCAGTGGCCCCATTACCATCAGTAGAGTTGTTTCATGAGTGCAACATATGCGCGAGTATGTGTGCCTCTTTGTCGAAGCGATTCAAAAACAGACCCAAACATGTAAGCTAGATATCATGATTAACTAAATCGCTAAAGAAAGACTTCCAAATCAAAGCTCGAGAGCATTACAGTGGTCGTGGGCGTGGTTGTGGTCGTTGGTGATGGTGGTGCGGATAGTCATGGTCAAAGTCATTATATATCATGGTTATTGCCATGGCCATGGTCATTGATTGTTTGGTTGGTTAATTCATTACTTACCCATGTTGCTAACTTAGTGTCATATGCTTGAAATATTTGAGCTCCCTCGCCACTCTCGGCCATTGTGTCCAATTCTGATACTCCAGTAATAAGATCTATAGCTTCCTCCCTGACGGTTTTGCATGATTTCGTTTTCACTGGGGTATATGCATCTACCTTTTCAATTACTAATTGAAAGAAATATCGGGATATTTAGTAAATAAACCCTTTCTGGTAACTGGGATATCGGTTGATAATGTCCGAGGATGGGAATTGGTCCGAAAAAAGAATATCTGGCAAATGTGATATTTTGAAGACCATTGGAATGGATTCAGAAAACTGCATTGACTCATCATCTCAAGAATTTTCAAGCTGGATATAAAAACACTTATTTTGGTAAATGAAAGCTGTTTGACAATGAATTCTATTTTTTGACATAAGTTGTCGAATTGTTTGTTGGATTTTAGTAGCTCATAAAACAATTTCGAAAACACTTTGTTGTCTTTGTTTTTTCTCTTCTTTTTTAACGCTTTTGCCTTATACCGGACGAACATCACTTCGGACGGGGGATGTCGCCTGATAAACGTCCTGCACGTGACCCATTTGGACCGATGACAGCGCGTAATTTTTTTTTTCGTTGGGATATAATGTGAGATACTACGAATACTATATCAATAACAAAATAAACAAAAAACACGACTATGGTAATCAACTATGAGACATATCTTGATGTTAATTGTGGATCTAAATCTTTGGAACATTAGTGAATCATACGAAAGAACAAGAACATGCAAGGACAAACGTTCAAGAGCGGCATCAAACAATCCTGGACCCCAATAATTTTTATTTCAACTATTACGCACCTTGATTCAGCATCTTTTCCAAATCTCTTTGTTTTTCTACATAAGCATTAGCGTCATCATATCCCAATACATATGCTTCAAATAAATTCTTTGAGGCTTTTTTTATGTTTTCCTTGATTGAAATTTCGGTGAATACTTTGTAGCGTTCTTTATTATCTTTCATAAAAGTCGCCAAATATTTGGTGTCATACATAGCCGAGTGAACCTGGAACAAAAAACGAAATCGATTCTTCATTGAATTCCTAGAAAGTTCTAAAGTTAACAAAGAGAGCAGCGCCAATGTGGACTTTTTCTGTATAATACGCCGCGCCCACTCTAACTAACTGTAGATGCTATTAGAACCTTAGAGGATTATTCAGGGTAAATCTATCTGGTATCATATCCATTATCGTACTATACCTGACTGTAGATGATGTTAGAACCTTAGAGGTTTATTCAGGGTAAATCTATCTGATATCAGACCCATCGTCGTACTGTATCTGACTGTAGATGATGTTAGAACCTGATGCTGGGAGCTTCCAACCGATTTGTGCCAAATACTATTGTAATCAGGAAGAAGCCGGTAATTGTGTACATGATATTAGTTTGTTTTTGAGTGGGGTTTAAATTCGATTTCGCAATTGAATGTGCGGCTGTGCCGCAAAAATTTAATCGCATCTAAACTCGCCTCAAAACTCGCTTGTATAAACGGGCCTGAGGCATAGTATAAAACCAAAGCTACCTAATTTTCCATCCTTCTAATTCTGCATTCAATAAGAAACATTCTTGTTGCACAAGAAACTAACTTTCGTAATCATTTAAACATATAAACGTACTATACCTGACTTTTAACGACGTTACGTATGAACTCGTCAGGTCTCAGTGAACGTCGCATTGTCATCGAAATCATCAAATGATATGCTTCTGTAAATTCCAGATGATAGTCACTTTCATACGAATGCAACTTGGATTCGTCGAGGTTTTGTTCATGGGCTTTAGACTAAAGAAAAATTTATATTAGGGTTTGTTTTGCCCAATCAATGGAAAAATATTGGTTATCAGTAAAAAAAATTAAAAATTAAGCGAAAAATATCATATGCCCTTGGCAGGACTCGAACCCACGGTTTCGGTATACTAGTCCGACGTGTTAACCACTACACTACAAGGACCATCCACTCTGGTTACGCAGCCAGGCAATGTTGTATATGTGGCAACTGTGCGGGTCCAGGGCGATATTAATCTCATGGGTAAGCTGAACACCGTAAATATTTACGCACAAAAAAAATTAGGTTGTTTCCATACACTGTACATTCGATCGAGCTGATTGAGCGCCAAAAATAGGCCATAGCATGTCGAAATGGACATGGCTTGAACTATTTCAGTTTTTAGGGGGCCATTGTTAATTTATCAGGGGTCATTTTTGATTTGGATGGGGCTGTTTTGGCCATGCTTTTCAAAACGGCCCCACGAGGACCAATTAAGCCATATCGCTAAAAGGGTGGTTTTAGACTCTTGGACTGAATCAGCTAGATCGAATTTACAGTATAGTACAGTAATAGCAACAAAATTCTCCAAAACTTTGACACATTTGAGATGTGATGTCGCTTTCCCCGACACTCTGTACTACACTGCATGTTATAAACGGAATAAAAGAAAAAAAGGATTGAGGTTTCATAATGTGCTAGGAAAACTCGCACGCACAAGCTCACACGTGGCTCGGATGACCACGTTAATTGCGATTCCATCCCCAATCAACTAGAGACGTTAAGAGAGAACCACAAGTTAATCAGTTGAATTGTCATCCTTTAGAATTGTCATCCTTTAGAAAGAAAGTTCACTTGATTTACTCGAAAGGACAAGACTATGAGACAATGAGAACTTACACTCATATTAGCTGTTTTCTGCATTACAGCGTCTTCGACAAACATGTCAAACATTTCGAAAAACTGTAGATTTAGTCTGAGAATTTTCCTGATTTTCAGCCACGAGTTCTTGAATAACTCTGCGACGTCTGTGATACTCTTTTTCAGAGATTCATCTAGGGTGAAAAAAAATATGTATGCATGTATAACCCATGTGTAAAACACACACAAACCAAACAGGAGAAATTCCTGCACGACGTAAAGATGAGATGATGACGTCAAGGCAGGAATAATGTACCATCCCACTATGCCCTTCGTGTAGAATTGATTTAAAAAAAACAATTATAGGTGATAGACACTCGAAAAATATATATTTTTTTAGTTTTAGTGGTACGGTGAAAATTTGCGAACAATAACGTCACATGATTGGGATAGTCTAAGGTTATCCTTTGGATGTGAACCGTCCCATAAACATTTATTTACCTGCAATGATTCTTTTTTCGAAGTTTCTTAATGTTGTGGCCGTTCGTATGAGGATTCCACAAACGTTTTTTTTGAAGAGCGTTGTTTTTCTTCCCCTGCTGTCGTAAACACTAAACAAACATAAGACAGGAATTAGCTTGACTATTAGACTATTATAAATGTGGCATTGCTCGTGTAAAACGTTGATTCAGTGTAATTATCATTACCAATACCAGTGTAGTACTACTATTATTTATAAACAACAAAATCATAAAAGAATTCGCACATCTTTTGTTCAAACAGAACGAGATTTCGAAAATGTCAAAAATGTTCGTTAGAGCAAAAACGTTGAAACCCACGATTCCTGTCGGACCATTTCAGATTTCCCGTTATCAACGTTAATTGAAATATTGACGAGTTCAAAACATAGGACATATAAGCTGAGCGGACTTGAAAATAACATAATAATATTCTAATATATCTATTTGAAATATGAAGTCGATACATGCAAAATATTGAGTGAATGTAAATCCAACCAGAGCTTGAAAAAATGAGGAACTTAGCAAAAACTTACGGATTAAAGCAGCCATTAAAAGGGTCTTCCTTCTCCTCCTCTTTCTCGTACCACGTAGCAGTATACGGTTCGACTAACTCGAATACACTGACCGTTTTAAAGAGCTCTAAAATAATAGTAATGATAAAAATAAATGTTAGTACATCAACAATACACTGCTCTTAGACGTCTCTATTATTCATTTTCAGCTCATTCCGTTCCGTTTTTTTCTCTTCATATTTTGTTTTGTTTCCTATTTTTGTTCTGTTTGTGACAAAATGATATGACAAAAATGTTGTACTGTATTCTTCCTTGATTTTGCTGTTCACTTGCATAATTTAGCACATTTTCTTGGCCGCTAACCCATGTTTAAATAAATCATATATTTTCCTGGCTTTATTTTCGCCTAGCACTTTTATCTAAATTGGGCTCCCTCTTTTTCGCAGTAATTTGTGATTGGATGCGGTGGCGCATGCGCAGATAAATGCCTCTGGTCCAACTTTTCTCAGTATTCTGTCTATTTCGTGCGCGCGCTGTTTTATTTTTATTTTATAATTTTGCGATACAGATTAATCAGTTACTGAGAAACGTGGGTCTAGTTCTGGACTACCATCACTCTAAATATTCCCTTCACACAGAACTTTACAAAAGACAAGTCTGCACGTCTCTCACTCTACGATCATGAAGACCCAAGCAGGTGGAAATCTGTTTGTGAGAAATGTCAAACGACGAGAACTCCAAGAGGAACTTTGAAATGTTCTAAATTTGTTAGCCAACTAGACGTCATGATTAGTGTCAGCTTCTATTTTTTTAATTATCCGTAAATCATATATTTTAGCATTTCTGGTTTTTAGCATCTATTGTAATTGGGGAAAACCTGCAATAGATTCCTAGATCTTTTATCTTAGTAAAATTTCTTTCACTGATAATATTATATTATTCGTTAATATTATAATTTATTATTTTTGCGAACATCGTTGTAGAAGAGTAGACTAGGTCAAATACAATAAAAATAAAAATATTACATTTTACTGCTTGTCACTCGGTTTCAGATTTCAGATTTCAGATCTCCAACCAACGACGTTTCTTAAAATAGGTGTATACATGCAATTCAAATTTCGGATTAGAGAGTTCATGTGTTACAGTCAATAATTAAATGCCACTTACTAGCAATTTCTTCATTGGTTGTTTTTGCTGTGAGACGAAATGAGAGAGAAAATATTTTAGTCAAATAACAATCAAAAAAGCAATTCCTTAAAAAAAAATTCATACAATTCCTCAGACAATACAGTTATTTCTATTGAATAGCAAACAGCAAACGGTATTCGTCGGTGTAAAGCCTTACCTGATAAAATGGTGCCACAGGCTTAAAATAAAATAAAAAAAGATAAATATATTTTAGCTCAAATAGTTCAATATATAGTAAAATTGAATGAATGTAGTAATTCAATTTAGGTACAACCTCTGGGACAAATCTAGATCAAAGAAAACTCAAACAAAGTCGATCTTCTTCAATAAGGATATGATTTATCGTGGACGTTGTCCAGTCCATTATTCAGTCGGTTACATTTGACAACATCGCCAAACTGATAAGACAACTTGTCTACCCCATAATATGTTAATTAATTGTTCGTAACCCAAAACTTCCAGTGATAAAGGATTGTAATTTTGACAAGACTAGATTGTAAAGATGACGACTTTGCTTGCTTGCTTGAAGCTAAGAGACAATTCTTTGGGGGAAAAAACTGGGAATTTCGGCTGAGAGGTAAAGGGTAAACGCTACTTTGGTTCGAACAACTGGAAAAGTCCCAAACTGATCGGATCGCCTGAAAAGTTAGCCTTTTTTTCACAGTCGGAATTTTCAAATGCACGGTTCATGTACAATTTATAAATTCCGTGCAGTTCCATAACAGTACCAGGACCTCATCAATCACAGCCACTGACAAAGCCCCAGGGGCAGGGTTCCTTTATAAATGGAGCACTCGAATCCTTATGGTGGCTTTTTTCAATTCGAGATATTTACGTTCCATTTAAACCGGTTAGTTTCAACCGGAATTTTCTGGAATTTTTTATAAGGTAAACACCCACAGTCCAACACAAATCGATATATTCTGACATATAGCACACAGGGATCCCAACGATACAGAAACAGCCTGATGATTCGCAGCAATAATGATATTTGTTTTCTTACCTGCCGTTAAATTCGTTGGACTCTCAGCTGAAACTGAACAGAGATATGAAATACAAAACATATATAATTAAACGTTTAATAAAAAGTTTGCAAAAGAATACAAGCTTTCTATATTTTCTGCCTACAAAATTATGAAATCTCGTAATCAATCGTCTCTTATAATACAATCAATGTCATTACGTTCTCCACCAAAAAGACATTTAGACCAAAAGAAATGTCAAGTGATACGTAATGCACTCGCTCTAAATGCTCGATACCACCAATCATTGTATTAGTAGAGTTAATTAGCAGTTATTCGCCGAAGGCGAAGTGATTATCGATGAATATTTACCGAGCGGCGAGTCTTCGAGCTGCGAGGTAAATATTCATCGATAATCACTTCGCCTGAGGTGAATAATTGTTTTAGTATAAATAAAAGATGATTATTTCAAAAAAGAAAGAAGGAAACAACATTGAAAGTGAAAATATTTTATTTTTTAAAAGCGCGACGGTCACGCTGACAGCCATTTTGTCCGAAAAGGTGATTATCGGCTGATAATCCGAGATAGAAAACCAATCAGAGCGCGCGATTTTGTATAATCACCTTTGTATTTATACTAATGATTATTATTTTCTGTTCGTTATTACTCATTATAGAGTTTGAAACTATAATTTATATCGTTGAATTAAATAAATATATCATCACGTGATATTTCTTTTAGTCTTTAAGTAACGATCCTGTTAAGAACGATAGCATTCAACGGCAACGCATGTGCAGTGAGGATGGCTATAATTGGCTTAAATGATTAATTTTACGCTCCCTGATTGGCTGAAAAACGTATTCATCGAAATTTACACGGAAAAAAACCGAAAAAATCCCGAAGGATCATATCATTTCCGCAGGCTACATCGGAACCATTGTCTGTGAAATATTCTGTCCAATCGTTGATTGAAACCTGTCGGCAGTCGCCATCAGGTTTGTTTATATTTGATCAGCTGGCCGGATCACACGACCTCGCTTTCGCGCGCGGGACCGCGTAGCTTTATGGACAACTACGGAAAGAAGCATAATTTTTATCCGCCAATTTCCGAAGGGAATATGTTGCTTGGTGACTATTGGGGCCATATAGATAGGTTTAACCAAGTTTCAAGTCATTTACAATTTTCATTGATTTACATTGCAGTGCCCCATTAACTGTCACGGGTGAATGTTCCACACACATGCGGATTTAAACCTGAGCAACAGAGAACCGAAGTTGAAAAATTTACCATTTCCTTTGACGTACACCATGAAAAACACAAGCAGAACTTGGAAGCGGCAAACCTCCATGATTGTCGAGACTGGGATCCGGAGTAATCTAAAAAGTTCATAGAATAGGATACGGTGAACGAAAAAAAAAATTAATTGTTTCGACGTACTGTACGTAAAAAATCAACCTTTATATATTTTATTTTTCCTAGTTTAAAAAAAATCCAAATCGTCAAACTAAATTACACCAAACCGGTGTCTTACAGTTTATTTAGTTTGGATATAGAGTATATTTGCCATTGATTGCAGGAAAATCTTAAATCTTGTCAAAGTATTGAGAAAGAAAAAGTTGTATCGTAACCATGGGTTTTCTGCTCGCAATTATATTTTTAGTAACTGGCAAGAATTTTCCGATAAGGAAAAACCTTATTAACATTCTTTTTAACGCGCTTCTGCTTCTCTAACAAAGAGATTGAAAAAACAATGAATTAATTTAAACTGAGCTGTTCAGCAAAATATTTTGAATTAAGAGCGTTTTCCTTCCTAATTATTTATCTAATGTTTTGTTTCACAATTTTGTTATTTAGGTATACAGCTTTTTTAAATTTAGATTAAAGGACAGCATTTACTTACCCTTAATGATACCTTTGTAAAACACCGGGTATGTTCCAACGTATCACGATGAGCTGCCTGTTCAATAAACTGAATAGGTCCGAAAAGGCTAATTTGGTAAATGACTTAAAAAGACATGAATAAAACATACGTGTCATATTTTTTTTGACACGCAATGATTGCTTGAGTTATTTGAATACCTCATCTAATTTGGTATAATTAAATTTAGGATGGTCACCTGAAAAAAAAACCGGTGGTAATCAGAGAAAGCTCTCAAATCAAAGCACAGCTCTGAATTTGAAGTCATGAGTTTCAGTGAAAAGCAATCAAAGGAATATCATCAAGAAGTCCGTATGCGTCGACCATAGTCTGTAAAATAAAAATAATCGAGAAAAAATATTATTGCATGTAGTTGAAGTAAAGATGTTGTACTTGAACGTGGTTATACTCAATTGAGCCCAGTCCATGTTGCAATCTGATTTTTTTGCCTCAATATTGGCTATTTTTGTAGCTTTTAAAATATGCAAAAATTCTAAATATTGAAAAATCTATAAATTTTTTAGATTTTAATTAATTGCATCTCCTAGCTTCTCAAATACGAAAACATTCTTGTGCTTTCAGCTTATAAACTCATTTTGTTCCTGTAAGCTTTCGTTATTGTTGTAGATTTTTTTCCACGAAGGGTGGTAGAAACCCGCAAAAAGCATCGATCTCAAAAGCCTTAAAACCAAAAACGGCCCCGTTCGCCTGAAATAAAAATAATAATATTTCATAACAAAATAGTTGTTCGGCTGTTAAAAAGTTAGTCTCGATGGAGATGCAATGCTCTTTTAAAGCACCTACTGGAGGGGAATGTGGTCATGATCCGAGAGATCGCCATAAATATTCTAATGTGATTCCTTTCCTTGCATGTAAAAAGAAGAGAGCCTATTTCAATTTTCTGGACACAAGAATGAAGTAGATATTGAAACCTGGCAAATTTACACACGAGGCCGCCAAAGTTGACAGAAAATCGAGCGTCTCAAAGTGGCGCTTTGACGAAATTTCGTTTTTCGCGATTTTCTCCTAAAAAAATTCAATTTTTTTTCAAAACAAAAAAAACAACAAAAAACACCATGATGTGTTTCATGTTTAGGGCTACATATGGTTCGAATATGAGCAAAATCGTTTTTTTGAGCATTGCCGCGATTGTCTGGTTTTTACAGACATCTTCTCTTACCCTTACTTATAGCGGAGCTCCCGCGCGAGTGGAGCACCATACTTAAGAAAAAATGGTAACCCATCGAGTTGATTTTTCATGGCTTGAATTGTCCATACATACATACATACATACATACATACATACATACATACATACATACATACATACATACATACATACATACATACATACATACATACATACATACATACATACATACATACATACATACATACATACATACATACATACATACATACATACATACATACATACATACATACATACATACATACATACATACATACATACATACATACATACATACATACATACATACATACATACATACATACATACATACATACATACATACATACATACATACATACATACATAAATACATACATACATACATACATACATACATACATACATACATACATACATACATACATACATACATACGTCCGTCCATGTACCACTTTGCACAGGGTTCCCGCGCGCTTTGCTTACTCACAAATGCACAGAAAAATTGCAATAATGTAGTCAAAGATGGATCAAGAAGTATTTTTTCTTATTTTTGCAATGCGAAAAAAACGTTTAATCGAAGTCATGTCTGTCTTAAAGTGAACAAAAACAATTTTCGACTTTAGCGACTTGTTAAAGAAGATTTAGCGAGGGAAAGCGAGGGAAGATTCTTAATCTTACGACATCGCCAGAAAACTCGAATGGACATGCGCAGTTGGAGCATGGCACTTAGAATTTTCTCGGCTTGAATTTTACTCCCTTCTTAGAGAAAATGTATGGCGAATAATTTTGAATCTCTTCATGAATAAAAATATCTGTATTTACACAAGCTTCCGGGTATCTGGATAAGTTCTCATAAACGTAAAGTTTGTTTAGAAGCTACTTATGGGTCATAACCTTGTATTTTTGGGTCGGTTTTGCGAATTTTGTAAACCAACAGTTTTGGACGCCATGTATAGGACGTCAGTTAGTGGAAGGGATGAATATACCTGCACTTTATCTAAATTTTCTATCCCTACATGTGCGTATTAAACCTTGTATTTCACGAGTTGAAATAGCAGACCATTGCTCATCAAAATATTTTGATAAATTCCTCTCGATACAGGCTCGGTTTTTACGATTTAAACTATGGCATAAATGACGTCTTCACAAGTGCAGTATCCTCCATAGAAAGTGCTTTAGTTGATGTGAAAATCGAGAAAAACTACTTGCTATCTGCTTTTTCGAAGCAGCCATCTTAGAAGTTGAACAACTAACCTTCAAGCTTTAATAAAATTAATAAATCAGAACCAAAACTTTAAATTACAATTCGGTTTGACAACAACAAAAATACTGGGATTTCGAGTGCCCATTTTAGTGAAGAAGACCGGAAGTGTGCAAAGTCACTCAACTATTTTGGTCTCAAAATCATGGTCAAGGATACGCATAGCTCTATCTTAAATCTTGTTTGAAGGATTGGACTTTCGTCAATATTTCTGCCAAGTTTCAAATGGTTTGGCCACAAACTCATTTCGGTTTTTCATCTCTCAATATTTGCAGTCATTAGACTTCGAATCTCTGAAAAGAAACACTTCCGGCGCGACATAAACAAAAGATTTCGTATTCATAGCAGGCGTTATTTTTTTTACTGAAAATGACTGAAAAATCAAGGAAAGATAGAGAGCAGACTCTGTTCAGACTCAGCGATTCTTATATAATAATAATACGGTGTTCGGGACATTTTTGTGGAATAATCTTGGTAAGCTTGTATGATAAATTAACGTTTATCAGTAAATGAGGAAAACAAAGAATTATTCAATAAGCTAACTTTATGATTAACTTCGTGATTCTACAGTCGTAGACGATCTTTCTCTCACCCCTGCCGAAAATTTACGTCTTTAAATGAATATTTCGACTTCCCAAACTGATCCGCTTCCTCTTGGTCTTTTAGGATGTTTTGCTAGCAAAATATCTGCCGTAGATAAATAATTTAAAGCAGCGAACAAACCTTTATGTTCAATGCTAAGTTGTAATGTATGAACCAATTACAATTGAGATAAGACAATCAGAATCAGAATCAGAATATAGTGCCCGCCCACTTTGATTCGGAATTTCTGGCGATGATGAAGTTTCGTGACTGAAACTTCAGTGAGAGAAAAAGTGGCCTGTAGACCAGAAAAACCTGATTATACTGCAAGAATGATATTTCAATTCCGTAGAAAACACTTCATAGAAGGTAAATTCATTAATTTTAACTAATATTTCGTAAAAAATCGACAAGAAATGTGTAAACTGGCTGGAGAAACTCTCAGACAAGCCAAGGACGTTGGTTCGGCAAACATTGTCAGAAAAACTTGGATATTTTGTCGTTTTTACTGCATTCTATAGATTTTTATAATCGTTTTCTTCATTACTTGTAAACCAAAAAAGCGATATTTGAAGCTTTGATTTTTTGTTTTTGGTGCCATTTCAAGAAAAAAGGCTAAGACTTAGTAAAAAGCTTTGGTTCTTTGAAAAAAAATATTTGACGGCCAGCGAACCTTACGCGAAGTCGAAACAAGATTCCAGTTTCATGATCATGTGAATATTTTGACATTTTTATGGATAATTCATTTTAATGTTGAATGAAATATGAAAAAGGAATACATGTCACACCAAATATTTGTTATTTATCGGGCTTTTCCAGCTATTACTATTACACAATCGCAAAAATGATGAGCTTGTTTTTTTTTTTTTATGGATAAGCTTCTAGCTGATACAAGAAAATGTAACTAGCCAATCAGCGGAAAGCTAACAAGCTCAACTGGTTAGCATAACCCATGACGGGAAAAAATTGCGCACCAATGACTGCCTTAGTAGGGTAGGACACGGCAAATGTTTTTCAGTATAAACAAAATTGGAACTAGAATTCAAATTTCTCTCAATATAAACGCACGATCCACTGTTTCTAAAATACTAAAAAGTTATGATCAATAAAATTATTTTTTCTTTCAAATTGGAGAGCCAGAACGAGCTTCGAGAAAATGCTCAGGCTCCCCTCCCTTGATTTGATAATTGGATGCGGGTTTTACTTTGTCAAAGAAGCTCGTAAACACGAAGTTTATAGAAAAACTAAAACGAAGTTTTCGCCGTAGCATCTTAATATTAGCCATGTTAAATCATTTTGACAGGCTTTGGATTCCTCTAAGAGTTCTAGCGACGCGAGTTGTGCTGCTCTAATCGAGTAAGTTTGAGTTGCTGACAAATAATTCAGCTGATATGAATTCTCATTATACTCAATAATAAAAACTGAATTGTGGAGAGTCGTATTCGACGCAGCGAACTCCCTTACCATGGGGGCTATCATTCTTTTCTATTTGATTCCTCTCATTCCTCCGCCCCCCCCCCCCCTCCTAAAAAATGAATGCTCTCTAAATTTACGATGATTTAAAGTTTATTAATACACTGAGCCTTGAAATTCTCTTAAAAGGGAACTACAAACTTGAATGACAGGCTTGGTGTCGTTTCCATTTTTGGCTTGTTTGTTTTTTCCGCTGACGCTGATAATTCTCATATACGCATGCGCATGCTTTGTAGCACTTGCTTATCTCTCTTGATGCCAAAAAATACCATGTTTCAAAGTATTTTAAGATATAAGACCGAATAAAAACTCAATTCTGACTTTTACCCCTAGCTGTTCTATGTATACGCCGCGAATGGGCTTTTGACAGCACGTCCCACATGCAAAGAAATAACCATTGTAACAAAACCATCAGCGACACAATCGACATACCGGGTGTGCTGGTCATAGCAAGGGGTTAATCATCTACGGTCTAGGGGCCGACTAACCTCTCCCTTAGGCTTCGGCCGAGCTTCCTGATCAGTCAGTAATGTCCTCCCGGGATAGCGGTGTTGGGGCGGAAATCTTCAGCATAGCCGTAAGTCCATACGATGCTTCTGCAATCGATGTCTGGAAGTATGGTCCTGGTTAATCAAGCAATAAAAACATACTGATCTCAAAAACCTGAATCTTTCGTTTTGAAACGACAAGAGGAATTCTAAATGCGCATCTTGCTCTTAGTACTTTTTTCTGATCATACTTCAGTCCTTGCTTAGCTGGATAGATCATATATATTTTCACTTTTTTCAATCAATGTTGAAAAATGCCGCGCTTGTCAAAGTGTCTTGGACATATGAAATACTGACACTTAATTAGTAGATTCATTTCATGATTGTTTGATATATTTTTCAATCCATAGAGTACAAAATAAAACATGATAAAAGAGAAAGAAAGAAAGAAAGAAAGAAAGAAAGAAAGAAAGAAAGAAAGAAAGAAAGAAAGAAAGGAAGAATCAAAAATATAAAATCATGCATACCATTATGTACCAAACCAAAATACGGTATGGTTTTTTTCAATAACTATCAGACAGTGAAGTAAAGATCATGTCAGTGGTAGTATCATTTTCGTTGAACTGAGATGTATTGGGTGGGCCCATAGGAATAAGAATGTACACGAGATCGATTGGATGAACGCATAGGAATGAGAATGTACACGAGATGGATTGCATCAACTTATAAGAATGAGAATGTACACGAGATGGATTGGATGAACGCATATGAATGAGAATGTACACGAGATAGATTGGATGAACGCATAGGAATGATACTGATGTACACGAGATGGATTGGATGAATGCATAGGAATTAGAATGTACACGAGATCGATTGGATGAACGCATAGGAATAAGAATATATACGAGATGGATTGCATGAACTTATAGGAATGAGAATGTACACGAGATGGATTGGATGAACGCATATGAATGAGAATGTACACGAGATAGATTGGATGAACGCATAGGAATGAGACTGATGTACACGAGATGGATTGGATGAATGCATAGGAATAAGAATGTACACGAGATGGACTGGATAAACGCATAGGAATATGAATGTAGACGAGATGGATTGGATGAACGCAGAAGAATAAAAATGTACACGAGATGGATTGGATGGATGTATAGGAATAAGAATGTACACGAGATGAATTGAATGGATGTATAGGAATAAGAATGTACAAGTGACTACTAGATTGATCCTATATAGCCAGTGTTCTACATCTGTAACGAGGGAAAGCGAAGGAAGATTCTTAATCTTACATTGAATTAAGTTTCGTGACTGAAACTTCAGTGAGAGAAAAAGTGGCCTGTAGACCAGAAAAACCTGATTATACTGCAAGAATGATATTTCAGTTCCGTAGAAAACACTTCATAGAAGGTAAATTCATTAATTTTAACTAATATTTCGTAAAAAATCGACAAGAAATGTGTAAACTAGCTGGAGAAACTCTTAGACAAGCCAAGGACGTTTGTTCGGCAAACATTGTCAGAGATTGTCGTTTTTACTGCATTCTAGATTTTTATCATCTTTTTCTTCATTACTTGTGAACCAAAAAAGCGATATTTGAAGCTTTGATTTTTTGTTTTTGATCCCATTTCAAGAAAAAAGGCTAAGACTTAGTAAAAAGACTTGGTTCTTTGAAAAAATGTGACGGCCAGCGAATTTATCGAACCTCACGCGAAGTCAAAACAAGATTCCAGTTTCATAATCATATGAATATTTTGACATTTTTATAGATAATTTATTCTAATGTTGAATGAAATATAAAAAAGGAATACATATCACACCAAATATTTGCTATTTATCGGGCTTTACCAGCTATTACTTAGCAGTTATTCGCCGAAGGCGAAGTGATTATCGATGAATATTTACCGAGCGGCGAGTCTTCGAGCTGCGAGGTAAATATTCATTGATAATCACTGAGCCTGAGGTGAATAATTGTTTTAGTATAAATAAAAAGGTGATTATTTCAAAAAAGAAAGAAGGAAACAACATTGAAAGTGAAAATATTTTATTTTTTAAAAGCGCGACAGCCATTTTGTCCGAAAAGGTGATTATCGGCTGATAATCCGAGATAGAAAACCAATCAGAGCGCGCGATTTTGTATAATCACCTTTGTATTTATACTAATATTACATAATCGGAAAAACGATGTTTTTTTTATGGATAAGGTTATGTTTTTGTAAGATTTTTCGCTCGATAATAAAGTTTTCTGGTGCTTTGAAGACGGCTTAAGTTATCGTTTTTCCTTCCGTTTTCCCCCATCGGTTTGAAAAATGGCAGGTCATATTTCTTGCTATCAAAAACCAATTACTTTCAAAAATTAAGCTTATAACCGTTTCTCTAGATTTAACCATATAAAACTTGAATAAAAACATAAACGAGGAAGACATATCAAATTGAAAATGTACCATTTAATACCTAGTTGTGTAATAAAGCTTAAAGCTATGGTTCTTGCTTTGATTGCTAAACTAAAGACATCACCATGGAAATATTTTCATGCTTTGGAGTTTTCAAACTAAAAAAATTATCTTACGTACCATATTTTTCATTTTGTGCTTCAACCAAGGTCATTTAAGAATAATTTTCAGTTGATTCGATTATATGAATTTTAAATTTATTGCGTCGGCCACAGCTTGTATTAGATCTCTTTATTTAAGTGTCTAGTCTTTGTAGCGCTTATCGCACTAATTGGGGACACTCTTCAACGCTCACACACACTACCACTAAATTCAGTATTTTATGCACACAACACTCACTCACATGTTGATTTTTTTACGGAGGGAGGAAACCGGAGTACCCGGAGAAAACCCTCGTAGCACAGGAGAGAACAACACATCAAACAAACTCAATTCACATATGGCGACCGCAGGGCTCGAACCAGAGACCCGAGCCTTTGGAACCACAGTGATGAAAGGCGACGCTATCCTATTATGATATGATCAGCCCATGTTCCTTGCACAGACATGTGCTTCGCGTATTCGTTTCCTAGGCTCCTCTCGTGTTCTCTCAGCATTCAGCCGCGTGTTTAGATCAGAGTGTCTAAACGGAATGGGAAAACCATTTTATTTTTCTTAAGGTATCAGGGAACCCAATTTTTTTCCCCAAAAGATCGATTGCCAGAAAGGTTTTTCATATTTGCCGAATGAATACAAAACAACCTATTTTTCCCGAAACAAATTTTCAACAGCGATTACTAATAGCGAGTAATAATAAAACTGACTTTTTAGCATTGAAGCTGGCAATTTATTGGTGAGATCACTTTTCAACGTCGCTAACAGCCACTGTTGTTTGACCTGGGGCACTTTTGGACCTTGCTTAACTTGTTGTTTCATTATATGAACATGAGGAGCGCGTAGCACTGTGAAATACACAGAAAGGAAATAAGTTAAAGTTATAGTGCTAAGAGACATTAACTTATTTCCTTTCTATGTATTTCACAGTGCTACGTGCTCCTCATATTCATATCTTTACATTTCAAATACCGCGGAACTAACATCTAATTTCACCCCGGTTTGCTCCCAGTTCGACCTTTAGCTCAGCTGGTAGAGCGTCGGTGTACAAATCCGAAGGACGTGGGTTCGAATCCTATCGAGGTCGGAATTAATTTTTCCGAATTTATTTCCAAGGGTTTTTCGCCCGGAATAACCTCGTTTCTCTCAGCATTATAAGTTTAACTTATTTCCTTCCTTGTTGTTTCATTGCTGCTTGTTTGCTCTCCTTCGCTCTCCTTCGGCGTGCTTTGAAATTTAAAAAGTATGCAAATTAACAGTGACTGTCTGTAAAAAAAGAAAATCCGGCAACATTTTTTTTTAGTGTTTTGGAAAGAAGAAATAATGCTTTAACAATAAACTAAATACCAATCTCGGTTAGTACCTAATGTTAGACCTTCAAAAATGCCTAAATTCTTGAAACGTGATTTCAGGTATTTTAATCCATTTTAAATACAATTGTTTTTACGTCCACGTGAAAGTAAATTTTGTATTTTGCGTGACATGAAACTTTTAATTGAATAGCTTTTATACATGAAAACCAGATGCAAATGAGATGTTCTTTAGTTTTAAGAATTATTCAATTAAGTCTATCGGGTCGATACAATGCTTTGTACTTAAGGCTTTCTTCAACTCGGAAACCTCGATCTTGCAAAGGAGTCAAGTAAAGTAAGTAAAAGAAAGTAATTTCACGGGAAGCATTGTTTCGTTGATTTTTCTTTTATTTCCAAACAAGGGTTTTCTAATTTTCATGTTATTTAATTTATCAATTGTTATTGTTAAATATTTTCTACTTTATCTCTGATCTATAAATGAATAGTCTTCAAAACACCCCTGACTATTTGCCGTAACCGTCAGAAATAATAATAATAATAATAATAATGATAATAATAATAATAATAATAATAATAATAATAATAATAATAATAACTTTATTTATGTGTCAAAAAGTATTCTAGCTTGCAATAAAATTGTAAGCTAATTGTGGACACCTAACTACCTATCTATACATTATAAAACACCCTCCCATTCTCACCCTGTAATATAGAAAATATCGGATTGAAAAATATCAAAAAAGTATCAATAATAAAATGTGATAAAAAATAATTAATTTATATAAATATTATAGTATAAAACAGTTTTAAGTTAGATAAATGTATCAACTAAAAAAAAAAAATACTACGTGTTACATAAATAACAGTTATTGCTTCTCTCTGCTATAAGATTATCAATATCTACTTCCCTTATCCTTCTCTTAAATGAACTAATTGATTCGGAATTCTTAATCTCCTTTGACAACTTAGCCCAAACTAACCGGCTCCATATATCTTAAACTATGCTTACCATTAGTGATGGTATTAAACCTAGGAATTGCAAAATCGTCTAAATTTCTAAGGCCATAGTGGCTAGTATTTAAACTAAAGATATCCGATATATAGTTAGGACACAATTTGTTTTTAACTTTATACATAAGTATTGCAATATCCTGCAATCTCCTATTAAATAATGTCGTAAGCTTTGCTTTAGAAAGGAGTTCTTTATAGGTACTATACTTATCTCGGTAAATTGCTCTTAGCGCCTTCTCTTGTAATCGTTCCACTTTTATTCTATCTGATTGTCTGCAAAAGTGCCATACTAAGTGACAATATGTTAATTGTAGTAAGATAAATGATTTATAGATTCTTAATTTAGCTGAAATGGAGAGTAAATTTCTGAGCCTTGTACAAGTATTGCTTCTTTTAAAGCTCAGCTTTTTTAAAGGACGTGTACGCGTTTTTTAAATAGATTTCATGTCCAATAGACCCTTTGCCAAAATGTCGGTCAGAGATATAGATCAGAGATAAAGTAGAAAATAAATAAATAACAATAAATTGATTGAAAAATAAAATTACATTAATTTGAGCCCCTATTTTTGGGGGCTTATTTTATGTGTTTTTAATTGTTTTATCAACTAGCAAAGCCTGGGATTTTGATTTCAGTCTTATCTAACTAGTGAAATATCTAGCTTTCTATGTTTTTAGGCAACCAATATATTGGCCATGCATCATTGTCTTGAATTGGCCTTATCAACATGTCTATTTTCTTAACATCGCCAGAAAACCGCGCCGCTACCCATGTCACGCATGGTTAACCCGGCTCAGAAGAAAATACGGCCGGCGAAAAGTTATGAGAAATGTATGGGTTTAAAACAAAAAGTGTCTAAAATATAGCCTGTGTGTTGGCGGATCAAAAATGTCTGCATCACATTTTGTAATTCATTTATAGGACATTATAACCTGCAAGAAAAATATTACTTTAATCTAAATTTGAGGTTTCCTTTTTAAATTTCAAAATGACTCCTAGAGAAATCGCACTGAAAGCAGAGGTTTGTATGAGAACGGAAAAATAAACGAAAGTTAAATTAGTTTGTAATTCGCCGAAACAGAGAATAGACGACAAAAGAAACAAATGTCTGCATTCAGAAATATTGTTTAATTATTTGAGCACCAGCTCGAAACTAAGTCTCGGCTCTAGGATAAAATCCGAGGTTTTCTTTCGATTGCTGAACAATAACAGCAGTTAAACAGTTTAAAAATACCTCCATGTTTCCACGTTAAAGTTCGCAAAATGCCCTGACTTCGGGGCTTGATATCTTCGCAAAGAATAAGCCAAATCTCATAGTTGAAACGCCATTTTGGAGAGCAACTCTCGATCGGGGCACACAATAGCATATTTGGTCCGAATATCCAGTGGGACTCCCAGAAAATAGCGCCCAAAGGTATGTACCATCGCAGGAAGGTCCGTAAGCCCGCGAATGAATCAGAAATGTCAGCGGTCTTTACTAAACTTGCGGGAACTTTTGAAAAACGTGCGAGTTTCTACTAAAAAAATCTAAGATAAAGTCGAGATGGGCCTTAATCTTGATTCCCTTGTTTAAATATCTTCGATAGCGTAGGGTTTCCACTTATTAAACGCATGCGCAATGCGCCCATTGAATACCGCTGACCGCACTTGCATGTCGCGGTTTTCTGGCGATGACTTCTGAACCTCACCCACTGCTATTGCAGCATGAGTGCTGGAAGATAAAATGAATGTGTAGGTGCAGCCTGGTGTAGATAAACAGTCCGTATTAGGTTTCGTCTTTATATTAGTTGTTATATATTCAAAACGCAGAAACGAAACCCCCGAATACAATTATGCCCGCAAGGCATTTTTTATTCCATAGACTTCTTTAGCTTAAACGCAATGTTTCCCATTTCAGACCACTTTTGATTCTCTCAGTTGATACTAACATATGATTCTTCGTTTGAGTTGTATCCATATTTATTAAATATTAACCAGGTGATCTGATGACGTCATTTTAGCGCGAAGCCAAAATCTTTTAAAAACGTATCCCAAAAGTCATTGCGGGCGCTCCACTATTTGAATCCAACATGGCGGCCCCAAACCAGCTCCCCGAAGATGCAGAGATTAAGGCAAAATTGATAGGAATCGCAGCCTTTATAGAGCTCATAAGCGAAAAATATTTATGCTTATAACAACACCGGCTTTAAAACGCAGTTTCTGGTAATAGAAAGGCAGAGACATTTCGTAATAGTACGTTTAATACTCGAAATAGCGATCTTGACTTGAGTGACATCGTCGTAAAAATGTTATTGGTGGCCTTATTAAGACGAATTGCATTGGCGAAGCAGTTCATATACAGTTTACATGTTTTATATGAAATATGTATGTATTGTGTTATACAAATATTTATTAAAGTATTGGGTTTTTAAACTATAAATGTCTGTTTACACGAGCTGCTTTTACATCAGAGCACTGGAGATTTCCCGCCACAACCTGAAGTTGCTGTGAGAATTCTTGATGTTCAAGGTCAGCTTTACCGTTAAACGGCTGATGTCCACATAACAAAGCAGGATTAGCCCCCAAAACTATTTTCTATCCTTGTTTCATAGAGCTTCGCGGCCATTTTGTGGCTCTTGTAAGACGATATACTCTAGGCGCGCAAAGGATTCTGTGCGTTTTTATAATATTTTGCTGCTGCACTCTGATTGGCTGATTTTAGACATCAAGATCACCTGGAAATATTAAAATATTACTCATATCATTCCAAACTAGACGCACAATAGTGCGTTCATTCGAACTGCCAGCAAGGTGTGTGACCAATAATAGATTGTAGATTTATAATTAGTACGAGTGTGAAAACGGCGTCGCACGATCACGGCACAGTCCTTTTCACAGTCATGCAAAATCTGCCCAACTTTGCAAAAATCTGGGGATGACTTTGTGTTTGCTAGCTCCCTTATCGTTTTGTCAAGTTTCAATGATAAGTTATTTGTTGCTAATCTAATTTGTTGCGAAAGAAAAATAAAAATAGAATTAGAAAATGAATATGAATTGCCAAATGCTGTATGGTTACTTGTATAAACTGTGATTTTTGTTTAAGTGTCAATATAAAGGCCCGTTTACACTAGCAAATTTATCTTTTATAATTTTATTTCAATGAAGATTTTATCGCGACCCAAATCGCAACGAATTGCACTAAATTTCGATCATGTTTGAATTGGTGGCGACGTAGCTGCGATCATCGCCGTGAAATCGCCATAGAATCGCGCGACAAATTTGCTAGTGTTTTCACAGACATTTCAGTAATACGAAAACCACTGAGGTCAAATGAACCTGTTGAGTTGAAAGTCTGAAAGTAATTTAGTGAAGCATGAAAGTTATCAGCATCTAGAAGTACAGAAGTACCTTGAGGATGGGGGAGGCCAAATGAATCTCTAGCATGAGAATCAAATATTCTAAATAAAATCTCCCATCACCATGACAATAAATAGCTGGGAGCACATTTTAAAGTAGTGGGGCTAGTATGCAAATTAGATGGTAAAAGATTCAAAATTTACGAGACTTTGTGGAAAGAGAAACTCTGGTATAGAGTGCTTACACTATGTCCATGAAATAAAATCTAAATAGTTACTACCTAATAGTTTTTATTTAGTGACTATTAGTGACTATCACCCAACTGGAACAGCTTCAGTAACAATACACAAGGGAAATCAAATACTCAAGACAATAGAAAGATAATACTTTATTTAATAGAGGCATAATTTAGTGTTACTGAAGCTGTTTCAGTTGAGTGATAGTGACTTATAGTCACTAAATAAAAACTACTAGGTAGTGACTATTTAGATTTTATTTCATGGACATAGTGTAAGCACTCTACTACTCTACATAAACTCTACATAATGCCATTGTCAAACCCCATTTTAATTACTGTAAATAAGAAATTAAAAATATACTTAATCCTAACATTAATACTTAAAACTGAAACTTATTACTAATACATATTTTATATAGAATTTAAAAAAAGGAAAAAATTGCATAAAAAGAAAAATTTATATCACTATTTATATATTATTTATAAATTATTATTTATATAATAATAATCTAATAAATTACTAAAACAATGATATATTGAATATTTATTAAATATTTGCTTCATGGTTGTTTAATCTAAAGTCCTTTAAAATGTTTTTATTTCGAAAAGGGGTTCTTGACCTTCTTTTGCAGTTCTTATGCAGGCCCTCTTATGGACAGTTCTTACAATGATAAAGTTCAAAATAGTTCTTATCCAAGTGATAACGCTGGCGTGGTCCTCTCCGGATTTCGTTGCTAGTCGGTTGGCCAGGTTCCGTAAAAATATTTGGCTTTTGGTGCCCATTCCTTCATTTGTTACAAATATTAGCGGTGTGAATGTTTCCATTTCGACGTTTACGACTCTCTGCTGGTATTTTTTTTCTTTTTCTTCCTCTTGTTCCTTAAACATACTCTTGTTCTGGTTGCTCGCGGAGTTCACATGCGTCATCATCATCATCATAATTATCATTTTAATAATAATAATAATAATAATAATAATAATAATAATAATAATAATAATAATTATTATTATTATTATTATTATTATTATTATTATCAAACGACAGGCGAAATCAACGCCATGGCGACAACTAAGGAAAGCTCTAGAAGTGAGGACCAACCAACAGATCCTGAGCAACACGTCTCTCTTAAACGCGTGCTGGGTATTCCTGGAGCTTCATCCATCGTATCAGGAATCATGATTGGCTCGGGGATCTTCGTGTCAGCGCGTTGGATTGTGGTATACAGTGGGTCGGTTGGTTTAGCTCTTGTCATCTGGTTATTGTGTGCTGTGGTGTCCTTTATCGGAGGAATGTGTTGGGTAGAGTTTGGTTTAACCTTTCCCAAGTGTGGTGGTAGGTTACTCCAGACAAATGTTCAATACATAGAAATGAAACGGTTCATCATAAAAATATAGTAGTCAAGTCAATTCACTTCAAAAAGATATATCAAATTCTTAATGGAATAATTAGTTTTAACTTATCTGTATTCTTTTTTGTTAAATTTCCTTCTTCCCTATTCATATTTAGGTGAATATATCCTCATTAAAGAAACTCTTGGATCAGTTCCTGCCTTTGCTTTGATATGGCTGAAAATCTTCATCACCACTCCCTGCAACAATGCAATTGGTCAACTCACATTTGCCCTATATGTTCTCGGACCGTTCTTTCCCGGCTGTACAGACCGAGAGGACCTTGAACCTCTCCTGAAGATCATAGCAGCCTGGTCTTTATGTAAGTTGCTAAAGGAACTGGGGACTTCGTTGGGTGTTGTTGTTTAAAAGTCTTCGGAGTAAAGACAATACCAGTTTGTGAGCCAAATTGGGAACCAATCCTTATATACTGTATTTGCTATCCACTTGAAATAGATTACTATAATAATGATACTAAAGATAATAATGATGATAATAATGATCAGGATGGTGATTTAGAATATGTTATAATTTAGGTGCTATAGAAATTATTAAATTATTGTCCTTGTCCTTGTCCTTGTCCTTGTCCTTGTCCTTGTCCTTGTCCTTGTCCTTGTCCTTGTCCTTGTCCTTGTCCTTGTCCTTGTCCTTGTCCTTGTCCTTGTCCTTGTCCTTGTCCTTGTCCTTGTCCTTGTCCTTGTCCTTGTCCTTGTCCTTGTCCTTGTCCTTGTCCTTGTCCTTGTCCTTGTCCTTGTCCTTGTCCTTGTCCTTGTCCTTGTCCTTGTCCTTGTCCTTGTCCTTGTCCTTGTCCTTGATATTATTATTAATATTATTATTATTATTAATATTATTATTATTATTAATATTATTATTATTATTATGATAGTAACAATATTATCGTCATCATCAATTAGACAAAAAGAAGTCCAAATAAACACCGGCAGATGTTTGGTTAATCAGAATTTTCTTTTGCACATATAACACATGTTTTTATTAATGGGACTTTTCCGCTCGAGTGACGCATGCAAACTTAGTAATTAAAAGATGAGTTAGACTAGATGAAATACAGTTAATTTACGAAACAAA
This sequence comes from Anthopleura sola, assembly GCA_023349425.1. NCBI lineage: Eukaryota > Metazoa > Cnidaria > Anthozoa > Actiniaria > Actiniidae > Anthopleura > Anthopleura sola. Next base: position 5,918,330 of record JALHLI010000001.1, read on the forward strand.
AATCAATTACAACCTAATTAGCTTTGGATTATGGTTTTCGATAATCCCTTTCACAGTTCCATGCGCCATTTAGAAATTTAGCCTTGCCTTAACATCTAAGCGAGACGAACGGTTAACTTGCAATGATAGAAACATGTGAATAACTATCTAAGGAGTTAAAAAAGGTATTTACCAACGGTAAACGGGGCTATTTCAGAACACGAATAATATTTCATTCATACTGAAACCTTTTACCCTATGATTATTATTGACAAAGAAATGTTATGACACAGTATTTCCAAGTTTTAGGTTTCTCAACTTTGAACTAAAAAAAGAAAAAAGAACAAGAGAATGACAGAATGGTGGTCAAAAATGGACCGCTCAAGCTGAATGTTTCTTATATTCCTTTTAACCAGGTACCATATGTCTGCTCAACTGTCTGAGCGCTAACTGGGCAGTTCGTGTTCAGATTTTCTTCACAACTGGTAAATTCCTTGCTCTTATGGTTCTGATTGCAACAGGGATTTATAGTCTTGGTCAAGGTTAGTAGATACTGTCAAAGCTCTCTTTGCAACCACTCTCGTAAGCGAACAGCTTCGACCATTTTTTAGGTTTCCCGAGGTGGTCACTTAACGGAGAGCTACGATTGCATACACACTGTCTGATGTTTTGGGAATCCAGTTAACGAATTCCATCTCTTGTCTCCAGGGCAGACATCAAGCTTCAATGACTCGTTCAAAGACACCACAACTCAGATAGGAATGGTTGGACTGGCTTTTCAGAGTGGACTCTGGGCTTACGAAGGATGGTATGTATAATTCCCTGTACTAGTTATGGTCTATTCCCGAAGTAAAAGATTTCACAGAAGGAATGCTAGGTTGGAGGGAAGACTAACCTATCTACTCGGGATTGGCTTCATTAAAGTAATCCACTTCTTTTGCAACGTAAATAATTACGGACCTTACCTAAAACACGTGAATATTCTACACAAAATTGAGACAGAGAATTCGATACTGGAGATTAGTTAAATTAAAAATGGAAAAAGAGAAAATGTCCTATTTTAATATTGAAACTATATTTTAACCTATTCAATATCTTAGGAAATTAAAAATATTTTTTGTAACACAACTTTGCAATTTTGCGTGAGTTACGTAGCATACATCATAATGTTTGCTTTATAGAATATAACTATTTACAAGGTTATAAAACTTTAAGACGGGTTTGGAAAAAAAAGAACTATAATGTTTTTTGTGACTACTGATGACGACCTTAATGGCGAAAACGTTCTAGTTTTTTATTCAAACATGTTTTAAAGTTTTACCTTGTAAATCAATTTACTTCCTAATTTGTTGCATAACCGTATTACGAAATCCGAACCAACAAACAACTCTCACTCCACCTTAAAAAAGGAAAAAGCATAAAACGACAAATACAAAAAAAAAGCGCGGTCGACATACGGTTGGATACTGAAAAGGCAAAATTAAAAAAAGGTAACCGAACTTAAGTCAAAATCAGTCAGTACACATCTTAAAAAAAACCTTACTTTTGACGTTTTTCTATTTCGTTCGTTTTATTCTATTTCGAACAATGTTCGTTTGTTCGTTTGTTCGTTTGTTCGTTTGTTCGTTTGTTCGTTTGTTCGTTTGTTCGTTTGTTCGTTTGTTCGTTTGTTCGTTTGTTCGTTTGTTCGTTTGTTCGTTTGTTCGTTTGTTCGTTTGTTCGTTTGTTCGTTTGTTCGTTTGTTCGTTTGTTCGTTTGTTCGTTTGTTCGTTTGTTCGTTTGTTCGTTTGTTCGTTTGTTCGTTTGTTCGTTTGTTCGTTTGTTCGTTTGTTCTTTTGTTCATTTCTTTCTTTCTTTTTTTAATCTTACAGGGACGATCTTATTGACATCACTGAAGAAGTTAAAAACCCCAAGAGGTAATCTCTAGCAGGATTTGATACCATTTTTACAGTCAAAATGGCAATTTTCACATTCCTATCGAGGCTGGAAGATTCAATTCATTTTCTAAAAATTAGGCCAGTTTGTTTTACACGGTACCGGAAGAGTTACCCGTTCAAAAAGTGGTATGTTTAGATTTTCCGTTTAAACGGAATTGTGCTATCCGGAGAAAACTAGCCGTGCGAAAAAAAGAGTAGGTTTTGTGTAAATGGTATCAACTAGTTGAATTTTAAATTGTAAAAAAAAAAAATATTAAATCCCTTAATCCCTTAAAATCTGCCTCTGTGGTTTGGGATACACTTTCAACAACATCATATATGTCAGCTTTCTTTATTTACTTAACTTGTCGACAGAAACATGCCATGGTCAGTTCTGGGTAGCGTTGTCTTGGTAACTTGTTGTTATTTACTGGTTAATGTTGGATACTTTGCTGTTTTGACACCAGAGGAAATGAAGGAATCCCCAGCAACTGCAGTGGTAAGTTTGATATTTGTTACCATGACGCAATTATAAAGCAATTATTTTAGGACTGTCTGCTTGTTCTTCATCTTTAGCCCATATATGTTCTAGCAAACATTGGGCGGTTAAAGCCTTCCATATCCATATCCAAATTTCTATTTCGAGAATATTTGTAAAATGCATCAGCGATCATGTTAATGTTCTTCAATATTTGAGTAAGTTATCCTTACGTAAGTAATCACAAAGCATAGATAAGGGATAGTATGGACTATCGACATGTTTTTCCCACCCTTCAAAAGCAGGGAATTTTATCTACGTTGTAAATTACTATTTGTATTCATATAATGCCTTGTCGATATTTTAGATCTTCATTAGTTCCATTTTTAGTCTGTAGTTAAACGTGTGTACGGTTCTCGAGTGGCATTGATTGTACCTGCGTTCGTAGCTTGTTCTATTTTTGGATCTGCAAATGGCGCAGCATTCTCTTCAGGAAGTTAAGTGATAAAGCATCTTAAATGATACTTAATGTATGACGCCGAGTGAAAAAATGACGGTGAGTGATCGTGGTGAGAACACCTCGTCTGGGTCCATTTGAGTCTTCACGGATTTTGTAAAATGATCAAATGTTCTCTTCCTCAACAGGGTAACGTTGTCTGCAGCTCGTGAGGGTCATCTTCCATCAGTCCTGGCCATGATTCACACAACCAAGAGAACACCAATTCCTGCCTTGCTGTTATCGGTACGAATTGTTAACATGACAATTCAGTAGATTCTGCTTTCTTGCTTGTAGAGAAATAACATCCCTTGGTCCTTCTAGTTCTCTTTAAATTAGGCCTTAGCCAATGACAATGCTTCACAATGGTCCTTTAAATAAATAAAATTAATTAATTTAAAAAATAATTATCTTATATTGGTTGACAAATTCGGTATATATGTATATTATATATACACCAATTTCGAATTTGGCCCACTGTCACACACACACACACACACTGTCACTACATTAAATATTCTATACATACAATTGCAATTGGGAAGTAAGTTCTTTTCATTTCCTCCATCCCATCCCAATTTTTGTGATTTATTTTGCTAACGTATCCATTATTTACATGTATGTTTGTAATTTTGGTGACGAACTCATTAAACTAAACTAAACTCAGCTAAACTGATCTGAAGTGGTCGATCTGAGACCTACAGGAATTGTGGAAGACCGAACGCTCGTCTCGTAAATATTTCAAATACATAGTTGCAGTCACACTTGAATGGTATTGAATTTCTAATATCTGTCACTTAATCACATTAATTCACAAAAGTTCATGTTGACACCCACCAACTCTTATTGAGCTCAAATCAACCATTCCAGATCGCTTGTTATCAATTACAACGTTAATTGAAGTATGTGTATACACTTTCATATCAACCCATTTGTGTCAAACTTGATTCTTTCCATTTCTATTTTAGACTATTATCTCATGCTTCTTCTTGCTACCAGAAAAGAGCACCGTTGAGAATTTGATAAAAGTCTTCAGCACTGCTTCATGGCTGACTTACACACTAACGGTGATTGGTTTGCTGTGGACGAGATACAAAAGACCTGATTTACCCAGACCTCTAAAGGCAAGTTATCATATTCATTACTAATTCATTAGGGTGAGACGCAATGAAATTGCACAACTGGGATCACATGAAAACACTGTTAACGCAATACAGCTCAGCTAATTAGTATTCTGTACATTCAATATATACAGAATAATAATTAACATGTGGTTCCGCCTCAAGGAAGATGGTTTGACAGAGCCTTTTCAAAAGCTAGTCCCACCAACATAATCCATGCAACTTGCTTTGTTAACCTTAGAACAATAATCGTACCACCCAATGTTTGATGTCAGAAAACATCAAGCTGTATTTTCTTATATAACACTGCTCTTAAAATATATTCTTCAAAAATCAGTGTCTTCATTAATAATTAATATGATAACAAAGATACTATGTTGTGACAATGTTGTATGGGATATATAATCACTCGCCTCCGGCTTGTGATTGTATATCCCATACAACATTGCCACTATTATTGTACCTATTATATAAATTAGTTGTATTCAAGGACGTCAACTTTGTTTATAGAGAATAATACTTAACAATATTTCAACTGAACGACCCGTCTTTTAACGACACTAGTTAGAGACAGGATCGCCATTGACGTGGTCATCCGAGCCACGTCAAGGTCTAAACATTAACAGTAGCGTAGCCAGGATTTTGCCAACCAAAAAAACGGCCAACTAAAAAAACCACATGTAGGCACGATGGGGTCATGAGAGGTATGTGAGAGCGGAGTTTCGTTACAATAATGATTCGGTCGTCTGATAACATGACTACAAGCTATAGTTCGTAATTCATGTGCATTGCCATGCCTTTCCTCTAAAATTAACTTCAACATCACGTGATGTGTGACGTCACATCAAACCACGTGACCGTATGACTTTTGACACAAATACCACCCATCCTACCAAGTTCCGTGGTCATAGCATATAATGCCGACTATTTTCAAAAATGGGCGATAATGTTTGGCTCGTAAGTCACGTGATGTGTGACGTCACATCACATCACGTGGTCATATTATTGACAACCCAAGTGCCAACCTTGCTACCAAGTATGGTTGTCATAGCATGCTTTGTTGAGGAGTTATGGCCAAGGGGCCACCAGATGCGTGTGGGGCCACCAGATGCGGGCCACCAGATGCTGGTGGAACGTGTTAACCCCTGCTCAGGATTTTGCCAACCAAAAAAACGGCCAACTGAAAAAACAGAACGACGTTCTTACCAATTAATCTAACCGGGTGGCGGTTTAAACATCACTGTAACAAAATGGTGATCAGGTGTTGTTAGTCATATGATAGCAATTTTGGAAAGCGCTACCGGGAATAAACCATATTGAAGGAAATGTCACAAGAAATCGGTGAGGTTGTATTCAGTTATGGCAAACTAACAATAATTATCAATTTCTCTCCACAGCTTCCAATCTTCATTCCCGTGTTGTTTCTCATCATTTCTCTGTACCTGACCATCACTCCCTTTGTCAAGGCACCACTGGAGTCGTCGATTCCTCTTGTGTTTTTCTTGCTTGGGATTCCTGTGTACTATTTCTTTATTCACTTCAAAGCAACGCCTCGATGCATCTTGTTTATTCTTGGTGAGCAATAAGTATTTCTTTTACGTCTTAACGGCATTAAAAGCGGACAGTTATTGTTATTTGAACTATTAATATCTTTGTTTTAGATTGGATTTCCTTCAAGACACAGCAAATATTGAACGTCAGATATCCAACCATTCCCAAAGAAATAAATGAATGATTCGTAGCACACAACAATCAGATATCCAAACCTACTGAGGTTGCGAATCTGGAAACGAGCGATAAAAAAAAAAAAACTGTAATCTTGATAACAGTTGGGACATCACAATAAACGTGTGTAGTGTAAACCACTAACAACTGATTTATTTAAGATATTTGGACTGGTTCAGGGTTTAAAAAATGTCTAAATTTTTGTCAATCCCTAACTGCTTTGGAAATAGTTGAAAACTTTTTTATATGGTTTTACGTCGATACTTTAGCGCAATGCGAATTCGACTTGACCTTTCTGGGCATTAGTGTTAAAAAAAAAGCTGCTGTTCTTTGCGGTCACGCGTCACAAATTACATGTGCTTTCTGTTAAGAAGCGACTGTCCGTGAATGCCGAGAATCGTACGACAGTTTGGAAAATTCGAAATTATTTTTATTTTACCCAAAGAACACCTTTGGTGAGTTGTTTTCAAAAATATAATTGAAAAGTCCAAGCGGCTTTTATTTTTCGAGAAATCACGAAAAGATGAATTTTTGGGATTTCAGCCGTCAGCTCACCTCCGCAGACCGGTCAAAATACAGGTTTTTGAAGCGTTCGCAACGATTATCCTTTTCTTTTATTACAACCATTTTTTTACAGAAATAAAATCCATCCTTATACTTTCTAATGCAAGTAAAAAATCCTTTTATTTCAAAAATTTTAAAGGCATTTTGAGCTTACAAAGAGATGTCATTTACGGCGTCGGGGCTTCGGGTGAATTTTCGTCAACTTCGATGTGTCCAAATGGCCCGTGGTACATAAAGAATTACTAAAAAAATACAACCATCTTGAAGACCAATCATTGGTCTTTAACATACTAAAAAATATCAGGCGGCAAGTAAAACCCCTTGCGGCGAGAGCGCAAAATGTGGGTACTATTTTGAGATGTCGGCAACTCGTGCCTGTACAGTACACTGACAGTTGATTGTCCTATTAAAGAAAATATACAAAGCAGAATGACGAATACAACAACGGTATTACTCTTTCAGACATTCTTAGTCTATTTTGACTAGTTTGTCTAGTTCTACGATTCTCATACCGTAGTTTGCTCATAGATTCTCAAAGATAGCTCACAGATTCTCAGGCTTCTCTCTTTGAGTATGTGGACCAACCAGTTCCAAAATCACTCAATAACATCTTTTAGTGTGTGTCTACCACGTACGGCGTGTGTGTTTGTAAGTAGTTTAAGCGTAGAGTTAAAAAACCTAAAGACAATAGTACGCAACGTGCCTACAGACAAACTAGTACTTCACGAACCCTGAACGAATGAATTAATGGTGACACAACACTATAAATACATCGATGTCGTGTGGCCACTTCATTGGACATTGGACATTGTTTACAAGTTCTCGACCAATCATGACGTGTGAAATTATGGTATACCTGACGCAGGAAAAACGGATCTCATTTTAAGACTGGTTTGCTACCATAGCAACCCAGTAATGAAATATGAAAAAGGAATAACTATCACGCCAAGTATTTGTTATTTATCGGGCTTTTCCAGCTATTACTATTACACAATCGCAAAAATGATGAGCCTGTTTTATTTTTTTTTTATGGATAAGCTTCTAGCTGATACAAGAAAATGTAACTAGCCAATCAGCGGAAAGCTAACAAGCTCAAGTTGTTAGCATAACCCATGACGGGAAAAAATTGCGCACCAATGACTGCCTTAGTAGGGTAGGACACGGCAAATGTTTTTCAGTATAAACAAAATTGGAACTAGAATTCAAATTTCTCTCAATATAAACGCACGATCCACTGTTTCTAAAATACTAAAAAGTTATGATCAATAAAATTATTTTTTCTTTGAAATTGGAGAGCCAGAACGAGCTTCGAGAAAATGCTCAGGCTCCCCTCCCTTGATTTGATAATTGGATGCGGGTTTTACTTTGTCAAAGAAGCTCGTAAACACGAAGTTTATAGAAAAACTAAAACGAAGTTTTCGCCCTAGCATCTTAATATTAGCCATGTTAAATCATTTTAACAGGCTTTGGATTCGTCTAAGAGTTCTAGCGACGCGAGTTGTGCTGCTCTAATCGAGTAAGTTTGAGTTGCTGACAAATAATTCAGCTGATATGAATTCTCATAATACTCAATAATAAAGACTGAATTGTGGAGCTAGCATTTTTTTTCTATTTGATTCCTCTAATTCCTCCGCCCCCCCCCCCCCCCCCCTAAAAATGAATGCTCTCTAAATTTACTGAAAAATCGAACGTGAGTTGTTGGGTTTCCCTTCGTTTTGTTTCTATTCTCGCACAATGACGCATTCTAAAAATGCACGGGCTAAAGGCTTACAAAAGGCTAACAACTTTAGAGGGATTGCATGCAGGTCTGGTCGCAAATATTTTACCTAGTTATGTTTTTGTAAGGTTTTTCGCTCGATAATAAAGTTGAGAACAAAACTTGAAAAAAAAAAAACTTTTCAAAGACCAACTTACTAACAAAGAAAATTATTATCTTGCATTAATGAATATGTCCCTTTTTACATGTGAAGTTCAAGTGAATGTAAGCTTAAGCTTATCAGTAATATTTTTCGACAATTTTCAGTGTAGTTTACTTTCCACCTAAAAAACTTACAACTTTGATTACTAAGATTTCCTGAATAAAATCCTTTGGTCTATACATGTATTTATATGTTCTAGAATCTATAATTATTCTTTTTCGAATTGAAAAGTTTTCTAATGCTTTCGAAGGCTTAAAATAATGGTTTTTCTTTTAGTTTTTCCTCCTGGATTCTGGTAAAATAAAACGAACCAGCGTTATGCCGCGTCACACAATTGTCACGTTTTTAGCACTAAATATACTATTTATGGGAGCTCCGCTTTTAGGCAGTGCCTAAATCTATACATTATTCTGGAGGATCCAATCATATCCTAGCATAGGAATAAGAATATATGGGTCATAATAAGCCGAAGTTTTAAAGTTAATTAATACACTGAGCCTTTAAATTCTCTTAAAAGGGAACTACAAACTTGCTTCGTGTCGTTTCCATTTTTGACGTGTTAGTTTTTTCCGCTGACGCTGATAATTCTCATATACGCATGCGCATGCTTTGTAGCACTTGCTTATCTCTCTTGATGCCAAAAAATACCATGTTTCAAAGTATTTTAAGATATAAGACCGAATAAAAACTCAATTCTGACTTTTACCCATAGCTGTTCTATGTATACGCCGCGAATGGGCTTTTGACAGCACGTCCCACATGCAAAGAAATAACCATTGTAACAAAACCATCAGCGACACAATCGACATACCGGGTGTGCTGGTCATAGCAAGGGGTTAATCATCTACGGTCTAGGGGCCGACTAACCTCTCCCTTAGGCTTCGGCCGAGCTTCCTGATCAGTCAGTAATGTCCTCCCGGGATAGCGGTGTTGGGGCGGAAATCTTCAGCATAGCCGTAAGTCCATACGATGCTTCAGCAATCGATGTCTGGAAGTATGGTCCTGGTTAATCAAGCAATAAAAAACATACTGATTTCAAAAACCTGAATCTTTCGTTTTGAAACGACAAGAGGAATTCTAAATGCGCATCTTGCTCTTAGTACTTTTTTTTTTTTTATCATACTTGATTAGCTGGATAGATCATATATATTTTCACTTCAATCAATGTTCAAAAATGCCGCGCTTGTCAAAGTGTCTTGGACATATGAAATACTGACACTTAATTAGCAGATTCATTTCATGAATGTTTGATATATTTTTCAACTCATAGAGTACAAAATAAAACATGATAAAAGAGAAAGAAAGAAAGAAAGAAAGAAAGAAAGAAAGAATCAAAAATACAAAATCATGCATACCATTAGGTCCCAAACTAAAACACGGTATAGTTTTTTTCAATAACTATCAGACAGTGAAGTAAAGATCATGTCAGTGGTAGTATCATCTTCGTTGAACTGAGATGTATTGGGTGGGCGCATAGGAATAAGAATGTACACGAGATGGATTGCATGAACGCATAGGAATAAGAATGTACACGAGATGTATTGGGTGGGCGCATAGGAATAAGAATGTACACGAGATGGATTGGATGAACGCATAGGAATAAGAATGTACACGAGATGGATTGGATGAACGCATAGGAATGAGAATGTACACGAGATGGATTGGATGAACGCATAGGAATGAGAATGTACACGAGATGGATTGGATGAATGCATAGGAATGAGAATGTACACGAGATTGATTGGATGAACACATAGCAACAAGAATGTACACGAAATACTTTGGATGAACGCATAGGAATAACAATGTACACGAGATGGATTTGAAGAACGCATAGGTATAAGAATGTACACGAGATGGATTGGATGAACGCATAGGAATAAGAATGTACACGAGATGGATTGGATGAACGTATAGGAATGAGAATGTACACGAGATGGACTGGATAAACGCTTAGGAATATGAATGTACACGAGATGGATTGGATGAACGCATAGGAATGAGAATGTACACGAGATGGACTGGATAAACGCTTAGGAATATGAATGTACACGAGATGGATTGCATGAACGCATAGGAATATGAATGTACACGAGATGGATTGGATGAGCGCATAGGAATATGAATGTACACGAGACGAATTTGATGGGCATACAGGAATAATAATGTACACGAAATGGATTGGATGAACGCAAAGCGATAAGACTGTACGCGAGATGAATTTGAAGAACGCATAGAAATGAGAATGTACACGAGATGGATTGGTTGAACGCATAGAAATGAGAATGTACACGAGATGGACTGGATAAACGCTTAGGAATATGAATGTACACGAGATGGATTGCATGAACGCATAGGAATATGAATGTACACGAGATGGATTGGATGAGCGCATAGGAATATGAATGTACACGAGACGAATTTGATGGGCATACAGGAATAATAATGTACACGAAATGGATTGGATGAACGCAAAGCGATAAGACTGTACGCGAGATGAATTTGAAGAACGCATAGAAATGAGAATGTACACGAGATGGATTGGTTGAACGCATAGAAATGAGAATGTACACGAGATGGATTGGTTGAACGCATAGGAATGAGAATGTACAAGAGATGGATTGGATGAACGCATAGGAATAAAAATGTACACGAGATGGATTGGATGAACGCATAGGAATATGAATGTACACGAGACGAATTTGATGGGCATACAGGAATAATAATGTACACGAAATGGATTGGATGAACGCAAAGCGATAAGACTGTACGCGAGATGAATTTGAAGAACGCATAGAAATGAGAATGTACACTAGATGGATTGGTTGAACGCATAGGAATGAGAATGTACACGAGTTGGATTAGATAAACTCAAAGGAATATGAATGTACACGAGATGGATTGGATGAACGCAGAAGAATAAAAATGGACACGAGTTGGATTAGATAAACGCATAGGAATAAAAATGTACACGAGATGGATGGGATGGATGCATAGGAATAAAAATGTACACGAGATGGATGGGATGGATGCATAGGAATAAGAATGTACAAGTGACTACTAGATTGATCTCATATAGCCAGTGTTCTTCATCTGTAACTGACCAGTTGTAGTTCTTTGTCTTCAAATTTCCTGCTTATATTCTGCAGTAATCTTAGGTTGAATTGAATTAATCTCTACAACTGAGACAGTTGAATGATATTTGGGCTTCCTGTGGTATCGGTTTTTTTTTTGTCACATCACAGGCAGCCCGTACAAAATTTAATATTTTAGAATAAAAAGGTGCACATATATAAATATTTTTTAACACACATGATTATATCTACTTACTTTTTCTATATTTACTTGAATAGTATTGAAGTAGTGATGCGTTTGATATCGTAGTCTTTGGAATAAAGACATTCATTTTACCCCTTACAGTTTCTATCGAAATGGTACCATAGGCCTCTTTCTGGTTTGGCATTTCTTCTGGTAACAAATGAAGGATGTCTGAACGCTTTTTCGAGGTTCTGTATGATAAAGCTGAAAAGAAATTGTAACATATGTGGACTGAAATCATTAATTCCTACCCGCCATCCTTATCTGTATTCTTTTCAAACCAGCCATATTTGTTCATGATTTTCAAAAATATAATAATAATAATAATAATAATAATAATAATAATAATAATAAATACTTTATTTAAACTGGAAAAATCTATCAGTATTAAGAAACACTGGTCTTAACAAGATGTCCAGTGTAGTTAAATATAACTATAATTGTAAATATAAAATATAATATAAGATATAGAAAAACTGATCTAGATATATTTTCATTAAATAACCCTCTAATCCTAATCCCAATCCTAGTCCCAATCCCTAAGCATTCAAACTTTAATTAAAATACAATAAATAAATAAATAAATAAATAAATGAATAAAAATGTCTAATGGTTTACACTGTGCATCTATGATTTTCAATATCATTTTGCCTTAGATATTTATATAATTCTCTTTTAAAAGTAGATAATGATGTTATTTTCTTAATATTTAGTGGTAAATTGTTCCAATCACTGGAAGCTGCAACCTCAAGGGTTTTCAGTCCAACTGAAGTCTTTGTACTTCTTATATTCAGATTTCGCTTGTCCCTTAAACTTCTGCCGTGGAGCTGTTTTCTTTGAGTTAATAACCCTTGTAACTGAATTGGGCAGCTCTGGTTGTTAATTATCTTGAAAATGTATATGAATCTGAGGAATCTCCTCCTATTAAATAATGTCAGTAAACCCAATGTATTTCTCATATCTTGAGTGCATGTTGTTCTGTTGGCCCTTAGAATTACTCTCATTGCTTGATTTTGTATTTTCTCAATCTTTTCTGATAAGCATTTATTACAATCATGCCACACAACAGCCGATCCATAGTCCAGTACTGGCAGTATGGTTTGTTTATATATTCTTAACAGGATCTTGGTAGCTAGGAAACTTGTAAGTCTATTCAAAAGTGCAATCTTAGGAGAAACTTTCTTAATTGTTTGCACTATGTGTGGTTCCCAAGACAAATGGCTGTCAATTATAAGTCCTAAATATCTAAAAGAGTCTGTTACTTTAAGTTGATCTTGTCCAATCCTGATATTTACTTCAAAATTCAAATCTAAATCTAAGGTCTTCTTTGTTCCCATCATCATTATCTCAGACTTCTTTGTATTATTATTAAGGGGCTTTGTATTCTGGAGAAACTCTCAGACAAGCCAAGGACGTTGGTTCGGCAAACATTGTCAGAGAAGCTTGGATAGTTTGTCGTTTTTACTGCATTCTAGATTTTTATCATCTTTTTCTTCATTACTTGTGAACCAAAAAAGCGATATTTGAAGCTTTGCTTTTTTGTTTTTGATCCCATTTCAAGAAAAAAAGTCTAAGACTTAGTAAAAAGACTTGGTTCTTTGAAAAAAACATATGTGACGGCCAGCGAACCTCACGCGAAGTCAAAACAAGATTCCAGTTTCATAATCATATGAATATTTTGACATTTTTATAGATAATTTATCTTAATGTTGAATGAAATATGAAAAAGGAATACATATCACACCAAATATTTGCTATTTATCGGGCTTTTCCAGCTATTACTATTACACAATCGCAAAAATGATGAGCTTGTTTTTTTTTATGGATAAGCTTATGTTTTTGTAAGATTTTTCGCTCGATAATAATATTAAGAATAAATCTAAAAAAATACTTTTCAAAGACCAACTTACTAACAAAGAAAATTATTATCTTGCATTAATGAATATGTCTCCTTTTACATGTGAAATTCAAGTGAATGTAAGCTTAAGCTTATCAGTAATATTTTTCGACAATTTTCAGTGTAGTTCACTTTCCATCTATAAAACTTACAACTTTGATTACTAAGATTTGCTGAATAAAATACTTCGTTCTATACATGTATTTATATGTTCTACAATCTATAATTATTATTCTTCGAATTGAAAAGTTTTCTAATGCTTTTGAAGGCTTAAAATAATGGTTTTTCTTTTAGTTTTTCCTCCTGGATTCTGGTAAAATCAAACGAAGTGGTAACGCTATAACGTTCATAGCACTAAATATACTATTTATGAGAGCTCCGCTTTTAGGCAGTGCCTAACTGATCTATATATTAACGGAGCACCATACTTAAGAAAAAATGGTAACCCCTCGAGTTGGCTTGTCCGTACGTACATACGGTGTGTACCACCACAGAGCTCCCGCTTGATTCCAAAGCGAACTTTGCCTCACAAATGCATAAAAAACATTGCTTTTTGACACATGATAAACAATTTTTATGGATCAAGTAATAGTCTTCAAGAAGTCAGGTGTTTTTTTTTTTTTTTTTAGAGAACAATCTTATATTTTGTTCGCCTCCGATCGGCAAATCAAAGAAGACTTTCTCACAATAGTTTTAATATCTTAATATATGGTTAAATTTCATCTTGAATGAAATATAAAAAGGAATATATATTCCGCCACATATTTGCCATTTATTTAACTTTTCCAGCTAGTAATTGCACATGAATGAGCGATAGGTCTATTTTATGTTGTTGAACAACATGTTCTCGTAAGCTTATAACATGTCTTAATTTGTTCTTTTACTGAGTCAATAGAATAAAAAGATATACAAGAACATTTCCAAAGGATGACAAAGAAAATTATCATTTTGGATCAATATTTCTGTCTCTTGTTCTTGTGAAGTTCAACTGAACTAGCTAGACTGAATGTAAGCAAGTTTGTTTTTCGAAAACATTTACCGTTCGTATTTTTTTTTTTTAACCTAAAACCAATACCACTTGCTTAATAAGATATTCTTTAACACATGAAATACTTATTAAATGTATGTTGTCCTTCGAATTTAATAAGTTTTCTGGTGCTTTGAAGACGGCTTAAGTTATCGTTTTTCCTTCGCGAAGTTGTGCCAAAAAAAGAAGTATATTTTTTTAAAAGATACTCTGAATTAAACACTTGGCATACTGAAAGAGCACTTGAGAAAATGGAAACCGATTCTGCTTCGCTTCGTTGTTTCCTAGGCTCCTCTCGTGTTCTCTCAGCATTCAGCCGCGTGTTTAGATTAGAGTGTCTAAACGGAATGGGAAAACCATTATATTTTTCTTAAGGTATCAGGGAACCCAATTTTTTTCCTCAAAAGATCGATTGCCAGAAAGGTTTTTCATATTTGCCGAATGAATACAAAACAACCTATTTTCCCCTAAACAAATTTTCAACAGTGATTACTAATAGCGAGTAATAATAAAACTGACTTTTTAGCATTGAAGCTGGCAATTTATTGGTGAGATCACTTTTCAACGTCGCTAGCAGCCACTGTTGTTTGACCTGGGGGACTTTTAGACCTTGCTTAACTTGTTGTTTCATTACTGCTTGTTTGCTCTCCTTCGCTCTCCTTCGGCGTGCTTTGAAATTTAAAAAATATGCAAATTAACAGTGACTGTCTGTAAAAAAAGACAATCCGGCAACAGTTTTTTTAGTGTTTTGGAATGAAGAAATAATGCTTTAGTTAGTTTAGTTAGTTCGGTTAGTACCTAATGTTAGACCTTCAAAAATGCCTAAATTCTTGAAACGTGATTTCAGGTATTTTAATCCATTTTAAATACAATTTTAAAATGTTTTTACGTCCAAGTGAAAGTAAATTTTGAATTTTGCGTGGCATGAAACTTTTCATTCAATAGCTTTTATACATGCAAACCAGATGCAAATGAGATATTCTTTAAAATTAGTTTTAAGAATTTTGATTGCTTGAAAGCAATAAGGCTATCGGGTCGATACAATGCTTTGTACTTAAGGCTTTTTTCAACTCGGAAACCTCGATCTTGCAAAGGAGTCAAGTAAAGTAAGTAAAAGAAAGTAATTTCACGGGAAGAATTGTTTTGTTGATTTTTCTTTTATTTCCACCTTTAGTAAACAAGGGTTTTCGAATTTTCATGTTATTTAATTTATCAATTGTTATTGTTAAATATTTTCTACTTTATCTCTGATCTACAAATGAATAGTCTTCAAAACACCCCTGACTATTTACTGTAACCGTCAGAATTGTACAAGTATTGCTTCTCTTAAAGCTCAGCTTTTTTAAAGGACTTGTACGCGTTGTTTAAATAGATTTTATGTCCAATAGACCCTTTGCCAAAATGGCGGTCAGAGATATAGATCAGAGATAAAGTAGAACATATATAAATAACAATAAATTGATTGAAAAATGGAATAACATTAATTTGAGCCCCTATTTTTGGGGGTTTATTTTATGTGTTTAATTGTTTTATCAACTGGCAAAGTCTGAGATTTTGATTTCAGTCTTATCTAACTAGTGAAATATCTAGCTTTCTATGTTTCCAGGCAACCAATATATTGGCCATGAATAATTGTCTTGAATTGGCCTTATCAACAGGTCTTTTTTCTTAACTTCTGAACCTCACCCACTGCATGTTTTTCAACATGAGTGCTGGAAGATAAAATGAATGTGTAGGTGCAGCCTGGTGTAGATAAACAGTCCGTATTAGGTTTCGTCTTTATATTAGTTGTTATATATTCAAAACGCAGAAACGAAACCCCCCGAATACAATTATGCCCGCAAGGCATTTTTTATTCCATAGACTTATTTAGCTTAAACTAAATTACTTTCAGACTTTCAATTCAACAGGTTCATTTGACCTCAGTGGTGTTCGTATTACTGAAATGTGTGTGAAAAAGCTTTATATTGACACTATTGTGCGTCTAGTTTGGAATGATATGAGTATATATGGATACAACTCAAACGAAGAATCATATGTTAGTATCAACTGAGAGAATCAAAAGTGGTCTGAAATGGGAAACTGGGAAACATCTTGATACTAACATATGATTATTCGTTTGAGTTGTATCCATATATACTCACATCATTCCAAACTAGACGCACAATAGTGCGTTCACTCGAACTGCCAGCAAGATGTTTGACCAATAACAGATTGTAGATTTATAATTAGTACGAGTGTGAAAACGGCGTCGCACGATCACGGCACAGTCCTTTTCACAGTCAGGAAAAATCTGCCCAAATTTGCAAAAATGATAACTTATTTGTTGCTATTAATCAGAAAGAAAACATTCAAAAAAATGTTTTTTCTGATTTTGAATTACCAAATGCTGTATGGTTACTTATATAAACAGTGACTTTTGTTTTAGTGTCAATATAAAGCTTTTTCACACACATTTCAGTAATACGAACACCACTGAGGTCAAATGAACCTGTTTAAATGAAAGTCTGAAAGTAATTTAGTGAAGCATGAAAGTTATGAGCATCTAGAAGTACAGAAGTATCTTGAGGATGGGGGAGGCCAAATGAATCTCAGATATCCTAAATAAAATCTCCCATCACCATGACAATAAATAGCTAGGAGCACATTTTAAAGTAGTGTGGTTAGTATGCAAATTAGATGGAAAAAGAGACTTTACGAGACTCCCCATTTTAATTACTGTAAATAAGAACTTAAAAATATACTTAATACTAACATTAATACTCAAAACTGAAACTTATTACTAATACATATTTCATATAGAATTAAAAAAAGGAAAAAATTGCATAAAAAGAAAAATTTATATTCACTATTTATATATTATTTATAAATTATTGTTTATATAATAATAATCTATTTTATAGTACGCACGACAAAATTACTCGATTCTGATTGGTCTAGAGGAGTACAATTAGAGCGTTAATTGGTACTCCGCGGGAGTACCAATTAGGTCGCTATGGAAACACGGCCAAAAGCGGCAAATTTCCCCAGTGAAATGAGTGTAATTCCCAAAAAAATAAGTGTTTTATACATTAAAATGCAAAAATTTCAGAAAACTGTTCAATACACACATAGGAAGACCTCAAATTATGATAACTAGACAAATTCAAGACCTAATAAATCATGTTTTGTAGTAGAAAGTCGTTTTTTCTTTCTAGTTTTCGCCAAACAATTTGAGTTGGAGTTTTGAATGTTCTCGTTTTACTACCTGTTGTCTTCTGTGGTCTTCTCGAAAAATATATTCAACACCACATCTACAATAATTGTACAATATGTAGAAAACAGCTAACAATAGTTTTAAAGCAAATTTCTTTCCGTTTAGCGAAAAAATACAGCGAGAAGAGGCTCGTTTTTTGTTTTGAAAATAGTTAAGATCAAATCTTACCGGCAAACTGTCGAGTAGTTGTAGAGAGACGAATTCAGCTATTTATCACAAGTTAATTGATCCTAAGTTGTCAATCCAGTCTTGAATTAATAAAATCTTCAGATAATTCACCATTCAAAGAAAATAGCAGCGAAATTCTTCAAGCTACAGGAGGGAATAATATCCAAAGCACATGGTCTGATCACTGGAGACTCGTTCACGGCAAGCTGTACTTCAAAACGTTTAACTTGAACGACATATTTTTCGCTTTTATCCCTTTTGATGTTGTCCAGCTAACTTGTTTTCAAAGAAAGTATTTTTGAAATTGTGTTTTTGCAGTTATTAGCAAATGCTAAGAGGAAAAAAACTTAAATTAGCAAACTCTAAACTGTCAACTTTCGCTTAGTTTTCACACAGTACGTTTTCAAAGAAAAGTCGCTTCTTGATTCGCTGTTTAGCTGTCAGTACTGTCATTCAATAGTTGTAAACATGCATTAAAATGGCTTTTTACTTGAGATGTAAAATTATTTTCTAGTATTTTGTAGTTCAAATCATACATAAAATACTAATCTAAAAAGGTTTTACAGCAACGTTAACACTTTCTATGCTGTTCTTGACTTAGCGTTCTTGGAGAAGATTCGGTTATAGCAAAGGCAATGAAGATGAATGAATGCCTTCGCTTCGCATGTTTTATAAAATTTTGTCGTGTGAACTATAAATAAAAAATCGCACGACTTTCTCGTACAATTTGGAATTAATAGGCACTCGTAATGTTTTGAAAGTTCTTTAATTGCACTCGCCTAAAGGCTCGTGCAATTACAAGAACTTTCAAAACATTACTCGTACCTATTAATTTCCAAATTGTACTCGAGGTCGTGCGATTTCCTATACAAATTACTAAAACAATTATATATTGAATATTTATTAAATATTTGCTTCATGGTTGTTTAACCTAAAATCCTTTAAAATGTTTTTATTTCGAAAAGGGGTTCTTGACCTTCTTATGCAGTTCTTATGCAGGCACTCTTATGGACAGTTCTTAAAATATTAAAGTTCAAAATAGTTCTTATCCAAGTGATAACGCTGGCGTAGTCCTCTCCGGATTTCGTTGCTAGTAGGTTGGCCAGGTTCCGTAAAAATATTTGGCTTTCGGTGCCCATTCCTTCATTTGTTACAAATATTAGCGGTATGAATGTTTCCATGTCGACGTTTACGACTCTCTGCTGGTATTTGTTTTCTTTTCTTGCTCTTGTTCCTTAAACATACTCTTGTTCTGGTTGCTCGCGGAGTTCACATGCGCCACTCATCATCGTCAATCATCATCATCATCATCATCATCATAATTATCATTTTAATAATAATAATAATAATAATAATAATAATAATAATAATAATAATAATAATAATAATAATTATTATTATTATTATTATTATTATTATTATTATTATTATTGTTATTAAAATGATAATTATGATGATTATTATTATCAAAAGACAGGCTTAATCAACGCCATGGCGACAACTAAGGAAAGCTCTAGAAATGAGGACCAACCAACAGATCCTGAGCAACACGTCTCTCTTAAACGCGTGCTGGGTATTCCTGGAGCTTCATCCATCGTATCAGGAATCATGATTGGCTCGGGGATCTTCGTGTCAGCGCGTTGGATTGTGGTATACAGTGGGTCGGTTGGTTTGGCTCTTGTCATCTGGTTATTGTGTGCTGTGGTGGCCTTCCTCGGTGGACTGTGTTGGGTGGAGTTGGGTTTAACCTTTCCCAAGTGTGGTGGTAGGTTACTCCAGACAAATATTCAATACATAGAAATGAAACGGTTCATAATAAAAATATAGTAGTCAAGTCAATTCACTTCAAAAAGATATATCAAATTCTTAATGGAATAATTAGTTTTAACATATCTGTATTCTTTTTTGTTAAATTTCCTTCTTCCCTATTCATATTTAGGTGAATATATTCTCATTAAAGAAACTCTTGGATCAGTTCCTGCCTTTGCCTTGATATGGCTGAAAATCTTCATCACCACTCCCTGCAGCGATGCAATTGGTCAACTCACATTTGCACTATATGTTCTCGGACCGTTCTTTCCTGGCTGTACAGACCGGGAGGACCTTGAACCTCTCCTAAAGATCATAGCAGCCTGGTCTTTATGTAAGTTGCTAAAGGAACTGCGGACTTCGTTGGGTGTTGTTGTTTAAAAGTCTTCGGAGTAAAGACAATAGCAGTTTGTCGGCCAAATTGGGAACCAATCCTTATGTAATGTATTTGTTATCCACTTGAAATAGATTACTATAATAATGATACTAAAGAAAATAATGATGATAATAATGATCATGATGATGATTTAGAATATTTTATAATTTAGGTGATATGGAAATTATTGTCATTGTCATTGTCATTGTCATTGTCATTGTCATTGTCATTGTCATTGTCATTGTCATTGTCATTGTCATTGTCATTGTCATTGTCATTGTCATTGTCATTGTCATTGTCATTGTCATTGTCATTGTCATTGTCATTGTCATTGTCATTGTCATTGTCATTGTCATTGTCATTGTCATTGTCATTGTCATTGTCATTGTCATTGTCATTGTCATTGTCATTGTCATTGTCATTGTCATTGTCATTGTCATTGTCATTGTCATTGTCATTGTCATTGTCATTGTCATTGTCATTGTCATTGTCATTGTCATTGTCATTGTCATTGTCATTGTCATTGTCATTGTCATTGTCATTGTCATTGTCATTGTCATTGTCATTGTCATTGTCATTGTCATTGTCATTGTCATTGTCATTGTCATTGTCATTGTCATTGTCATTGTCATTGTCATTGTCATTGTCATTGTCATTGTCATTGTCATTGTCATTGTCATTGTCATTGTCATTGTCATTGTCATTGTCATTGTCATTGTCATTGTCATTGTCATTGTCATTGTCATTGTCATTGTCATTGTCATTGTCATTGTCATTGTCATTGTCATTGTCATTGTCATTGTCATTGTCATTGTCATTGTCATTGTCATTGTCATTGTCATTGTCATTGTCATTGTCATTGTCATTGTCATTGTCATTGTCATTGTCATTGTCATTGTCATTGTCATTGTCATTGTCATTGTCATTGTCATTGTCATTGTCATTGTCATTGTCATTGTCATTGTCATTGTCATTGTCATTGTCATTGTCATTGTCATTGTCATTGTCATTGTCATTGTCATTGTCATTGTCATTGTCATTGTCATTGTCATTGTCATTGTCATTGTCATTGTCATTGTCATTGTCATTGTCATTGTCATTGTCATTGTCATTGTCATTGTCATTGTCATTGTCATTGTCATTGTCATTGTCATTGTCATTGTCATTGTCATTGTCATTGTCATTGTCATTGTCATTGTCATTGTCATTGTCATTGTCATTGTCATTGTCATTGTCATTGTTATT
This sequence comes from Anthopleura sola, assembly GCA_023349425.1. Lineage (NCBI taxonomy): Eukaryota > Metazoa > Cnidaria > Anthozoa > Actiniaria > Actiniidae > Anthopleura > Anthopleura sola. Next base: position 5,939,624 of record JALHLI010000001.1, read on the forward strand.
ATTATTATTATTATTATTATTATTATTATTATTATTATTATTATTATTATAAAAATATTATCATCATCATCAATTTGACAAAAAGAAGTCCAAATAAACACCGACAGATGTTTGGTTAATCAAAATTTTCTGTTGCACATGTAACATGCACATGTTTTTATTAATGGGGCTTTTCCGCTCAAGTGACGCATGCAAATTTAGTAATTAAAAGATGAGACTAGACGACTAGACGAAATACAGTTAATTTAAAAAATCAATTACAGCCTAATATCTTTGGATTATGGTTTTCAATAGTCCCTTTCACCGTTCCACGAGCCATTTAGAAATTTAGCCTTGCCTTAACATCTAAGCGAGACTAACGGTTAACTCGCAATGATAGAGACATGTGAATAACTGTCTAAGGAGTTAAAAAAGGTGTCTAAAAACGGTAAACGGGGCTATTTCAGAACACGAATAAGATTTCATTCATACTGATACCTTTTACCCAATGATTATTATTGACAAAGAAATGTTATGACACAGTTTTTCCAAGTTTTAGGTTTCTCAACGTTTAACTTAAAAAAGAAAAAAGAACAAGAGAATGGCAGAATGATGGTCAAAAATGGGCCACTCAAGCTAAATGTTTCTTATATTCCTTTTGACCAGGTACCATATGTCTGCTCAACTGTCTGAGCGCTAACTGGGCAGCTCGTGTTCAGATTTTCTTCACAACTGGTAAATTCCTTGCTCTTATGGTACTGATTGCAACAGGGATTTATAGTCTTGGTCAAGGTTAGTTGATACTGTCAAAGCTCTCTTTGCGACCACTCTTGTAAGCGAACAGCTCTAGTTACGACCATTTTTTAGGTTTCCCGAGGTGGTCACTTAACGGAGAGCTACGATTGCATACACACTGTCTGATGTTTTGGGAATCCAGTTAACGAATTCCATCTCTTGTCTCCAGGGCAGACATCAAGCTTCAAGGACTCGTTCAAAGACACCACAACTCAGATAGGAATGGTTGGACTGGCTTTTCAGAGTGGCCTATGGGCTTACGAAGGATGGTATGTATAATTCCCTGCATTAGTTATGCTCTATTCCCGAAGTAAAAGATTTCACAAAAGGAATGCTAGGTCGGAGGGAAGACTAACCTATCTACTCGGGATTGGCATCATTAAAGGAATCCACTTCTTTTGCAATGTAAACAATTACGGACCTTACCTAAAACACGTGAATATTCTACACAAAACTGAGACAGAAAATTCGAAACTGGAGATTAGTTAAATTAAAAATGGAAAAAGAGAAAATGGCCTATTTTAATATTGAAACTATATTTTAACCTATTTGATATCTTAGGATTTTTTTTTTTTTTTTTTTTTTTTTTTTTTTTTTGTAACGTGTTTGGGAAAAAAAAATAGATGTTTTTTGTGACTACTAATGACGACCTTAATGGCGAAGTTTGTTATTCAAACAGGTTTTAAAGCTTTACCTTGTAAATCAATTTACTTCCTAATCTGTTACATAATCGTATTACGAAATCCGAACCAACAAACAACTCTCAATCCACCTTAAAAAAGGAAAAAGCATAAAATGACAAATACAAAAAATAAGTGCGGTCGACATACGGTTGGATACTGAGAAGGCAAAATTAAAAAAAGGTAACCGAACTTAAGTCAAAATCAGTCAGTACACATATAAAGATGTGGTTTCCTTAAGTTGGATTTTTGAAGACCTGGTAAAAAACCTTACCTTTGACGTTTTTCTATTTCGTTCGTTTTTTCTATTTCGTTCGTTCGTTCGTTCGTCCGTTCGTTCGTCCGTTCGTTCGTTCGTTCGTTCGTTCGTTCGTTCGTTCGTTCGTTCGTTCGTTCGTTCGTCCGTCCGTCCGTTCGTTCGTTCGTTCGTTCGTTCGTTCGTTCGTTTGTTCGTTCGTTCGTTCGTTCGTTCGTTCGTTCGTTCGTTCGTTCGTTCGTTCGTTCGTTCGTTCGTTCGTTCGTTCGTTCGTTTGTTCGTTTGTTCGTTTGTTCGTTTGTTCGTTTGTTCGTTTGTTGGTTTGTTGGTTTGTTGGTTTGTTGGTTTGTTGGTTTGTTGGTTTGTTGGTTTGTTGGTTTGTTGGTTTGTTGGTTTGTTGGTTTGTTGGTTTGTTGGTTTGTTGGTTTGTTGGTTTGTTGGTTTGTTGGTTTGTTGGTTTGTTGGTTTGTTGGTTTGTTGGTTTGTTGGTTTGTTGGTTTGTTGGTTTGTTCGTTTGTTGGTTTGTTGGTTTGTTGGTTTGTTGGTTTGTTCGTTTGTTCGTTTGTTCGTTTGTTGGTTTGTTGGTTTGTTGGTTTGTTGGTTTGTTCGTTTGTTCGTTTGTTCGTTTGTTGGTTTGTTCGTTTGTTGGTTTGTTGGTTTGTTGGTTTGTTGGTTTGTTGGTTTGTTGGTTTGTTGGTTTGTTGGTTTGTTGGTTTGTTGGTTTGTTGGTTTGTTGGTTTGTTGGTTTGTTGGTTTGTTGGTTTGTTGGTTTGTTGGTTTGTTGGTTTGTTGGTTTGTTGGTTTGTTGGTTTGTTGGTTTGTTGGTTTGTTGGTTTGTTGGTTTGTTGGTTTGTTGGTTTGTTGGTTTGTTGGTTTGTTGGTTTGTTGGTTTGTTGGTTTGTTGGTTTGTTGGTTTGTTGGTTTGTTGGTTTGTTGGTTTGTTGGTTTGTTGGTTTGTTGGTTTGTTGGTTTGTTGGTTTGTTGGTTTGTTGGTTTGTTGGTTTGTTGGTTTGTTGGTTTGTTGGTTTGTTGGTTTGTTGGTTTGTTGGTTTGTTGGTTTGTTGGTTTGTTGGTTTGTTGGTTTGTTGGTTTGTTGGTTTGTTGGTTTGTTGGTTTGTTGGTTTGTTGGTTTGTTGGTTTGTTGGTTTGTTGGTTTGTTGGTTTGTTGGTTTGTTGGTTTGTTGGTTTGTTGGTTTGTTGGTTTGTTGGTTTGTTGGTTTGTTGGTTTGTTGGTTTGTTGGTTTGTTGGTTTGTTGGTTTGTTGGTTTGTTGGTTTGTTGGTTTGTTCGTTTGTTCGTTTGTTCGTTTGTTCGTTTGTTGGTTTGTTGGTGTTGGTTTGTTGGTTTGTTGGTTTGTTGGTTTGTTGGTTTGTTGGTTTGTTGGTTTGTTGGTTTGTTGGTTTGTTGGTTTGTTGGGTCGTTGGTTTGTTCGTTTGTTGGTTTGTTCGTTTGTTGGTTTGTTGGTTTGTTGGTTTGTTGGTTTGTTCGTTTGTTCGTTTGTTCGTTTGTTCGTTTGTTCGTTTGTTGGTTTGTTGGTTTGTTCGTTTGTTGGTTTGTTCGTTTGTTGGTTTGTTGGTTTTCTCGTTTGTTGGTTTGTTCGTTTGTTGGTTTGTTGGTTTGTTCGTTTGTTCGTTTGTTGGTTTGTTGGTTTGTTGGTTTGTTGGTTTGTTGGTTTGTTGGTTTGTTGGTTTGTTGGTTTGTTGGTTTGTTGGTTTGTTGGTTTGTTGGTTTGTTGGTTTGTTGGTTTGTTGGTTTGTTGGTTTGTTGGTTTGTTGGTTTGTTGGTTTGTTGGTTTGTTGGTTTGTTGGTTTGTTGGTTTGTTGGTTTGTTGGTTTGTTGGTTTGTTGGTTTGTTGGTTTGTTGGTTTGTTGGTTTGTTGGTTTGTTGGTTTGTTGGTTTGTTGGTTTGTTGGTTTGTTGGTTTGTTGGTTTGTTGGTTTGTTGGTTTGTTGGTTTGTTGGTTTGTTGGTTTGTTGGTTTGTTGGTTTGTTGGTTTGTTGGTTTGTTGGTTTGTTGGTTTGTTGGTTTGTTGGTTTGTTGGTTTGTTGGTTTGTTGGTTTGTTGGTTTGTTGGTTTGTTGGTTTGTTGGTTTGTTGGTTTGTTGGTTTGTTGGTTTGTTGGTTTGTTGGTTTGTTGGTTTGTTGGTTTGTTGGTTTGTTGGTTTGTTGGTTTGTTGGTTTGTTGGTTTGTTGGTTTGTTGGTTTGTTGGTTTGTTGGTTTGTTGGTTTGTTGGTTTGTTGGTTTGTTGGTTTGTTGGTTTGTTGGTTTGTTGGTTTGTTGGTTTGTTGGTTTGTTGGTTTGTTGGTTTGTTGGTTTGTTGGTTTGTTGGTTTGTTGGTTTGTTGGTTTGTTGGTTTGTTGGTTTGTTGGTTTGTTGGTTTGTTGGTTTGTTGGTTTGTTGGTTTGTTGGTTTGTTGGTTTGTTGGTTTGTTGGTTTGTTGGTTTGTTGGTTTGTTGGTTTGTTGGTTTGTTGGTTTGTTGGTTTGTTGGTTTGTTGGTTTGTTGGTTTGTTGGTTTGTTGGTTTGTTGGTTTGTTGGTTTGTTGGTTTGTTGGTTTGTTGGTTTGTTGGTTTGTTGGTTTGTTGGTTTGTTGGTTTGTTGGTTTGTTGGTTTGTTGGTTTGTTGGTTTGTTGGTTTGTTGGTTTGTTGGTTTGTTGGTTTGTTGGTTTGTTGGTTTGTTGGTTTGTTGGTTTGTTGGTTTGTTGGTTTGTTGGTTTGTTGGTTTGTTGGTTTGTTGGTTTGTTGGTTTGTTGGTTTGTTGGTTTGTTGGTTTGTTTCGTTTGTTCGTTTGTTCGTTTGTTCGTTTGTTCGTTTGTTCGTTTGTTCGTTTGTTCGTTTGTTCGTTTGTTCGTTTGTTCGTTTGTTCGTTTGTTCGTTTGTTCGTTTGTTCGTTTGTTCGTTTGTTCGTTTGTTCGTTTGTTCGTTTGTTCGTTTGTTCGTTTGTTCGTTTGTTCGTTTGTTCGTTTGTTCGTTTGTTCGTTTGTTCGTGTGTTCGTTTGTCGTTTGTTCGTTTGTTCGTTTGTTCGTTTGTTCGTTTGTTCGTTTGTTCGTTTGTTCGTTTGTTCGTTTGTTCGTTTGTTCGTTTGTTCGTTTGTTCGTTTGTTCGTTTGTTCGTTTGTTCGTTTGTTCGTTTGTTCGTTTGTTTGTTTGTTCGTTCGTTTGTTCGTTCAATCATTCATACATTTCTTTCTTTCTTTCTTTTTTAATCTTACAGGGACAATCTTAATGACATCACTGAAGAAGTTAAAAACCCCAAGAGGTAATCTCTAGCAGGATTTGATACCATTTTTACAGTCAAAATGGCAATTTTCACATTCCTATGGAGGCTGGAAGATTCAATTCATTTTCTAAAAATTTAGGCCAGTTTGTTTTACACGGTACCGGAAGAGTTACCCGTTCAAAAAGTGGTACGTTTAGATTTTCCGTTTAAACGGAATTGTGTTATCCGGACAAAACTAGCTGTGCGAAAAAAAGTGTAGGTTTCGTGTAAATGATATAAACTAGTTGAATTTTAAATTGTTAAAAAAAAAAAATATATATATATATATATATATATATATATATATATATATATATATATATATATATATATATATATATATATATATTAAAACTAAAACGGGGCTTCGGCCCCCTCGGCCCCGCCTCCCTTAAAATCTACCTCTGTGGCGTGGGATACACTTACAACACCATTAAACAAGTCAGTGTTCTTTATTTACTTAACTTGTGGACAGAAACATGCCATGGTCAGTTCTGGGTAGCGTTGTCTTGGTAACTTGTTGTTATTTACTGGTTAATGTTGGATACTTTGCTGTTTTGACACCAGAGGAAATGAAGGAATCCCCAGCAACTGCAGTGGTAAGTTCGATATTTGTTACCATGACGTCAGGTCAATGACGTTTTAAATTTTTTATTTCTAGATCTTTAATTATAAAGGAATTATTTTAGGACTGTCTGCTTGTTCTTCATCTTTAGCCTATATATGTTCTAGCAAACATTGGGCGGTTAGAGCCTTCCATATACATATCCAAATTCCTATTTCGAGAATATTTGTAAAATGCATCAGCGATCATGTTAATGTTCTTCAATATTTGAGTAAGTTATCCTTACGTAAGTAATCACAAAGCATAGATAAGGGATAGCATGGACTATCGACATGATTTTCCCACCTTTCACAAGCAGGGAATTTTATCTACGTTGTAAATTACTATTTGTGTTCATATAATGCCTTGTCGATATTTTAGATCTTCATTAGTTCCATTTTCAGTCTGTAGTTAAACGTGTGTACGGTTCTCGAGTGGCATTGATTGTACCTGCGTTCGTAGCTTGTTCTATTTTTGGATCTGCAAATGGCGTAGCATTCTCTTCAGGAAGTTAAGTGATAAAACATCTTAAATGATACTTATGATACTGAAAAAATGACGGTGAGTGGTCGTGGTGAGAACACCTCGTCTGGATCCATTTGAGTCTTCACCGATTTTGTAAAATGATGCAATATTCTCTTCCTCTACAGGGTAACGTTGTCTGCAGCTCGTGAGGGTCATCTTCCATCAGTCCTGGCCATGATTCACACAACCAAGAGAACACCCATTCCTGCCTTGCTGTTATCGGTACGAATTGTTAACATGACAATCACTACATTAAATATTCTATACATACAATCTAGGGGCTAGGTTGCAATTGGGAAGTAAGTTATTTTCATTTCCTCCATCCCATCCCAATTTTTGTGGTATATTTTGCTAACGTGTCCATTATTTATATGTATGTTTGTAATTTTGGTGACGAACTCATTAAACTAAACTAAACTTAGCTAAACTGATCTGAAGTGGTCGATCTGAGAACTACAGGAATTGTGGAAGGCTGAACGCTCGTCTCGTAAATATTGCAAATACATAGTGGCAGTCATACTTGATCGGTATTGAAATTCTAATTTGTGTCACTTATCACATTAATTCACAAAAGTTCGTGTTGACACCCACCAACTCCTATTGGGCTCAAATCAACCATTCCAATCTCTTGTTATCAATTGCAACGTTAATTGAAGTATGTGTATACACTTTCATATGAACCCATTTGTGTCAAACTTGATTTCTTTCATTTCTGTTTTAGACTATTATCTCATGCTTCTTCTTGCTACCAAGAAAGAGCACGGTTCAGAATTTGATCAAAGTCTTCAGCACTGCTTCATGGCTGACTTACACACTAACGGTGATTGGTTTGCTGTGGACGAGATACAAAAGACCTGGTTTACCCAGACCTCTAAAGGCAAGTTATCATATTCATTACTAATTCATTAGGGTGAGACCCAATGAAATTGCACAACTGGGGTCACATGAAAACACTGTTAACTCAATACAGCTCTGCTAATTAGTAATATTTACATCCAATATATACAGAATAATAATTAACATGTGGTTCCGCCTTAAGGAAGATGGTTTGACAGAGCCTTTTCAAAAGCTAGTCCCACCAACATAATCCATGCAACTTGCTTTGTTAACCTTAGCACAATAATGGTACCGCACAATGTTTGACGTGTGAAAACATTGTACGCATGCTCCTAAAAAAATCAAGCTGTATTTTCGCCTCCGGCTCGTGATTGTATATCCCATACAACATTGCCACTATTATTGTACCTATTATATAAATTAGTTGTATTCAAGGACGTCAACTTTGTTTACATAGAATAATACTTAACAATATTTCAACTGACCGACCCGTCTTTTAACGACACTAGTTAGAGACAAGATTGCCATTAACGTGGTCATCCGAGCCACGTTAAGGTCTAAACATTTGCAAATGTAACAGTGGCGTAGCCAGTATTTTGCCAACTAAAAAAACGGCCAACTGAAAAACAAAACGACGTTCTTACCAATTAAGCTAACCGGGTGGCGGTTTAAACTTCACTGTAACAAAATGGTGATCAGGTGTTTTTAATCATATGATAGCAATTTCGGAAAGCGCTACCGGGAATAAACCATACTGAAGGAAATGCCACAAGAAATCGGTGAGGTTGTATTCAGTTATGGGAAACTAACAATAATCATCAATTTCTCGCCACAGCTTCCAATCTTCATTCCCGTGTTGTTTCTCATCATTTCTCTGTACCTGACCATCACTCCCTTCGTCAAAGCACCACTTGAGTCGTCGATTCCTCTTGTGTTTTTCTTGCTTGGCATTCCTGTGTACTATTTCTTTATTCACTTCAAAGCAACGCCTCGATGCATCTTGTTTATTCTTGGTGAGCAATAAGTATTTCTTTTACGTCTTAACGGCATTAAAAGCGGACAGTTATTGTTATTCCAACTATTGATATCTTTGTTTTAGATTGGATTTCCTTCAAGACACAGCAAATATTGAACGTCAGATATCCAACCATTCCCAAAGAAATAAATGAATGATTCGTAGCATACAACAATCAGATATCCAAACCTACTGAGGTTGCGAATCTGGAAACGAGCGATAAAAAAAAACCAACTGTAATCTTGATAACAGTGGGAACATCACAATAAACTTAATAATAAGGGTTTAAAAAATGTCTAAATTGTTGTCAATCCCTAACTGCTTTGGAAATAGTTGAATACCTTTTTTTATGGTTTTAAATCGACACTTTAGCGCAATGCGAATGCGACTTGACCTTTCTGGGCATTAGTGTTAAAAAAAAAAAAAAAAAAAAAGCTGGTGTTCTTGGCGGTCACGCGTCACAAATTACATGTGCTTTCTGTTAAATTTCTTCTTTTAAACACATCTTTTGCTCGTTAAACAATGTCGATTATAATAGCGAAGCTCCCGCGCGGAGCACCATACTTAAGAAAAATGGTAAATTATCGAGTTGATTTTTTATGGCTTGACCGCGCCATCACCTTGTCCGTACGACGTCCCTGTACCACCACAGGCTTCCCGCACGCTTTGTTTACTCCCAAATGTACAGAAAAAATCGTAATAATAGTCAAAGATGGATCAAGAAGTATTTTTTCTTATTTTTGCAAAGCGAAAAATACGTTAAATAGAAGTCATATCTGTCTTAAAGTGAACAAAACATTTTTTCGACTTTAGCGACTTGCTAGAGAAGATTTAGCGAGAGAAGATTTAAAAGCATACGAAGAAGTTTCGTCACTGTAACCTCAGTGAGAGAAAAAGTGGTTTTATCATCAGGAAAACTTGATTACAATGCAAGAATAATATTTCAGCTCCATTAAAAACAAAACACTTCATAGAAGGTAAATTCATTCATGTTAACTAATATTTCATAAAAAATCGACAAAAAAATGTGAAAACTAGCTGGAGAAACTCTCAGACAAGCCAAGGACGTTGCTTCGGCAAACATTGTCAGAAAAACTTGGAAAAATGTTTGTCGTTTTTACTGCATTTTACATTTTTATCATCTCTTTCTTCATTACGTGTGGAATGCGATATTTGAAGCGATATTTGAAGCTTTGACTTTTTGTTTTTGATCCATTTCAAGGAAAAAGGCTACTGAAGACTTTAGAAAAAAATATTTGACGGCCAGCGAGCCTCACGCGAGGAATTGTGATGTCAAAACAAGATTCCATATTTCATGATCATATAGATATTTTGACATTTTTATTTTTGACATCTTTCGTTTGAATCCAAAACTTTGACAATTATAGCGACTTTAGCGCTTTAAAACACCACCGTCCCTCACGCGTCATTATATTTGATAGAGAGTTTAAATAAACTTCAAAGATTGAAAATTAGCGATCCCGGAGCATGAAATTATGAAGTTATCAAATAATAATTGATTTTAAAGCGTTGGGAAACCCTTTTTTGACACCTTTGTGAAATCGGTGTGGAATTTGACACTTTTAAGAAGCAATTTAGGAAGAAAATTTTATGAATATAATTATTTCAAGTAATTTCTGAAATTTGCTCAATAAAGTTAGAATATATATTACATATGGTAAGCAGACACCTTAAGCGAGAATAAATGGTCAACTGGATCGATATAAGACAAAACATCTACATCTAGAGGGCCGCCAAGATTAACATACTATTATATAGGTCATTTTACTCTCTTTAAATAAAGTTATTAATATTAAATATCATTATTATTATTATAAAGTTATCGCTACTTATAAATTTATTATTATTATTATTATTATTATTATTATTATTATTATTATTATTATTATTATTATTATTATTATTATTATTATTAGTAATAATATGGTTTCGAGTTCATTTTGCGAATTATCCCAAATTGAACGAGAAACCATATTATTTAGTAAATAAACCCCTCCTGGCGGCTGGGATATCTGCTGATAATGTCCGAGGATGAGAAATGGTCCGAAAAAATACTTTGAGTCCATGAAAGTTATTATTAGCTGAGTTTTTTAATAAAAATTGAATACTCCCGGGTATCAAGTATTTTGAAATCCGTTCCCGGGTCCCGGGTATCATCTAGACACAGCCTAAATCTAAAAGTTTCCATGCCAAAATAACCAACTACTTACCAAATATTTCAGAACTTCCGTTCTTCTATGAAGTAAAAAGGCAATGGTAACTTTGCTTCCGAACCCAGTAACCTTCCAGGAACTTTAAAGGTCAAAAAATTCGAGTTTCTTTCTGTGTTTTTAGCCTGCATCATGGAGGGGAAGCTGCATGCTATACTGTGCAAACGCACTGAATGCAGATTTTGTCACGCCGATTGTATAATTTTTTGAAACTAAGCATTCTTTGCAGACAAATATATGTTGCACAAAAATTCTTAGTTTTAAAAATTCATAACTTCGTCTTTACGAACTTTACGAAACTTTACAGTTTTACTAATATCGATGTGACAAATTTGATAGCAAACCTCTCGACCTCTCCCCCACCCCCCTTCCCCATATATGGTCACATTCTGGAGGATCCAATCACATCCTGGACGATCCAATCACATCCTGGAGGATCCAATCACATTCTGGAGGATCAAATCACATTCTGGAGGATCCAGTCATATCCTGTAGGATCCAATCATATCCTGGAGGAACCAATTTTATCCTGGAGGATCCAATCATATCCTGGAGGATCCAATCATATCCTGGAGGATCCAATCATATTCTGGAGGATCCAGTCACATCCTGGAGCCGATCCAGTCACATTCTGGAGGATCCAATGACATCCTGGAGCCGATCCAATCATATCCTGGAGGATCCAATCATATTCTGTAGGATCCAATAACTTCCTGGAGGATCCAATCATATCCTGGAGGATCCAATCACATCCTGAAGGATCCAATCATATTCTGGAGAATCCAATTACATCCTGGAGGATCCAATCATATTCTGGAGGATCCAATCAAATCCTGGAGGATCCAAACAAATGCTGGAGGATCCAATCATAGTCTGGAGGATCCAATCATATTCTGGAGGATCCAATCATATCCTGGAGGATCCAATCATAGTCTGGAGGATCCAATCATATCCTGGAGGATCCAATCATATTCTGTAGGATCCAATAACTTCCTGGAGGATCCAATCATATCCTGGAGGATCCAATCACATCCTGAAGGATCCAATAATATTCTGGAGAATCCAATTACATCCTGGAGGATCCAATCATATTCTGGAGGATCCAATCAAATCCTGGAGGATCCAAACAAATCCTGGAGGATCCAATCATAGTATGGAGGATCCAATCATATTCTGGAGGATCCAATCATATCCTGCAGAATCCAATCACATTCTGGAGGATCCAATCACATTCTGGAGGAACCAATCATATCCTGGCATAGGAATAAGAATATATGGGTCATAATAAGCAGAAGTTTTAAAGTTGATTAATACACTGAGCCTTTAAATTCTCTTAAAAGGGAACTACAAACTTGAATGACAGGCTTGGTGTCGTTTCCACTACTTTTGGCTTGTTTGTTTTTTCCGCTGACGCTGATGATTCTCTTATACACATGCGCATGCTTTGTAGCACTTGCTTATCTCTCTTGATGCCAAAAAATACCATGTTTCAAAGTATTTTAAGATATAAGACCGAATAAAAACTCAATTCTGACTTTTACCCATAGCTGTTCTATGTATACGCCGCGAATGGGCTTTTGACAGCACGTCCCACATGCAAAGAAATAACCATTGTAACAAAACCATCAGCGACACAATCGACATACCGGGTGTGCTGGTCATAGCAAGGGGTTAATCATCTACGGTCTAGGGGCCGACTAACCTCTCCCTTAGGCTTCGGCCGAGCTTCCTGATCAGTCAGTAATGTCCTCCCGGGATAGCGGTGTTGGGGCGGAAATCTTCAGCATAGCCGTAAGTCCATACGATGCTTCAGCAATCGATGTCTGGAAGTATGGTCCTGGTTAATCAAGCAATAAAAACATACTGATCTCAAAAACCTGAATCTTTCGTTTTGAAACGACAAGAGGAATTCTAAATGCGCATCTTGCTCTTAGTACTTTTTTTCTGATCATACTTCAGTCCTTGCTTAGCTGGATAGATCATATATATTTTCACTTTTTTCAATCAATGTTCAAAAATGCCGCGCTTGTCAAAGTGTCTTGGACATATGAAATACTGACACTTAATTAGCAGATTCATTTCATGAATGTTTGATATATTTTTCAACTCATAGAGTACAAAATAAAACATGATAAAAGAGAAAGAAAGAAAGAAAGAAAGAAAGAATCAAATATACAAAATCATGCATACCATTAGGTACCAAACTAAAATACGGTATAGTTTTTTTCAAAAAATATCAGACAGTGAAGTAAAGATCATGTCAGTGGTAGTATCATCTTCGTTGAACTGAGATGTATTGGGTGGGCGCATAGGAATAAGAATGTACACGAGATGGATTGCATGAACGCATAGGAATAAGAATGTACACGAGATGTATTGGGTGGGCGCATAGGAATAAGAATGTACACGAGATGGATTGGATGAACGCATAGGAATAAGAATGTACACGAGATGGATGGGATGGATGTATAGGAATAAGAATGTACAAGTGACTACTAGATTGATCCTATATAGCCAGTGTGCTACATCTGTAACGAGGGAAAGCGAAGGAAGATTCTTAATCTTACATTGAATTAAGTTTCGTGACTGAAACTTCAGTGAGAGAAAAAGTGGCCTGTAGACCAGAAAAAACTGATTATACTGCAAGAGTGATATTTCAGTTCCGTAGAAAACACTTCATAGAAGGTAAATTCATTAATTTTAACTAATATTTCGTAAAAAATCGACAAGAAATGTGTAAACTAGCTGGAGAAACTCTCAGACAAGACAAGGACGTTGGTTCGGCAAACATTGTCAGAGAAACTTGGATAGTTTGTCGTTTTTACTGCATTCTCGATTTTTATCATCTTTTTCTTCATTACTTGAGAACCAAAAAAGCGATATTTGAAGCTTTGATTTTTTGTTTTTGATCCCATTTCAAGAAAAAAGGCTAAGACTTAGTAAAAAGACTTGGTTCTTTGAAAAAATATATTTGACGGCCAGCGAACCTCACGCGAAGTCAAAACAAGATTCCAGTTTCATAATCATATGAATATTTTGACATTTTTATAGATAATTTATTTTAATGTTGAATGAAATATGAAAAAGGAATACATATCACACCAAATATTTGCTATTTATAGGGCTTTTCCAGCTATTACTATTACACAATCGCAAAAATGATGTTTTTTTTTTATTGATAAGCTTATGTTTTTGTAAGATATTTCGCTCGATAATAAAGTTAAGAATAAATCTAAAAAAAAATACATTTCAAAGACCAACTTACTAACAAAGAAAATTATTATCTTGCATTAATGAATATGTCTCTTTTTACATGTGAAGTTCAAGTGAATGTAAGCTTAAGCTTATCAGTAATATTTTTCGACAATTTTCAGTGTAGTTCACTTTCCACCTAAAAAACTTACAACTTTGATTACTAAGATTTGCTGAATAAAATCCTTCGTTCTATACATGTATTTATATGTTCTACAATCTATAATTATTATTCTTCGAATTGAAAAGTTTTGTAATGCTTTTGAAGGCTAAAAATAATGATTTTTCTTTTAGTTTTTCCTCATGGATTCTGGTAAAATCAAACGAAGTGGTAACGCTATAACCAGCGTTATGCCGCGTCACACAATTGTCACGTTTTTAGCACTAAATATACTATTTATGGGAGCTCAGCTTTTAGGCAGTGCCTAAACCTATATATTAGCGGAGCACCATACTTAAGAAAAAATGGTAACCCACCGAGCTCATTTTTCATGGCTTGTCCGTAAGTACATACGGTGTGTACCACCACAGGGTTCCCGCTTGATTCCAAAGCGAACTTTGCCTCACAAATGCATCAAAAACATTGCTTTTTGACACATAATAGACATTTTTATGGATCAAGTAGTAGCCTTCAAGAAGTCAGGTGTTGTTTTTTTTTAGCGAACAATCGTATATTTTAACTTGTTTTGTTCGCCTCCGATCGGCAAATCAAAGAAGACTTTCTCTCAATAGTTTTAATATTTTAATATATGGTTAAATTTCATATTGAATGAAATATAAAATGGAATATATATATTCCGCCACATAGTTGCCATTTATTTAACTTTTCCAGCTAGTAATTGCACATGAATTAGCGATAGGTCTATTTTATGTTGTTGAACAACATGTTCTCGTAAGCTTATAACAAGTCTTAATTTGGTCTTTTACTGAGTCGATAGAATAAAAAGATATACAAGAGCATTTACAAAGGCTGACCAAGAAAATTATCAATTTGGATGAATAATTATGTCTCTTGTTCTTGTGAAGTTGAACTGAACTAGCTAGACTGAATGTAAGCAAGTTTGTTTTTCGAAAACATTTGCCGTTCGTATTTTTTTAACTTAAAACCAATACCACTTGCTTAATAAGATATTCATTAAACACATGAAATACTTATTAAATGTATGTTGTCCTTCGAATTTAATAAGCTTTCTGGTGCTTTGAAGACGACTTAAGTTATCGTTTTTCCTTCCGTTTTCCCCCATCGGTTTAAAAAATGACAGGTCATATTTCTAGCTATCAATTCCTTTCAAAAATTAAGCTTATAACCGTTTCGCCAGATTTAACCATATAAAACTTGAATAGAAACCTAAACGAAAAAGACATATCAAATTGAAAATGTACCATTTAATACCTAGTTGTGTAATAAAGCTTAAAGCTATGGTTCTTGCTTTGCTTGCTAAACTAAAGACATCACCATGGAAATATTTTCATGCTTTGGAGTTTTCAAACTAAAAAAATTATCTTACGTACCATATTTTTCATTTTGTGCTTCAACCAAGGTCATTTCAGAATAATTTTCATTTGATTCGATGATATGAATCTTTAAATTTATTGCGTCGGCCACAGCTTGTAATAAATCTCTTTATTTAAGTGTCTAGTCTTTGTAGCGCTTATCGCACTAATTGGGGACACTCTTCAACGCTCACACACACTACCACTACATTCAGTATTTTATGCACACAACACTCACTCACATGTTGATTTTTTACGGAGGGAGGAAACCGGAGTACCCGGAGAAAACCCTCGTAGCACAGGAGAGAACAGCACATCAAACAAACTCAATTCACATATGGCAACCGCAGGGCTCGAACCAGAGACCCGAGCCTTTGGAACCACAGTGGTGAAAGGCAACGCGTTACCAGCGTACGCCACCCGTGCTACCCTATTATGATATGATCAACCCATGTTCCTTGCATAGAAATGTTGTTTAAATATTGTAACCAAGATGTTTCTAAATCGAATAGTTCCGAACTTTATTATAGTTTTCGAGAAGATGAGAGAAGGCATATTGATCGTTTCGGTTGACATCTTTTTTGATAGTTGGGGTTCCTTTGTAAAGTTTACTTACTCACGGACATCACTCGATAGCATAGTGGTACTGCTTCGCGAAGCAGTGCCAAAAAAAGCAGTATCTTTTTCTAAAAGATACTCTGAATTAAACACTTGGGATACTGAAAGAGCACTTGAGAAAATGGAAACCGATTCTGCTTCGCGTCGTTGTTTCCTAGGCTCCTCTCGTGTTCTCTCAGCATTCAGCCCCGTGTTTAGATCAGAGTGTCTAAACGGAATGGGAAAACCATTTTATTTTTCTTATGGTATCAGGGAACCCATTTTTTTTCCCCAAAAGATCGATTGCCAGAAAGGTTTTTCAGATTTGAATGAATACAAAACAACCTATTTTCCCCTAAACAAATTTTCAACAGCGATTACTAATAGCAAGTAATAATAAAGCTGACTTTTTAGCATTGAAGCTGGCAATTTATTGGTGAGAACACTTTTCAACGTCGCTAACAGCCACTGTTGTTTGACCTGGGGCACTTTTGGACCTTGCTTAACTTGTTGTTTCATTGCTGCTTGTTTGCTCTCCTTCGCTCTCCTTCGGCGTGCTTTGAAATTTAAAAAGTATGCAAATTAACAGTAACTTTCTGTAAAAACAAAAAAAATCCGGCAACAGTTTTTTTAGTGTTTTGGAATGAAGAAATAATGCTTTAACAATAAAATATATACCAATCTCGGTTAGTACCTAATGTTAGACCTTCAAAAATGCCTAAATTCTTGAAACGTGATTTCAGGTATTTTAATCCATTTTAAATACAATTTTAAAATGTTTTTACGTCCAGGTGAAAGTAAATTTTGAATTTTGCGTGGCATGAAACTTTTCATTCAATAGCTTTTATACATGCAAACCAGATGCAAATGAGATATTCTTTAGTTTTAAGAATTAAGCAATTAAGGCTATCGGGTCGATACAATGCTTTGTACTTAAGGCTTTTTTCAACTCGGAAACCTCGATCTTGCAAAGGAGTCAAGTAAAGTAAGTAAAAGAAAGTAATTTCACGGGAAGCATTGTTTCATTGATTTATCTTTTATTTCCACCTTTAGCAAACAAGTGTTTTCGAATTTTCATGTTATTTAATTTAACAATTGTTGTTGTTAAATATTTTCTACTTTATCTCTGATCTACAAATGAATAGTCTTCAAAACACCCCTGACTATTTGCTGTAACCGTCAGAATTGTACAAGTATTGCTTCTCTTAAAGCTCAGCTTTTTTAAAGGACATGTACACGTTTTTTAAATAGATTTTATGTCCAATAGACCCTTTGCCAAAATGGCGGTCAGAGATATAGATCAGAGATAAAGTAGAAAATATATAAATAACAATAAATTGATTGAAAAATTTTAACATTAATTTGAAGCCCTATTTTTGGGGGCTTATTTTATGTGTTTAATTGTTTTATCAACTGGCAAAGTCTGGGATTTTGATTTCAGTCTTATCTAACTAGTGAAATATCTAGCTTAACTTTCTATGTTTCCAGGCAACCAATATATTGGCCATGCATCATTGTCTTGAATTGGCCTTATCAACAGGTCTTTTTTCTTAACTTCTGAACCTCTCCCACTGCAATTTTTTCAACATGAGTGCTGGAAGATAAAATGAATGTGTAGGTGCAGCCTGGTGTAGATAAACAGTCCGTATTAGGTTTCGTCTTTATATTATTTGTTATATATTCAAAACGCAGAAACGAAACCCCCCCGAATACAATTATGCCCGCAAGGCATTTTTTATTCCATAGACTTCTTTAGCTTAAACGTAATGATTCCCATTTCAGACCACTTTTGATTTTCTCAGTTGATACTAACATATGATTCTTCGTTTGAGTTGTATCCATATATACTCATATCATTCCAAACTAGACGCACAATAGTGCGTTCACTCGGACTATCAGCAAGATGTGTGACCAATAACAGATAGTATAGATTTATAAATTAATTAGTACGAGTGTGAAAACGGCGTCGTACGATCACGGCACAGTCCTTTTCACAGTCATGAAAAATCTTCCCAACTTTTCAAAAATGATAACTTATTTGTTGCTATTAATTAGAAAGAAAACATGAAAAAAATTTTTTTCTGATTTTGAATTACCAAATGCTGTATGGTTACTTATATAAACAGTGATTTTTGTTTTAGTGTCAATATAAAGCTTTTTCACACACATTTCAGTAATACGAACACCACTGAGGTCAAATGAACCTGTTGAATTGAAAGTCTGAAAGTAATTTAGTGAAGCATGAAAGTTATCAGCATCTAGAAGTACAGAAGTATCTTGAGGATGGGGAAGGCCAAATGAATCTCAAATATCCTAAATAAAATCTCCCATCACCATGACAATAAATAGCTCGGAGGACATTTTAAAGTAGTGTGGTTAGTATGCAAATTAGATGGAAAATGATTCAAAATTTACGAGACTTTGTGGAAATAGAAACTCCCCATTTTAATTACTGTAAATAAGAAATTAAAAATATACTTAATCCTAACACTAATACTTAAAACTGAAACTTATTACTAATACATATTTTATATAGAATTAAAAAAAGGAAAAAATTGCATAAAAAGAAAAATTTATATTCACTATTTATATATTATTTATAAATTATTTATAAATTATTGTTTATTTAATAATAATCTATTAAATTACTAAAACAATGATATATTGAATATTTATTAAATATTTGCTTCATGGTTGTTTAACCTAAAATCCTTTAAAATGTTTTTATTTCGAAAAGGGGTTCTTGACCTTCTTATGCAGTTCTTATGCAGGCCCTCTTATGGACAGTTCTTAAAATGTTAAAGTTCAAAATAGTTCTTATCCAAGTGATAACGCTGGTGTAGTCCTCTCCGGATTTCGTTGCTAGTAGGTTGGCCAGGTTCCGTAAAAATATTTGGCTTTCGGTGCCCATTCCTTCATTTGTTACAAATATTAGTGGTGTGAATGTTTCCATTTCGACGTTTAGGACTCTCTGCTGGTATTTGTTTTCTTTTCTTGCTCTTGTTCCTTAAACATACTCTTGTTCTGGTTGCTCGCGGAGTTCACATGCGTCACTCATCATCGTCAATCATCATCATCATCATCATCATCATCATAATTATTATTTTAATAATAATAATAATAATTAATATTATTATTATTATTATTATTATTATTATTATTATCAAAAGACAGGCGAAATCAACGCCATGGCGACAACTAAGGAAAGCTCTAGAAATGAAGACCAACCAACAGATCCTGAGCAACACTTCTCTCTTAAACGCGTGCTGGGTATTCCTGGAGCTTCATCCATCGTATCAGGAATCATGATTGGCTCGGGGATCTTCGTGTCAGCGCGTTGGATTGTGGTATACAGTGGGTCGGTTGGTTTGGCTCTTGTCATCTGGTTATTGTGTGCTGTGGTGGCCTTCCTCGGTGGACTGTGTTGGGTGGAGTTGGGTTTAACCTTTCCCAAGTGTGGTGGTAAGTTACTCCAGACAAATGTTCAAAACATAGAAATGAAATGGTTCATCATAAAAATATAGTAGTCAAGTCAATTCACTTCAAAAAGATATATCAAATTCTTAATGGAATAATTAGTTCTAACTTATCTGTATTTTTTTTTTTTTTTTTTTTTTTTTGTTTAATTTCCTTCTTCCCTATTCATATTTAGGTGAATATATTCTCATTAAAGAAACTCTTGGATCAGTTCCTGCCTTTGCTTTGATATGGCTGAAAATCTTCATCATCTCTCCCTGCAGCGATGCAATTGGTCAACTCACATTTGCACTATATGTTCTCGGACCGTTCTTTCCCGGCTGTACAGACCGAGAGGACCTGGAACCTCTCCTGAAGATCATAGCAGCCTGGTCTTTATGTAAGTTGCTAAAGGAACTGCGGACTTCGTTGGGTGTTGTTGTTTAAAAGTCTTCAGAGTAAAGACAATACCAGTTTGTCGGCCAAATTGGGAACCAATCCTTATACACTGTATTTGTTACCCACTTGAAATAGATTACTATAATAATGATACTAAAGATAATAATGATGATAATAATGATCAGGATGGTGATTTAGAATATTTTATAATGTAGGTGCTATAGAAATCATTAAATTATTCTCACTGTCACTGTCACTGTCACTGTCACTGTCACTGTCACTGTCACTGTCACTGTCACTGTCACTGTCACTGTCACTGTCACTGTCACTGTCACTGTCACTGTCACTGTCACTGTCACTGTCACTGTCACTGTCACTGTCACTGTCACTGTCACTGTCACTGTCACTGTCACTGTCACTGTCACTGTCACTGTCACTGTCACTGTCACTGTCACTGTCACTGTCACTGTCACTGTCACTGTCACTGTCACTGTCACTGTCACTGTCACTGTCACTGTCACTGTCACTGTCACTGTCACTGTCACTGTCACTGTCACTGTCACTGTCACTGTCACTGTCACTGTCACTGTCACTGTCACTGTCACTGTCACTGTCACTGTCACTGTCACTGTCACTGTCACTGTCACTGTCACTGTCACTGTTATTATTATTATTATTATGACAATAACAATATTATCATCATCATCAATTTGACAAAAAAAAGTCCAAATAAACACCGGCAGATGTTTGGTTAATCAGAATTTCCGGTTGCACATGTAACACACGTTTTTATTAATGGGGCTTTTCCGCTGGAGTGACGCATGCAAACTTAGTAATTAAAAGATGAGTTAGACTTGATGAAATACAGTTAATTTCAAAAATCAATTACAACCTAATTAGCTTTGGATTATGGTTTTCGATAGTCCCTTTTACAGTTCCATGCGCCATTTAGAAATTTAGCCTTGCCTTAATTACATCTAAACGAGACGAACGGTTAACTTGCAATGATAGAGACATGTGAATAACTATCTAAGGAGTCTAAAAAGGTGTCTAAAAACGGTAAACGGGCTATTTCAGAACACGAATAAGATTCCATTCATACTGATACCTTTTACCCTATGATTATTATTGACAAAGAAATGTTATGACACAATCTGTCCAAATTTTTGGGTTTCTCAACGTTTAACTTAAAAAAGAAAAAGAACAAGAGAATGGCAGAATGGTGGTCAAAAATGGGCCACTCAAGCTGAATGTTTCTTATATTCCTTTTGACCAGGTACCATATGTCTGCTCAACTGCCTGAGCGCTAACTGGGCAGCTCGTGTTCAGATTTTCTTCACAACTGGCAAATTCCTTGCTCTTATGGTACTGATTGCAACAGGGATTTATAGTCTTGGTCAAGGTTAGTAGATACTGTCGAAACTGTCTTTCCAACCACTCTCGTAAGCGAACAGCTCTAGTTACTACCATTTTTATAGGTTTCCCGAGGTGGTCACTTAACGGAGAGCTCCGATTGCATACACACTGTCTGATGTTTTGGGAATCAAGTTATCAAATTCCATCTCTTGTCTCCAGGACAGACATCAAGCTTCAAGGACTCGTTCAAAGACACCACAACTCAGATAGGAATGGTTGGACTGGCTTTTCAGAGTGGACTCTGGGCTTTCGAAGGATGGTATGTATAATTCCCTTCACTAGTTAAGCTCTATTCCCGAAATAAGATATTTCACAGAAGGAATGCGAGGTCAGAGGGAAGACTAACTCATCTACTCGGGATTGGCATCATTAAAGGAATCCACTTCTTTTGCAATGTAAACAATTACGGACCTAACCTAGAACACGTGAATATTCTACACAAACTCGAGGCAGAAAATTCGATACTAGAGATTAGTTGAATTAAAAATTGAAAAAGGGAAAATGTCCTATTTTAATATTGAAACTATATTTTAACCTATTTAATATCTTAGGAAATTAAAAGTATTTTTTGTAATAAACCTTTGCAGCTTTGCAATGAGTTACGTAGCATACATCGGCTGGGAAAAATCTAGATCTCTGTACTAGTTTGAGGGTAACACTTGCTAATCTATCATAATGTTTGCTTTATAAAATATATTTATTCACAAGGTAAAACTTTAAAACGTGTTTGAAAATAGACTAGAACTTTTTTGACCTTAATTTCATCATCATTAATGACTACTGATGACGACCTTAATGGCGAAAACGTTCTAGTTTTTTATTCAAACAGGTTTTAAAGTTTTACCTTGTAAATCAATTTACTTCCTAATCTGTTACATAACCGTATTACGAAATCCGAACCAACAAACAACTCAAAAAAGGAGAAAGCATAAAACGACAAATACAAAAAATAAATGCGGTCGACATGTTGCAGAATGAGAACTAATAAAATTTAAAAAAAGGTAACCGGACTTAACTCGTAATCAGTCAGCACACATCAAGAGATTTGGTTTGCTTAAAGGGGATTTTTAAAGAGCTGGTAAAAAAAAACCTTACCTTAGACGTTTTTCTTGTTCGTTCGTTCGTTCGTTCGTTCGTTCGTTCGTTCGTTCGTTCGTTCGTTCGTTCGTTCGTTCGTTCGTTCGTTCGTTCGTTCGTTCGTTCGTTTGTTCCTTTCTTTCTTCCGCTCATTTTTCCTTTCTTTATTTTATTCTATTTTACAGGGACAGTCTTAACGACGTCACTGAGGAAGTTAAAAACCCCAAGAGGTAATCTCTAACAAAATTTGATAGCATTTTTACAATCAAAATGATAATTTCCACAGTCCTATATCGAGGCTGGAAGATTCAATTCATCAAAAGAAGAAAAAGAAAAAAAGGCCAAATTGTTTTAAACTGTACCGGAATAGTAAGCCGTTCAAAAAGTGGTACGTTCAGACGTTTAAATGGAACTGTTCTATCCGAACAAAACTAGTCGTGCAAATTAAAGCGTTTCGTGTAAAGGGTATAAACTAGTTAAATTTTAAAATGTAAAAAAAAAAACTGTATTTCAAAGTAAAACGGGGCCGGGGACCCCTCAGCCCCGCCTCCTCCAAAATCTGCCTCTGTGGTTTGGGATACACTTTTAAAAACATCATATGTGTCAGCTTTCTTTATTTACTTAAAATTGTCGACAGAAACATGCCATGGTCAGTTCTGGGTAGCGTTGTCTTGGTAACTTCTTGTTATTTACTGGTTAATGTTGGATACTTTGCTGTTTTGACACCAGAGGAAATGAAGGAATCCCCAGCAACTGCAATGGTAAGTTCGATATTTGTTACCATGATGACTGTCTGCTTGTTCTTCATCTTTAGCCCATATCTGTTCTAGCAAACATTGGGCGGTTAAAGCCTTCCATATCCATATCCGAATTTCTTTTTTGAGAATGTTTGTAAAATTCATCAGCGATCATGTTGATGTTCTTCAATATTTGAGTAAGTAATCCTATCACAAAGCATAGATAAGGGATAGTAGGGACTATCGACATGATTTTCCCAACCTTCACAAGCAAGGAATCTCATCTACGTTGTAAATTACTATTTGTATTCATATAATGCCTTGTCGATATTATAGATCTTCATTAGTTCCATTTTCAGTCTGTAGTTAAACGTGTGTACGGTTCTCGAGTGGCATTGATTGTACCTGCGTTCGTAGCTTGTTCTATTTTTGGATCTACAAATGGCGTAGCATTCTCTGCAGGAAGTTAAGTGATAAAACACCTTAAGGTGACTGACTACTTTTGAACGTTCAATTTAAGCCCATTATGTGTGCGCGCGCAAAAATTGCTCAAAACCACATAACAACCTTCCAAATTTTATTGAGGAACCATACACGTTTTAAACTTCAACAGGGCAAAAGCCCCGAGTTTTGTACGGGACTCTATATTTTTCTTTGAATTTCCTAAAACAAAAGGTAAATATCAATCTTTTTGAGAAAGTTTGAGAAAAACGTAATTATTAGAGCTTATAAAAAAAGCGTTTCATGTGTTTTTGTTGTTGTAGTTTGAATACGATTTTCGGTTGATTGAGCTAACAAGAAGCTGATTTTTTAGCTTATTTTTAAAACTTTCTTCATTTTTTAGTTAGTATTCAAGAATACTGTTTAAAGTAGATGTCCTGAGAAAATTGCTTCCTGAGCTTCTTTAATTTTTGAGTTATGAATTTTTGTGTGCAAAGCTTCATTTCCACCATTTTTATTTCGAAATCTTGTCATATTCTGGTCATATTTAAAATTCATTATCTCGAAAACGAGCTCGGGACACCCCATTTTTCTTTTCATTTTTGGAATCAGCGTTAAATTCTGTGTAAAATATTTTTCTAAGAACATTTTTTAATTATTTCTTGCTAAAGTAGTCAGTCACCTTAAATGATACTTAATGTATGACGAGTGAAAAATGGCTGTGAGTGGTGGTGGTGAGAACACTTCGTCTGAGTCTATTTGAGTCAAAAATGATTTTGTAAAATGATGCAATATTCTCTTCCTCAACAGGGTAAAGTTATCTGCAGCTCGTGAGGGTCATCTTCCATCAGTCCTGGCCATGATTCACACAACCAAGAGAACACCAATTCCTGCCTTGCTGTTATCGGTAAGAATTGTTAACATGACAATTCAGTAGATTCTGCTATCTTGCTTGTAGAGAAATAACATCCCTTAGTCCTTCTAGTTCTCTTAAAAGTAGGCCTTAGCCATTGACAATGCTGGACAATGTCCCTTTAAATAAAATTTATTAATTTAAAAAATAATCATTTTATATTGGGTGACAAATTCAGTATATATATATATATATATATATATATATATATATATATATATATATATATATATATATATATATATATATATATATATATATATATATATATACAGCTTTTTGCTAAAATTATGGCCGTTTCAAGTATATATACAAGTATATCAAAAGTATATCAGAAATTATGGGATATCATTCCCGATATTTTTTTTCAGAAAGCCCTACTGATAGGCAACTTGAAAAAAATATTTCACTGATGCCCGCATAAAAACATTTGATTTATTGTCTAAATTAAATTACCCATATATATATATATATATATATATATATACACACACCTACACAAACACATACACACACACTACCACTACATTAAATATTCTATACATACAATCTAGGGGCTAGGTTGCAATTGGGAAGTAAGTTTTGTTCATTTCCTCCATTACATCCCACAACGTATCCATTATTTATATGTATGTTTTGTAATTTTGGTGACGAACTCATTAAACTACAGGAATTGTGAAAGGCTGAACGCTCGTCTCGTAAATATTTCAAATACATAGTTGCAGTCACACTTGAATGGTATTGAATTGCTAATTTGTGTCACTTATCACATTCATTCACAAAAATTCATATTGACACCTACCAACTCCTATTGGGCTCAAATCAACCATTCCAGATCTCTTGTTATCAATTACAATGTTAATTGAAGTATATGTATACACTTTCATATGAACCCATTTGTGTCAAACTTGATTCTTTTTATTTCTATTTTAGACTATTTTGTCCTGTTTATTCTTACTACCAAAAAAGAGTACCGTTCAGAATTTGATCAAAGTCTTCAGCACTGCTTCATGGCTGACTTACACACTAACGGTGATTGGTTTGCTGTGGACGAGATACAAAAGACCTCATTTACCCAGACCTCTAAAGGCAAGTTATCATATTCATTACTAATTCATTAGGGAGAGACCCAATGAAATTGCACAACTGGGGTCACATGAAAACACTGTTACCCGGGGGGGGTTCTACCACCCCAACTTGGGTGGGGGTGTACCGCCAGGTCCTCCAAAACCCTGACCCTATCCCAGACCTAGAATTTTGGTTTCATATACCCTACCCCAGACTAAACATACATTTTTTTGACATGCAAAAAAAATTATTCCATAGCTTTCAATAACTATTTGGCGATTGTTTAATTGAATTTAAATCGTTATTTTTTGTGCCGGCAGAAAACCTAGCCTACCAGGCTAAAACAACTAAGACATAACCCTATCCCGGAAAAAAATGTCAAAAAGATACCCTATCCCAGACAAAATCCTTACTCTTCCCCAGACAAATTGTAAAAAAATGATACCCTACCCCAGACCTAAAAGCCAAAAAACCATACCCTATCGGGCGGCACATACCCGTATAGCAAATATAGGGGAGTACCCCCCCCCCCCCCCCCGGGCACTGTTAACTCAATACAGCTCAGCTAATTAATATTCTGTACATTCAATATATACAGAATGATAATTAACATGTGGTTCCGCCTCAAGGAAAATGGTTTGACAGAGCCTTTTCAAAAGCTAGTCCCACCAACATAATCCGTGCAACTTGATTTGTTAACCTTAGCACAATAATCGTACCACACAATGTTTGACTTGTGATAACATTGTACGCATGCTCCTAAAAAAATCAAGCCGTACTTTCTTAAATAACACTGCTTTTAAAATATATTCTTCAAAAATCAGTGTCTTCATTAATAATGAATATGATAACAAAGATACTATGTTGTGACAATGTTGTATGGGATATATATTATCACTCGCCTCCGGCTTGTGATTGTATATCCCATACAACATTGCCACTTTTATTGTACCTTTTATATAAATTAGTTGTATTCAAGGACGTCAACTTTGTTTATAGAGAATAATACTTAACAATATTTCAACTGACCGACCCGTCTTTTAACGACACTAGTTAGAGACAGGATTGCCATTAACGTGGTCATCCGAGCTACTGTCTTCATTAATAATGAATATGATAACAAAGATACTATGTTGTGACAATGTTGTATGGGATATATATTATCACTCGCCTCCGGCTTGTGATTGTATATCCCATACAACATTGCCACTTTTATTGTACCTTTTATATAAATTAGTTGTATTCAAGGACGTCAACTTTGTTTATAGAGAATAATACTTAACAATATTTCAACTGACCGACCCGTCTTTTAACGACAC
Source organism: Anthopleura sola (assembly GCA_023349425.1). Lineage (NCBI taxonomy): Eukaryota > Metazoa > Cnidaria > Anthozoa > Actiniaria > Actiniidae > Anthopleura > Anthopleura sola. The sequence goes on from JALHLI010000001.1 coordinate 5,965,971, forward strand.
TAGTTAGAGACAGGATTGCCATTAACGTGGTCATCCGAGCCAAGGTCTAAACATTAACAGTAGCGTAGCCAGGATTTTGCCAACCAAAAAAACGGCCAACTGAAAAAACAGAACGACGTTCTTACCAATTAAGCTAACCGGGTGGCGGTTTAAACATCACTGTAACAAAAATGGTGATCAGGTGTTGTTAGTCATATGATAGCAATTTCAGAAAGCGCTACCGGGAATAAACCATATTGAAGGAAATGCCACAAGAAATCGGTGAGGTTGTATTCAGTTATGGATAACTAACAATAATTATTAATTTCTCGCCACAGCTTCCAATCTTCATTCCCGTGTTGTTTCTCATCATTTCTCTGTACCTGACCATCACTCCCTTCGTCAAGGCACCACTGGAGTCATCGATTCCTCTTGTGTTTTTCTTGCTTGGCATTCCTGTGTACTATTTCTGTATTCACTTTAAAGCAACGCCTCGATGCATCTTGTTTATTCTTGGTGAGCAATAAGTATTTCTTTTACGTCTTAACGGCATTAAAAGCGGACAGTTATTGTTATTTCAACTATTGATATCTTTGTTTTAGATTGGATTTCCTTCAAGACACAGCAAATATTGAACGTCAGGTATCCAACCATTCCCAAAGAAATAAATGAATGATTAGTAGCACACAACAATCAGATATACAAACCTGCTGAGGTTGCGAATCTGGAAACGAGCGATAAAAAAACAACTGTAATCATGATAACAGTGGGAACATCACAATAAACGTGTGTAGTGTAAACCACTAACAACTGATTTATTTAAGATACTTGGATTCGTTCAGGGTTTAAAAAATGTCTAAATTTTTGTCAATCCCTAACTGCTTCGGAAATAGTTAAATACATTTTATATCGTTTTACGTCGATACTTTAGCGCAATGCGAATGCGACCTGACCTTTCTGGGCAATAGTGTTTAAAAAAAACGGCTGGTGTTCTTGGCGGTCACGCGTCACAAATTACATGTGCTTTCTGTTAAATTTCTTCTTTTAAACACATCTTTTGCTCGTTAAACAATGTCGATTATAATAGCGTCGCCAGAAAACCGCGCCGCTACCCATGTCACGCATGGTTAACCCGGCTCAGAAGAAAATACGGCCGGCGAAAAGTTATGAGAAATGTATGGGTTTAAAACAAAAAGTGTCTAAAATATAGCCTGTGTGTTGGCGGATCAAAAATGTCTGCATCACAATTTGTAATTCATTTATAGGACATTATAACCTGCAAGAAAAATATTACTTTAATCTAAATTTGAGGTTTCCTTTTTAAGTTTCAAAATGACTCCTAGAGAAATCGCACTGAAAGCAGAGGTTTGTATGAGAACGGAAAAATAAACGAAAGTTAAATTAGTTTGTAATTCGCCGAAACAGAGAATTGACGACAAAAGAAACAAATGTCTGCATTCAGAAATATTGTTTAATTATTTGAGCACCAGCTCGAAACTAAGTCTCGGCTCTAGGATAAAATCCGAGGTTTCCTTTCGATTGTTGAACAATAACAGCAGTTAAACAGTTTAAAAATACCTCCATGTTTCCACGTTAAAGTTCGCAAAATGCCCTGACTTCGGGGCTTGATATCTTCGCAAAGAATAAGCCAAATCTCATAGTTGAAACGCTATTTTGAAGAGCAACTCTCGATCGGGGCACACAATTGCATATTTGGTCCGAATATCCACTGGGACCCCCCGAAAATAGCGCCCAAAGGTATGTACTATCGCAGGAAGGTCCGTAAGCCCGCGAATGAATCAGAAATGTCAGCGGTCTTTACTAAACTTGCGTTAGCTTTTGAAAAACGTGCGAGTTTCTACTAAAAAAATCTAAGATAAAGTCGAGATGGGCCTTAATCTTGATTCCCTTGTTTAAATATCTTCGATAGAGTAGGGTTTCCACTTATTAAACGCATGCGCAATGCGCCCATTGAATACCGCTGACCGCACTTGCATGTCGCGGTTTTCTGGCGATGGCGAAGCTCCCGCGCGGAGCACCATACTTAAGAAAAATGGTAAACCATCGAGTTGATTATTTATGGCTTGACCGCGCCATCACCTTGTCCGTACGACGTCCCTGTACCACCACAGGGTTCCCGCACGCTTTGCTTACTCACAAATGCACAGAAAAAAATCGCAATAATAGTCAAAGATGGATCAAGAAGTATTTTTTCTTATTTTTGCAAAGCGAAAAATACGTTAAATAGAAGTCATGTCTGTCTGAAAGTGAACAAAAACAATTTTTCGACTTTAGCGACTTGCTAAAGAAGATTTAGCGAGAGAAGATTTTAAAGCATACGAAGAAGTTTCGTGACTGTAACCTCAGTGAGAGAAAAAGTGGTTTTATCACCAGAAAAACCTGATTACACTGCAAGAATAATATTTCAGTTCCATTAAAAAAAAAACACTTTATAGAAGGTAAATTCATTCATGTTAACTAATATTTCGTAAAAAATCGACAAAAAATGTGTAAACTTCCTGGAGAAATTCTCAGACAAGCCAAGGACGTTGCTTCGGCAAACATTGTCAGAAAAAATTGGATAAATGTTTGTCGTTTTTACTGCATTTTAAATTTTTATCATCTTTTTCTTCATTACGTGTAGAATGCGATATTTGAAGCGATATGACGTGGGATAGCGTCAGCAGCGCGCGCTCTTCAACCTGAACCGACAAAAATTTATTCAAAAACAAACAAAATCACCAACTTTTTAGCCGTTTTCACCGCTTAAACTTGTTCCTTCACGATCGGAAAATGCATAGTCTTGATGCTTAATAATGTTATTAAGAGCCGAATAGAAAAAAATTTGTTTCAAGACCGTTCTCGGAAAATTTAATTTGCACTGTATTACACTTTTTTGCACTGTGTTACCTTGTTACTGCACTGAATTACCTCTAGAATGCACTGTTCATCAGCCAATCAGAATCGAGTAATTTTTGTATGTATATTATTATTACTATTATTATTATTATTATTATTATTATTATTATTATTATTATTATTATTATTATTATTATTTCGATATAAGGTTCATCCTAATGACATCATTGTAAGGGCAAAATAAAAATTGTATTTCATTCTTTAAATTGGCATAGCTCGGAAAAGTATCATTGACCCCTAAATTTATTAAATGTATATTGAAAGATTGAAATACTTTTTCGGCCCGCCGCTTCTGGGGATTTTTAGCCAAATTTGATTATGGGAGCTTATCCAAAGAGCGCGTGAACATTATATAATAAATCGTACTACGAATACACCCAAAAGTTTCTTCTTTGAGGTTTATTCTACTGTCATATTTACCACAATATATTTTATTCTACACTAATTAGGCATTCAGACCAAGTGCTCGTCTTCATGGATTATTGATATGATGTTTAAGAGACATGTGGAGACAATAAACTGATAAAAAGACAAATTAAACAATAGAAATAAAGGATCGTTCACTATTAAAAACACGGTTAAGTTCAATATTTTAACGGTTTTACTGTGCGCTATTTTAACGACAGTTTCGACTTCAGAAATTAGCTATTTTTCTAAATTGGATGTACCAAGATAAATCAAGGAGTATTCCTGGTCCAGCATTAAACAGCTCCTTCCATCAGGCTGTTCGTGATTTAGCCCTTCTTGATTATTGAGGGCTTTGTAATTTTTTTAAGATTATAAACTCAATACCCCGTAGGCCTTACTACTTTGTCTGTAACATTTACATATCAATAAACTATACAAATTAAAGTTAGTTTATGGAAAAAAAAATGTTTCCACGTGAACGAGACGCTAGTCAGTCCATAACAATAGTTATTCAAATAGGTCGCCGTATTTTGATTCGGTGTATACTACTTTCAAAAGCACAGATAATTTCCTGGAGAAGATTTCATGTTAAGACAAAGATTTTGACGCTACTCAACGGAAGCCCAGAAAAAATTAAGGTAATTTCTACAGCAAGAATTTCTAAAATTTCCCTATGCGTAAGTGTAAAAGCAACCTTGGCCATTACTTTGTGGTTTTTTTTTTAAAAACCATAGCTGTACGCGTGAAGTATGTTTACGAGCAGAAGTAAGACACAAACCCATGCCTTATCTCTTTAGACACCTATGTCAGAAGGACTTTCTTAAAACTTGGAAATTAAAGTAAAACACGAGTCTTAGCAGTAGTATACAGCTATTTTTCGGAAGTTTCGCTCAATTATTTCGCTCTTATTTCCATCATTAGCAAAATAAGGATCATAACCCAGATCGGAGAGAATTTGGATAGTGCGCAACAAACTATGTCGGGTACTCGGCTCGACACCTCCATTAACGTGTGATCGAACACAAGTATTCCGCAATTGGCAAGCATTTAGTATCTGAGCATGGTTTGGACAGAAACACTCGACTTATTCAAAGTACCAAAAAAAAGGACCACTGAGCCTGATTATCTTGTGTATGCGATGTTTTTTATTAAAGACATCAAATCAACTTTACATGATGATCAAATTACATGATGTTTGTCCTGTAAAAATGTTCCTTTATCTTTCTGTGATGTATTCATTCATACTCATGTGGATATGAAATCGTTATAAAGAAACAATTTTCCGGAGAAAATCAACTAAACAGCTTATGGTTTGAATTAGGCACATTACATACAAAGGTGATAATGTTCATTAATATAATCTGTCTTTGGTCTACAACGGAAGTGTCTTGAAAACACCAAAACAGGACACAGGAGCACATCATGACGCCAACTAGAGTAACTTCTAAATAAGAACGTGATGTACAATTGCTGAGACTTAGCATTTGTTGATGTAATGGGAAATATTTAGATTTTTTTCAAAACTTTAAACTTAACAAAGAATGCCCAGATGATCTGAAATAGTGACGTGGGAATGACGTCACTGCAAAACTGAGGTGCCATGATACCTGCGAAAATTTACTTTATATCTGAGATAAATCTAGATTTTCGGGAGAGGTTTACGATATTTTGCATACGTACATTTACTATGATATTCATTATTGAGTGGGAAAATAAAGTAAAGAAATAACCTTTTCCCGAGTCGTCAGACTACTAAGGATGATACCTCAGGTTTGCAAATTTTCTCGATTCTTATTGGCTGATATTTTTTCTCAGATCAGCTGGGTATGGCTGGGACGCATTACTTGCAGGGTTCGATCTGTAAATTAGACGTGCCTTGACTTTGATCAGCCAAGAGGTTGTTTCAGGGTATCAATAAAATACTGACCAGTGCATGGGGTAGAAAGCGTTGACATCTCAGTTTATCAGAGATTTTA